>JASSRZ010000001.1:4102397-4114240 GCA_032164315.1 Malacoctenus gilli
GTTCTGTGAAAAGAATCGTCTCCCGTCTGGTTATGTGTCACTTCAATTCATGATATGAAGCACAAACCATTGTTCTTCGGACTAGTGAATAATTGTTTGCAGATACTGATGACTGAAACCTGCTATTTTTTTTATAACCCCCTCAGTTTGACAGTGCACCTTCCTTTCTGTACTTGTGGAGCGTTTTGATTAGTTCATGTCACGTATGAAATGTGAAGACATCCCAAAATATCTATATACGTCTGTGTTCTGTGTCCTTGTTTGTGTACGTGTCCTGCAGGTTATGTGAAGACAGGGTCTCTGTGTCTGGCACAAAATCAGGATCGCTTCATCTCCCTCAAGCGTCTCGCTTCAAGGCTCAAGTAAGATTTTCAAGTTGACATTTACTTTTAATACTTTTGGCCTTGAGTCCGTGGGCAGTGAGTCATATCAAATGCGAGGTGAACCTTTGCCAGAAGGGAAAGGGACTGATTTTTCTGGCCCGCAGGGTGATGGGAATCAGCTGCAACATCATCAAACCGAAAGAGGTGGCGAAGCTTCACCCGCTTGTTAACATCCATGACCTGGTGGGGGCGCTCCACCTTCCCGCCGATGCAGTGGTGTCTCCACCAGATGTTAACCACGCCCTGGCTGTGGCTGCTGCTGGACAAGGTGACACATCATTTGTGTTTTATTTTTTCAGGAAAAATGTTGAACTGAGAACTCTTGCTGACAGTTGGCCACTCTTTTGTCCCCCCCCCCCTTTTTTCTTTCTTTTTATGTAGGAGTTCAGATCCTTGAGCGAACTACAGTCCAGCAGGTTCTTGTGGAGAAGGGTCAGGTCATGGCAGTGGAAACCGACCGCGGCTCTATCGAGTGTGAATACTTTGTCAACTGTGCCGGACAGGTAAACGTTAGCTAACCTTAATTATTATTTGTGAGTAAAAACTTTGGACAACAACTTAAGTGGGCAAGCTGACCACCTGAGATTCAGTATCAAGATACTCGTTTTGAAATTGAGTCCGTGAGGTTGTTGATCGTTGTGTCAAGGCATTTGTTCTGTTTTCCAGTGGGCTTATGAGTTGGGTCAAGCCAGTGAGACGAAGGTGTCTGTTCCTCTCCATGGCTGCGAACACTTCTACCTCCTGACCAAACCCCTGCAGGATACAGTCTCACCCAACACTCCAGGTCCGAAACACCAATCTCTGCTTCATTTTTGACTTTGAAATTTCCCTTTCTTGACTCCGAATAGCATTTCTGTCATCAGACACGCGTATTTATCAATGAATGTCAGCTTACAGTCAGCTGAGACTTTTGTTCTTTGCATCGAGTCGGTTTGTGAAAATACGGCACTGCTCAAAAGATAAATGAATTATCAGAGTGAGAACCCAACAACTGTTGCTGTGATCCATTAACAATCTGAGCACAGTGTTCCGAGTGTTCCAGGCGATCACACATTGCAAACAAAGAACTTTTCCAAAACAGTTGGGACAGGAGTCCCTCAGGAAAGTACCTGGAAAGGGCAAAGGAAATGCAGCACCAGTAGGTTTGATGTTGCCCTGTGAGCAAGCAGAATTTCAAAAAGCCTGAGAAGCACAGAAAGCTGTGAAGAGAGAGACCACGGTGAAATCTGGCCAAAATGAATGACAGCTTTTAATTGTATGCTCTCCAAATAATCCTGTTATTGTTTTGCCAAAAATGATGAAGTCAGTCATTAAAAGCCAGCTTATTGACATGGCTCACTTACAGCTCTTTTCTTTAGGGAAAGAAATCTAGAGAATAAAGGGAAAATAAAAAAACTGTTTCTTTAATGTTCATATTTAATGTTATATGTGCAGATTTCTGTTACATGAGCCTTCTGAAAGACACAATTCCGAGTGGTAATAACCGAACTGGTGGTGGTTTCCTTTCCAGTTGTGATTGACATGGATGGCAGGATATACGCACGGCCCTGGCAGGGAGGCCTCCTGTCAGGAGGCTTCGAGAAGAACCCCAAGCCGATCTTCACCGAGGGCCGCAACCAGCTGGAGATCCAGAACATGCAGGAGGACTGGGATCACTTTGGTAAGAGTGCAATAGTTTGGTGTCAATCTGTTGGCACAATATGGCCATTAAAAATACTACAACTCTTGTGTCATCTTTTTTTATTTTTTTGTTATTCTGACCCCACTGATCAAATGAACAACACCCATAAATATGTTGGCATGCATGCTATTGCTACGGAATGTGGTCAAAGAGACAAGTGACACTTTCTGTATGGACTCAAGATTGCAACCTGATCTCTGCAGCCACACCAAGACAAAAACAATTGGAATCTGCTCAAAATTGTCCGATTTCTTCACTCAGATGTATTATTCATTCAGACACAATGAGTATTTGTTTTATCTAACAGTATATCTCTTTGTAAGGCTTTTGTCTTTCACTCATAGTTCAGAGTGGCTCAATTATCCAGGTATTGTGACAGTGGCTTTGGTTTCTTTTTTAGCTGCAAGCAAACAAGCAGAGATGTTGAAGATTGCAACTTCTATTTTCTATATATATATATTTTTAAGTAACCAAACCCTGAAATGTAATGACTGCCTTTTTCCTCACAGCTTAGTTGATTTTGACCCAATAGGCCTTTGTGCACGCATGCACGCGTGCACACGCACAAAGTACACCTGTCTTTTGGCCTTGTCCCTATACTTGTAACATGAGATTCTTCATCCAGTTTGACTGGCTGTCATAAAGATTGAGGTTTATGACTAGGCAGCCCTCAGCTGGAAGTTGCATGCATGGCCCAGATAGCCTGACTTGCATGCCTCTACAGTCTCAGTTACTCTTCACTGTCCATGTTTAACTTTGAAAGAAAACTTGTGTGAGTGTGTGTGTGAGAGAACCGTCGTTGACCTCACGACATGCATTTTTCAGAACAACTAGGTTATTAGGTCACTCAAGACACTCATGCACCAATTAGAATAGAGTTCTCAGAAATAACAGGGGGAATAGTCACACAATTAAAGCAACAAATATTAAAACAAGAAACGAAGTTAAAGCCCTTTAGGCATCAGTGCTTAATGAACGAGAACAGAGCCTGTTGCATGCTGATATTTTCACATCGTCACTGGAGTGTCAGCGGATATTTTCGAATAACATGCTGGACTGTTTTTGGAAAAACACAAGAGAAGGGTGCAGTTCTCACTTTGCTGCAGAAGATAAGGCTTCAAGTGGAGTTTTATTGACTGAGCACAATTAAAGGGCAGGTTGCATGCTTATAATCCAGTGCTATAAGAGACAAGTGAGAAGCAAGAGGACAGTTGCAGCTTGCTTTTGTTTAACTACATTGTTGTATATTTTGGAAATGTTCAAGATTTTAGGGTGGCTTTATTGTGTCCACATCTAAACTAGTTGGCTGCCTTCAAAAGCATCAAAAAGGCACAGATGTCCACAACATGCACAAAAAAAGACATCTCTGAAGTAAAACAGTTATTGCCTCTCAGCACAAACGACAGTCAAGCTAAGTCTATGTGAATGTGAGTGACTGTAAAGCAAACACAATGTCTTCTACTTCCAGAGCCAATGCTCAGTGCGTTGCTGAGAAGGATGCCAGGTCTGGAGTCCGCTGAGATCCTCCAGCTGGTCAACTGTCCGGAGTCCTTCACACCTGATATGCGCTGTCTGATGGGTGAGATTCCAGGTGTGTCTGGCTACTTTGTGCTGGCAGGGATGAACTCTTCGGGCTTGGCCTTCGCGGGTGGAGCTGGCAAGTGAGTACAAGTATCCTGTTGTCAACAGAACCAAATGTTTTTCTTCGCAACATCTCCACTGTTGACTGCATTAATTAGAGAAGCCTCACAATACACCACTGTCACATGGACTTGCTTTGATTGTGGGGCACAGATGGTGTGTGTTGTGGTTTGGAAAACAGATACCTGGCTGAGTGGATGACCTATGGCTACCCCACAGCCAATGTTTGGCCGCTGGACATCAAACGCTTTGGCAACCTGCAGAGCAGCCGCACCTTCCTGCGACACCGAGTCATGGAGGTCATGCGTGAGTAGCAAACCTTTAGCAGCACTACTGTTTTCACTTTGTTTTGTGAATCAAAAGATAGGATGCAGCAAGTTGTGGGCAATACATGTGCTGATCGTACTAAGTATATTTTATCTGTGCTTATGTGTTTAAATCGTTAATGTGTGTGTATTTCTGTCTGTCCATTTCCAGCCTTGCTGTATGAGCTGAAAGTTCCTCGGTGGGATTTTCAGACTGGGCGTCAACTCAGGACCAGTCCCCTGTACGACCGGCTCGACACACAGGGGGCTCGCTGGATGGAAAAGCATGGCTTTGAAAGGCCGAAGTACTTTGTCCCCCCAGGAAAAGGTACACAGTGCTGTCCAACTGTGCATACTGTACACTGGACACAATCTTTTTTCCATTTTCCAAAAGTTTAGGTTAAAACCAATATTTATAGTCAAGTACAAAGTCTTCAGTTATGGACAATAACTGTATACTTCATGTTCTGAAACTTCTGCCTCTTTGGCTGAAGAGAACCAGTTCTCGTTTGGAACACGACTGTCTCTATATCAAATCTGTCTTTTTTGTTTCTTCAAGAAAGTCTGCGGCTCTCAATGGTTTTTCTTCATCATTGCAGATCTGCTGTCTCTGGACCAGAGTAAAACCTTCTACAAGCCAGACTGGTTCGACATCGTTGGGGCAGAAGTGAAATGCTGCAAGGAGGCCGTCTGTGTGATTGACATGTCTTCCTTCACCAAGTTTGAACTCACAGTGAGTCATCTTATAATGTACAAAGGAGCTAAGTTACATTTACCTCACCTGCTGCTGCTGCTGCACTGTCCATAACCTCAGATTTTTAGGCAAAGGAAGCTCATTGGTCAGACTCTCTCTCACGTCATCCCTTGGTCTCATGTGTGTCTGTGCCAATGCAGAGCAGAACACTTGTAAATCAATGCAGCTTTTTTTGCCAGATGGAAGCCACTGATGCAGCAAATGAACTGTAGATGAATGAGCTCCAGTTGATGAGCGATGCACCCACTGCGTTGAACCCACTTAAATTTAACCTTCCGCTCTGCCCTGATGTCTCAGTCCACAGGGGAGCAGGCTCTGGAGTTGCTGCAAAACCTGTGTGCCAACGACCTGGACGTTCCAGTCGGACACATTGTCCACACTGGCATGCTGAACGAGAAGGGGGGCTACGAGAACGACTGCAGTGTAGTCCGCGTCAGCAAGAACAGGTTCCAAATGATTTAGTTATATCTTTATTAAAGACATATTTTTTTCTAAGAATATTAAAAATATCTACTTTTCCCCCTTGTAGCTTCTTCATCATCTCCCCAACAGACCAGCAGGTCCACTGTTGGTCCTGGATAAAGAAACACATGCCCAATGACCCACACCTCCACCTAGAGGATGTCAGTTGGAAGTACACAGGTAACGTTTACCTTCCTTCTCATGCACTGTAATTGTACTGACCCATATTTAACATTATTTGGTTAATTTGTTCAGGCTGCAATGATGTATGACACATTTTCTCACACATCTAAGAAGAGAAAGTAAATTGATGTTGCCATCCAGAGGTTGATCAATAATTAGCTGGAAGCATTGCCATTAAAAACATCTACATCTGCTTTGGATCCATTCATACAAGCAACATTGTTTTGTGATCGCCAGATTGAAACTTGGTGTTGCTAGTTGGGATTATTGAATCCTTGTCCAAATTGTGCTTTGTGTATATTCCAGTCTGTTTTGACATGTCAAAATAAACCATTAGGGATGCGTCATGCTTTTGTTCTACCACTATTCTTTGCCCCTAAGCTTTAAATCTGATTGGACCACGCGCGATGGATGTCCTCGCTGAGCTCTCCTACGTCTCCATGACGCCAGAACACTTCCCCTCCATGTTCTGTAAGGTATGACAGGCTTGTTGGTACCAAACTGATGGCTGGCTGTTGTCAGCAGTTGTTTGTTCATCCTTCTTCCTCCTCACTTCACCAGGAGCAGTAACTCACCCCGTGCGTGTGTGTGTGTTTACAGGAGATGAGTGTGGGCTACGCCAACGGCATCAGAGTGATGAGTATGACTCACACGGGGGAACCAGGTTTCATGCTCTACATCCCAATAGAGGTGCAGACAGAGCACACACTCACAGTGTTTGTTGATACCAGATTTAGCCCCTTTTAATGCACGGTCAGGACTGATTCTATGACAATGCAAGGATTTGTCTTTCTTTATTTCTTTTCACGAGCAGACATGTGTGATTGTTACATTTCAGTCGACAAATGCAGTCTGTGAAATATAGCATGGTAGCTGTAAATAATACCAAAGAGGACGTGAATAAAAATTGGTGGATTCAGGTTACAGTAGAGTCTAATTCTGCATTCCCATGACTGGCCTGATGGAGGCAGAAATGTTTTCAAACTTTCGTGTTTGGAGGGTCAAGTACCTGCTTGATTCTCACAGTTGTGTGTTTTTCCTTCCTCTTGCAGTATGCGCTGCATGTCTACAACGAGGTGATGTCAGTGGGTCAGAAGTACGGGATTCGTAATGCAGGGTACTACGCTCTGCGCAGCCTGCGCATCGAGAAGTTCTTTGCCTTCTGGGGCCAGGACCTGGATGCCTTCACTACCCCGCTGGAGTGCGGACGAGAGTTCAGGGTCAAGTTTGACAAGGTGCGTGCGTGTCTGTTGAGCTGAACGAGCGCAGGGCATCTGCATACCTCGGCCTGTGTCACATGACAGGGTTTCAGCCCACACCCCGTGACCTTTCCCATTGTGGCATGAAAATAAAGCAGCAGTTTAACTTTGTAGCAGCAATGTATTCCAGTCAGTTAATTTCGCCCATAATGACTTTGCGCTTTTGATTTATTTTGCTTACATTTTAATCTCTGCCTATTGTCACTCTGCTCGGAAGATGAGAGCAAAAGACTCGACTCATTAAATTATACTACACCATCTGTTTCGCTCAAATCTTCAACATCTGGTTGGCGGTCTTTGCAGAGATGTGAAAGAAAAATCCGTCACCAGGCTGCACCTTGAGGCACAACAGGTGGCGCTGTTAAACCAGCAACAGTAAAGTTTGCCATCAGTTTCTTAGTGAGAACAGTGACTCATCAGGTGTGCTGCTCACAGCCATATTGTCAGCGAAGGATTGATGTCAGTGTTTTCAGGAATGCTTTGTTGAATAAATCTAAAGTGAATTTTACTCAGTTTGGAAAGTCTCACACACAAGCTGTTCAGAGCAAGACTCCTGAACCTTGTTCACTACATTTTCATCTTGACATATGATGTTAAACGTATGTTTTCCAACGTTTTATTTCACATTATTTTTCTCCAAAAGATGTCTAATCTCAGCTGTCATGGTATCCATCAGCAAACCAATGCTAACTGGGTGTTGTAATATCCATTGTGGCCACAAGGTGGTCTTATGAGCACCACAAGAACCTATTCTTTCTCGAAATCCTCTGAAGAAAAACATCAGACATGATGCACCGTCTTCACTCCTGTTCACTTAGACCTATAGAGCCCTCCTCACTTACCTTCTCTTGTCTTCCTCTTCTCATCAGGACACCGATTTCATCGGCCGCGAGGCTCTCCTGCAGCAGCGTCACGACGGCGTGTCACGGCGGTTCGTCATGCTCGTTCTGGACGACCACGACACCGAGCTGGACCTGTGGCCGTGGTGGGGCGAGCCGATCTACTGCAACGGCCTCCTCTCCGGGACGACCACCAGCAGCGCCTACAGCTACACTCTGGAGCGCCACGTCTGCCTGGGCTTCGTGTCCCCGCCGCCGGGCCCCGACGGGCTCCCCACGCCCATCACCCCGGACTTCATCAACCGCGGCGACTACGAGGTGGACATCGCCGGCCAGCGCTACCCAGCCAAAGCCAAACTCTACCCCTTCAGCTCCCTCTTCACTCAACAGAAACGCCGGAAGGAAGACATTGAGCTCAGCAACCTTCAGGGGAAATGAGAGAGTCGTTGAAAGCCTCCATCAATACAGCCCTCTGGGTGTCTCCAGTTCTCCAAATCCACTCCTGCTCACGTCCCGCAGTGCCATGTTTCCTCCCTTCTTAGGCTCTTAATGAGAGTGCTGTATGCACTATCACTTCTTCCCCCTTCTATTATTTAATCTCCACGCTGCATCTCCCTCTTTTGAAGTGCAATATTTGAGAAGCACCACAAGCCCGAGCTGCATCAGACCGAGCGCCTCCCGTCTCATCAGATCCTCGCAGCTGTTGTCGCAACCGGGCTCCCAGGGCCGCTTCCCCAGCACAGTCCATGTTTAAAGTGCCTTCACGAAGGCAAAATCAACACGAGCTGTTGAGGACGTTTTCACTGCGTTCACTTTACGACATCCAGAAGGGATTTCCAGGCTCTGTCAATGTGTCCCACTGCACAGTCTGGATGAGAAGTGATGTCAGTGCTGAGGTGGGAACATGCACTCAGCCAGTGTCGACTCCCGTCATTCTACAAACTGTACATTTGCTGCTGTAAAGAGAAAAAGAGTGATGTGATGTAAAGAGTGATGTGGCCTGTTTCAAAGCTTGTATACTCTCCACTACTATCAGCTCCACTATGTTATATCTGACAGTGTAAGCAACTGTCTTACACACAAGAGGATGGGGCCTGGCATAATCAGTAGGCAATCACTGCTGTGTGTGTGTGGCCCTTTTTTTCCGTTCTCTGTCCTTTTCCGTCAAACTGCAGTAAAACAGCTTCTGTCCTTAAGTGTTTCAGCTGTTTGCTGTTCTTGTGTTAATCTGCTCTGTGCTGAGCACGTAGTGACTGTTATTTATGTTGTGTGGTCGCTTGGCAGCATCGTTGATGCTCAGGTTTTATTCCCTGTATATTTAGTTCATCCAGTGTCTGACGTCAGGTTGATGAGGGAAGGGAGGATGGAAGGAAAATCCACACCTGGAGCTGTAACACCAAGCTTGTTGTTTAGTAATCTCAAATTGATGATATGATGTTGGTCTGTTCCACAGGTTAGACGTGTGTGTAAAAGGGAGGACTTGACTGCGTTTGAAATAAAACTATGTATTTTTGTATAGTTAGTATGTACAAATATCTCTATTTTCGGTACTGCACTTTTTTTCTACATCAGTTTGCAGTTAGAGCATGAAGTTAATTTGCTGCGGCTCTCAGATCGTTTCGAATGCTTCCTTAAACATAAGTATCATTCACTAGCATCTGTATTCCTACATTAACATTCTTTTTTTTCAGTATTTTCTGTTTTTGGTTTGCCCCCAGCAGAGGTCAGAGGTCAGGCAGAGTCATAGAACAGGAAGTCTGGAGTTGGCAGGGATGAAACGTGTTGCCGTAAAGACACTTGAGCAGCACTGTGAAGGTGAAAAGCAGAGACACGGTGAGAGCTCAATCCACATGGTCACACGTGTCAATCATTAGAATCATGGTGCTCACAGAGCGCAGGGGCACACATGGCAAAACAATAACGAATGCAAGGAAAGTGTGAAGTGTTGATGTCTTGTTGTTATTTAAATGCCGACCTTTCAACCCGTTCTCGGACAGGTGTTACTTTTTGTAACACTAACAATAGGCTTTGAATTTTCCATAAATTCTGTATTGTTTTTGGCTCTTTATGTAGCTCCCAAAGAAAGCATTCAAACCAAAGTTAAATTAATACATTTCTAAACAGTTCTTTTAAACATGGCAAAACCACAAAATTGGAAACTTGGGCCACAAACACCAGTTTGGCATTAACAGGCCACTTGCTTTTAAATTTCACTGTTTGGTCTCAAGAAGCTTCACATTAATTTACAGTGTTAAAGTTTGCTTGTGTGTAAAACGTCCATCACTTCGGTGTAGCCTCAGATTTCAGCTATCTTGACTCTTATTGTAAACATTTTGAAGTTCATATTTGCTCAGTAGACAACATTGAACATATCTATTTCCTTATCCTTACAAATCAACGCAGAAGCAATTTGAATGATCTGTGAGCCATGTAGACGACTTTCACACTGAAATGCGCAAAATAGTTGCTCTGGACGTATATCACAGGAAGCATATCGTTAATGGTAGTACAGGTGGGGCTCTGGTGTATGAGTGGTTTGGATTGATTGGGCTAGGGTGTTTTCGTGCTGTTTTTAGTTGGACCTCCATACTGTGAGGCTTCATTCATACAAAGAACGGAGCATATCACATCGACATGTTAGCGATCATTTCTTCTTCCGAGCCATGTTTTCATGAAGCTTTTAGCCTCAGTACTGAATCAGTGCAGCCTTGTTTAAACAAAACGTGTCTCAGGAGGAGAGCTTTGTCGTCTCGTGGCACTCTGGGGGTCACTTCTTCTTTTGCTGTGTTTTTTTTTGATGACATGAGCACTTGTGTGGTAAAAGGGAAGCGGTCACCGACATTTGCACTAACCATGGGCAGCCTGCTGATTTGTTGAACACTCCCATGAAATCACAGGGTACGAGTCTTAAAGAATGTCGCAGCGAATCCGAGCAGTGAAAGGGGGCCGATTATGCTCGTTCTATCTTCATGCGTCTCATTTTTCTGCTTCCCCTTCACCAGTTTGGATGTAATTTGACACAAGCCTCATCTGTGTATGATCAGAACTCGTCCGAAACGACCTTTAACTTGGTTATTTTGCCCCGATATTGTCACATATCAACGTTGACCAAAGTGTCCAAAAAACATTAATTAGACGCTGAAGATTCAAAAGCACTCTGGGTTCCCTTTACGGGAGGTTCTGCTGCTGTAGTTTGAACCCGTGTCATGATGTAAAACATGTGGTCACACCTCTGTCCGAACTGGATTGTATTTTGGTGCACGTCTGCCTGGTGTCCATTCTAACACGCCTCGTCCTCGACTGATGTGTAAATACAGGACTTGTCTTGGAGCTTTAACTCGTGTATTTATACCAATGTAAAATTTGCCGTCTAGTCTGTTTAAAGTACAAAATATAAATCAACTTTCTTCATACAAACACTGAACTTGAGTCGTCTGTTCTCTCCTGTACTCCAGTGTCAGCGGCTCCCACGAGCTGCCTGCCAGGTGTATTACTGTGTGAAACCTGCTCTTGTTTCTCCTTCCTCCCACGCAGGTTTGTTCCGCCGCATGCAAACACGGGTCTGCTAATGATCCTCGGCGAAGTGCTCGCAGTGAGACCGAGGGTTTGCTCATGTGTCAACGGTGGCAGCGAAGGACTGCAACACCTGTTCTCTGCCCGCTCATCTGTGAACGCTTTCTCCTAAATTGCATCATGTCAGGTCAGCTCACAGCCCGACACGTTACACATCAAAACACTTTATTAGCATATTACAACACAGCGGTCCCCCCCCCCCCCCGCCCCATCCCTCCCTGCAGAGCAATCTGACACTCTGACATCATATCCTTCGGGCTTTGCGTGGGCGGCATCCATTATGTGGCACGGGCGTGTTGTCGGTAATCGATATCACCTCCAAGCCTCCCATCGTCAAGCCTTTGATTGCAGTCTGTGGAATAAAGAACGACACCGTTATTTATTCACAAAGATGAATGAACGCAGGTCAAAACATCTGTGGCTGCTTAAACAGCTTTAAGCCGTGTTGGGGAACCAGAGGGCTGTTCTGTGATACAAGAAAGATTTAGGTGTTACTGAAGGTCCACAGTGTGAATAACAGAACAGGGTCACTGGGACAATGTGCGATTCATTTCTCACCCTAAACGGTCACTGATGTGTGACAGTGATTCAGTAAACGTGGATGTCAGTGTGTCAAAGTGTCTCTGAGCCAAAAACTTAACCCCAGATTACTTTCCAATGGTGTTTGAGGGGCTCTGTAGCCATCACCAAAAGTGTGTGTGTGTGTGTGTGTGTGTGTGTGTGTGTGTGTGTGTGTGTGTGTGTGTGTGTGTGTGTGTGTGTG
>JASSRZ010000001.1:4114340-4126722 GCA_032164315.1 Malacoctenus gilli
TGTGTGTGTGTGTGTGTGTGTGTGTGTGTGTGTGTGTGTGTGTGTGTGTGTGTGTGTGTGTGTGTGCGCACGCGCAGCAATTTGACACAGCCAAATACAATTTAAAAAAAATAAAAGTATGTGTGGACATATATACACACGTTACATCATAGTTATGAAATTGGAAGTACTTTACAGAAAATTGCTTCTGTATTGAATTACAGAACATAAAATATAGGAATATCTTTGTCAGTCATGTTGAAAAATCAACTTTCAAAAACTTTTGGAACATGTATTTGCAGTAACATTGTGAGCTGAGTGTTTAAATGAAGTCAAAAAATTCTTAATACTTCAGATTTTCTCGAGTGTTTTTGTAACCATTGTATTGTAATGAGAAAATTGCTGCTGCATCTTTCAATACACACTGTGCGATGTAAAACAGTAAAAGGTTAACAGGTCTTCCCAGAAGCTACTTACAAGGCGTCCAGGACCGAGACCTTTGACCACAACACGAACAAACTTGACTCCCTTTGCTGTGGCTTTCTGTTCGGATGAGAAAAACACAAACCGATAATTGGATCGGTGGGCTCTGCCCATCTGTTCCTTCTCCAAATGATTGTCATGGACTGTGGGTGAGGAAAGTGGAGTTGAGAACTACTGTTGTCGCAGACTCACAGCAGCAGCAGAGATGCCAGCTGTCTGTGCAGCGATGGGCGTCGACTTCTTGATGTTCTTGAAGCCCTCCGTGCCACAGGACGTCCTCACCAGAGAATTTCCCTCACTGTCTGTTACCTGGAAGTGTGTGCTGGGAAAGGACACAGCTGTTTTATATGTTAACCAGTGGCTATTGCACTCTGCAACATAAACTTTCTGAATCCCACACATCTTTTAGAAGTATGTAATGATGAATGCCCATTATATAATGATATAATGATAGTGTCCTCTTTGTGTGATTGTCTGTGTAGTGATCTCACTTGTTGTACGTGGCTTTAATGTGAATGATTGGTAAGTCTTCAAACTTCTTTCCGCCCCATCGCAGCGGACTGTCCTGACCGGGCAGCGGAGGGAGGTAGCTGCAGGATGAAAACACAAAATTGATGGTGAATGACACAGACGGATGATGTGCTTCTATCACTCATCATCACTCAATCGTGTTTTAAAGTTGAGCACATAAGTGTTAAAATGCTAAGTTAAAAAAAATACATTGCGTCGACAGTTACGAAGAATAAGCAATATGTGAAATGTGCAGAGGACGAAAGTGAGATGTGGTCTGACCTGAACTCCTTAGAGGAGTCTGGGCTCGGTGCTGCGGTCTCCTGCCGTCTGACAGCGCTGCTGCATATTGCTCGCTGCAGCTCTCTGTTCCCAAGCCTGTGCCGGCACAATATTCGTAACATTATTTCATAAACAACAAAGACCAAACAGTAATTTCTAATCCTCCAATCATCATATATCAACACAGTCAAGGAACTTGCAAGGACTGACTTGATTTTAACAAGGTTAGCTGTTAGCTTGCAGAATGCGAATGAGCCCATAAAACACTTACAAATAAGCTCCGTTAGTATTGATGGGAGTCACCAGCTGTCGACATACAGTGCTCACAGAACTAACTAATTTACAGGAATATTTAAACATGTTTTAATCTGTTAAAGACCCATCCGTTGTCCGATATTGGTAAAACTGGACACATAACAAACGTGACATTGAAGACGCTGCTAATCCCGAACAGATCACTAATAGTGGGTGGCACTATTATTTTTAAAACCTTTTTAACTAGGATTGCTAAAACCATCAAACAAAATTTCGAAAGAAACAGGTTTAATTGATTCAAATAAATGATTCGGAACATTGTAGGATGTTTCTGAAAGTAGTTTTACTTTGTTTATGGCTTTATATTATTGGTGGCTCCCCCCAGTTGCAGCTGAATGGATTGGTTCAGGTCACAGCACTGAATTGTGGGTAGACAGGAGACCGTGCTGCTTTTGTTGCCCTCGAAAATGCGATATTTTACAGAGAACTTTTGTATGAAACTTTGTTCGTAACAACAATTAGACTCTGAGGCTTACAAAAAAAATCAAACCATCTTTAATTGACATTTATCTCGGATCAATATGAATTTTGTTATGCAATCTTGTGATAAACTCCACTTTTAGGTTAATGTGCGTTTGTAACGTTTCACTTGGTTTTCCAAATGTGCACTGAATGCAGCATCCAAAGATGGCTGCTCCCTGTAGAAGGATGGCGAGTCGATGTCTTTTCCACTTTCTGTCCAGTTTTAGAAGGACAGCGACTGCAAACGCGGGCATTCGTCAGTTTTCCAGCACCTTCTTATGTCGAAGCGTCTCAAAGACCCAGTGTGTGACGGCCGGGGCAAGTTCACCGTGGACTTTGACAGCGGCCGTGTGTCTGCAGCGGCTCCCGGTCATTTCTTCAGACTTAAGTCCCATAGAGCAGCAGTTCAAAAATATGCTACTGCAGGTTTGTTGTTGGATGAAATGTCTGCTGTGAAATGATTGATACTTCTTTTAGCTATTATAAATTTTAACATATTTTAGAATGTTCCGTTTCATCAGTGCTACTACAAATGACTTTGTGGGAGTAATGCTGCCCCATAAAGGCAGGGGGCATTAACTGCACCAGCAAAAAGGGTTGCTGGTTTGGGGGCATCAAGTAAGCATGTTCGCCTGCTCCTTATGAATATAGTCTTTGTACGACTTGCACCAAAAAGGAAAACCCTCAGAATCAGGTGTTTTGGCGTAGGAAAAAGTCCCATCGAGCAGGCTAATGATTTCTACGGGATCAGAACTGTGGGTTGAGTTCACAGAAGCTGCTGCCTAATTGTCCAATTTCCCAATAACAGAAGAAGTTGTCATTTGACTTCAATAAAGGAAAGCCGGTGGCAAATCGCTCGGCTCGGCTGAATCGAAGCGGCATTTGTACATAATGAGAACAGCTCCGCTCATTGAAATAGTTAAAGCTTCCTGCGAGAACTGTAGCGTAATGAGAGAGAAACATAATGGAAATACTGTCTGTCATTGTGACATCAGCTGTGCTGTAGCACTTTCAGCAAGGATAAGAGGCTCTGATCAGCTAGGACTCACTCCTCAATCGTATTGCTGCCTTTTGCCTTTCGCTGGTCTCCCAATTAAAGGACTTCCTCGGACTGTCTTTCAGATGGAGCTGGAGAAGAGCGTGCTGTCGGACCACGAGCTGCGGCTGCTGGAGGACGCCGAGCGGATGAGCCGCAAGCAGTCGGACGACTACGACTCGGACGAGGAGGACGACCACGGGGACCAGGACATCATGATGGCTCAGGACCTGGAAGACGCCTGGGAGCAGAAGCTGAAGAGCTTCCAGCCGGCGCCGCGGGTCAGAGGTCAGTTCGGGAGCGAGCGTTCAGCCAGTTTACTCATGTGAGGAAATGATCCCGTCGGATGCCTCTGATGTGTAACGATGCGTGTGATGTTTTGTCATATTTATCCTTTGCTCTTGCTTCTGTCAGTCGTGCAGTAAAGCAGGAGGAAAAGATGAGATCACACGTAAGCAGTCAACTAAAGCTGGATTTAAATAAAATTACCCTGCAGGCAAAGAGACTTAAATGCACTTTTTTTTTTTTTACCTACATATAATCTGTTTGCTCCACGAGTGTGTATTTGCTTTCGACTCTCTCTGACATTTTCGTCGGTTGTTCATGTACACTGGAAGCGGCGGCGAAGCAGCTGACCGCTCTGTCTCCCGTTTGTCCTTCTAGCCGACGTGGATAAGGACCTGACCTCTGCGGACCGCTGCCTGGCCCACTCCCTGGTGCTTTTGGCCGAGCAGCAGGTGGGCAGCGAGAAGCTGTGGCTGCTGCCTCAGACCCAGTGGCAGGAGGGGGAGACGCTGCGGCAGACGGCGGAGCGGGCCCTCGCCAACCTGCCAGGTAACACCAGCAGTTCAAAAACCGCTGAGCTGCAGCTTTAATCAACTCATTTCGTGTTTGAACGGCTCTCGGAGCCACATTGACTACAACTGACCGTCTTGTATCGATTGAGTTTCCAGTGTTTTTTGAACGTATTCATCATCTGCTAATTAACTGACTGATACAAAAAGAGTGTCCGTACGGTACTGCAGTGGGTCAACGCGCCGGACTGGCGTCATTCGTTTGCATCTGAGTGTGTGTTGGTTTTCTGCAAGTACTCTGAGTCCCTTCATGCACGTGAGGAAAGTTGGTGCCTCTGATTGGCCCGTATGTGTGATTGTGTGCGATATGATCGTGTCTCTCATGATGACCTGTCCAGGTTGTGAGCCTCTATTGCCTGGTGTAAATCCTAAAGTGGGATCAATTGCTGCACCTTGTGACAATAAGTAGAAGCAGCAGAACTGTAGATGAATGAAAACAAGAAAACTGCTTGGAAAATCACTTTATTTCACAAAATAGGAGGATGTGATCGTTTCACTGATCTCCCTGTAGAGCAGCTGCAGCTGCGTCTAATGTATTCCAGTCGACCTCAAAAACTATTAGTTAGCACATTTACTTCTCAGAGCCTCCATATCAGGTGCTTTTGTTGTCCACACGCTTCATTTCCTGTAACTGTAGCTTCATTGCAGTCATTATGGCTGACTTTTAATTCTAAGGATCATTTAAGTTTGATGGGATGTAATCTGAAAGAGCGGGCTGGTACTTAAAGCACAATCACCTATATTATCCCCCAACAAGAGGGATGGAGGCCCTTAAAGCACCAAGCCACAGCTCATTTGCATACACAGTCATATTGCAGTGGTCTCCTCTCCGCTGCCTCCACCGCTTTGACTCCCTCCAATGCGGGATGCAGATTGGGTCCTTATCACAGTCAAGATAAAGAGGCGGAGGATTGAAAAGGAAGCCACGAGTCAGAGGTCAAAGCTGCAAATATATATTCAGTGACCCTGGACTGATCCTTCTCAATAAAAGATGGGAACAGCCGGAATATGAGCCTTGTTTTGGGGGGATGGGGCCTGATTTAAAACATCGAGTTCTGTGAATGTGGGCTGCAGGAACAAATGGCTGCACTGGCTGGAAAAAGAGCTGCGAATAGTGATGTGATGGTGGGAGGAAGTTAAAGCTTGGAGGAGGATGGGGTGGATGGAGGGGTGACAGGCAGGGGTTCCAGTCATGAGAGCACAGGTTGTGTCCAGAGGAAAGAAAACAAACCAGTATTTTACCTTCGCTAATACTCATCTCGACAGATATATCGGTCTTTATTTTTGACTCTGGGGAAGAAAAAGTGCTTGAAAATCTCGTATCAGAAAGAAAAATACAGAGGCTGGTTGACATGCTCTGTCCACTCCCTGCTCAACCTGTACCTGGAAATTTGTGTGTCGCTGCACAGCGAGCAGCACTTCAGAGCTGCTTATTTCCAAACAGAAGATTGTGCCGTTCATCCAATTATTGTCAGTTGGCCTCTCCTGAGACGTCCTGTCTTATTTCGCGCACCTCAGGGACAAACTTCTGCGGAGGAGCAAACGAAAAACATGACCTCCATGAATCCTGCTGGAAGGGGAGACGCCCCACAGCTCGGATGGCGCCACCTCGCCTTCAGAATTGTTTAAAAATGGTGTTTAGTGTCTTTAAAGTCGAAAGATGTTCGCAGCACATTACATCAGAGAAATCGTTATAAGCAACGTGACATCCAGATATTTTTTTATCGACTTATCGACTGACCCCATGTTTTCTCAGCTCAGATTAAACGTTTTAACCTCAAAATCTTTAAAGTTGGTTGACTCTGAGAGGCTGTTAAAGAGTTTCATGGCTACTAAACTAACAAAGATCTTCCAGAAGCAGAAATTCATCCTGTTGTTGCCGAGCCGGCCGTAACCACATGTAGAGCACCCCACAGAGCTGCAAACACAGGAGCAAAATCACGTAACGATGGAGGCTGAGAGCTCCTTTCATCTGCACCCCAACGAGCTCACCGTCTCCCCTCTCGCCCGCCGCAGCCGGTTTCCAGGCGAGGTTCCTCGGCAACGCCCCCTGCGGAGTGTACAAGTACAAACTGCCCAAAGCCGCCCGGACGGAGAGCCGCGTGGGAACAAAGGTGTTCTTCTTCAAAGCCGTCCTGTCAGCCGCCGCGCCCCCCAAAGCCGAGGACGCCCCTCTGCTGTGGCTGAGGAAGGACGAACTGGAGAAGTACCTGAAACCGGCGTACCTGCACAAGGTGGACCGCTTCATCCTCAGCCTGTGACAGCGACTCTCTCTGCAGGGACGCCGACTCAATGAACAGTATTTATGTGGCCTAGAAAGTTTCCTCTGTTGTCATCTTTGGAAAAAAAAAAAAACAAAAACAACTCCTCTCCTGTCATTCAATAAGATGTGTTTCATGGAATAAATAAAATGTTTGGTTGTTTTTTTTTTCCCAACGATGTTGTGAAGTGAAGCCTCAGATCTTGACCCGCATCTCAGCTGACACTGTGTCACGATGGCTCCCAGCCTGCTCTCCTCGCGCTGCCTCCAGCTCTGGCTCACGGTCCTCGGCGACGTGTGCCCACCGAGCCCACTGATCATTCGGCTCATCCAATATTTATTCTCTCGACTCTTGCACAGTAACAAAAGGCTTATTGCGTTTCGCAGCACACAGTGGCTCCGTCCTTTCAGATTTAACAAGATGTGTACAACATAAGTACCTAATTTTCAGCATTGAAGTAGCAAATGTTCTATTTCTCTAATTAAAGGGTTCCTGGAGTGTGATAATGAGCACTTAAGTTTGATCATGTAATAGTTATTGTATATTGAAATTAGTAAATCCAATAAGACTCGTTAGCAGACTGTTGCAGAGCCTGATGACATCACTGACTTAAACCAGGTGTGTTGGCGCAGGAAGATGTCAGAAAGTCGTTTGAAACCTGCGTTTGAAACCCTGCTCCGTCCTTTAAAGGCGTCTCTGAAATCGATTTGCTTCGCCCCCCGTGATAATCTGTTTTCCTGTTACATTTGATAGCGAATACCGACTATATTTTATACTTTCACAACGTATTCGCACATGAAGTTTGACACATCTCAAAGTTCCATTCTGGAGTCGCGCATTCCTTTTACCGCTCGCCGCCGTCCCATCCTCTCGCTCCGAACGAACGGGACAGTGACGCGCGCATCCATCAGCGCGTTTCACGCATGGCGGCGCTGAAAGACGGCGAGCGCGGCGGCCGGCGACGCGGGCAGGCGGAACGGAGGGAGGGAGGAGGGGAGGGGAACGGAGGGGAAAGCCACCTATTGACTGCGACGCCTGTGACGGGGAGCGGCGGCAGAGACGTGACTGCAAATCAAGCAGAGGGGAGCGGATTCAGAGCAGCGACGCCGTCTCAGCACCCGTCGCCTCAGCCGCTCGACGACAGGCGGAGGAGGAGGAGATTTGGCGCCAGGGATCACATGCGAAACTGTCGGACGAGCCCAAGACCTTCTCGATGCGAGCTGAGGGCACCAAACGCGGCACACCCCGATCCTCCTGATGCTTCACAGCAAGAACTCCAAACAAACAAAGAAAATCGGTCTAAAATCACCCAAAAAATGAGATACCGGTTTTAAATTAAAATGAAGACCAGTAAATAACCTTTCCCCGTCGGAACTGTGCTGCTGGTATCCAGGCGTGCCGCGGGAGCGTGTTGGAGCAGCTTGCTGCAGGCCGGCAGACCCGGGAGACTGACCGGGCGCAGCCAGTGTTTGCCGCCGAGCGTCACGTCGGCAGCGAGTTGTAGAACACTGTGCCCGGGGGTCTCGAGGTGAGCCCACTCACTCACTCAGCCCAGACTGACAGCCAGATGGCGCCCGCCTCACTCCCGCTGCTATTACACGCGCAGCACGCTTGCTCCCAGGCCCGCCAGACAATAGTCGTATTTTGTGTGGCGGCTTAGAGCGGTCCTGTCGTCGCTACGGGGTGTCGATGTGCATCTGCTGCTTCGCGGTCTCTGCGAGGATTACTCAAACATCGGCGTTGTATTTCTCAATATCTGCCGCAAAGTCAGACTGTGTCTTTCGTCCGTCCCACCGGAACAGCAGTCTGCTGCTCGAGAGTTTGTCCATTTGTTGTCGGCTTTTTCGGCTTTGCAGAAGTTTTGCAGAGGTCAACAGAGGACAATTTTACATGATCTTTTCATATGTTAAGCTGACGTTGGGTGAAGGACGGACACACTGTGCGCAGCTCCTCCACGCATGCTGCTGCAGCTATTTGTTAAAGGGGTCAAAGGTCAACATATTTGATGACATCTCTTACACCATCCAAACCACTCATTAGAAATGCTTCTATTGATATTGCTCTTACTCTTATCATTCTTTCACCTTGTTTTTTTTTTTTTAGTTCTTCTGTCTTGTTTTTTTTTGTCCAATTTCTCTTCGAACAGAAAAACGTGCCACCCAGCGGCAGGTCAGTGGGCTTGTGACGACCATCGGGCTGTGTGGTCAGTGGTAAATTGCTCTTTCAGGTGAACTGGACCTGCAGATATCCAGTTTCAGGAGACCTTATGGGTTGCGTAGTCAGAACTTGAAACTGACATCCTGCTGCAGCAGTTCTGAAGGGAAACGAGGCACGCTTGTGTCGGCCTGCCGGTAACTTTGTTGGACAGAGCGGCCGGGCTGCCGTCGGCGGACAGTAGATGGCAGTAGTTGCACACCGGCCGCAGAGCGGAGCGGAAAAGAGGCAGCGTAATTAGGCCTGTGTAGTGACCTCAGAGGGGGACTGCAGAGAGTTTTTTTTTTTTTTTTCTGATCAGCTTGGCTTCCTCTTACACATACTGAAAATATCCATCATAGCAAGCTAATGTTCCTTTGGAATAGCAGCGATAATTTGTCTTAGGTAAGAGCTTTCTGATGTTCCCGAGCCGTTCTCTGCTTGCAATCAGCCTGTTCTTTTTTATTTGTGTCTGCTGGGATGGGGAGTTATTAATGCTGTAGACGCCGGCATTAGATTTTTTTTCTTTTTTCCGGCTTCATTTCCAGGGTTCGCTGAAAGCGGGCGGCCCCGACTTATTTGCGAGATCAGCTGAGCGTGATGCCGCTGTCGGTCGTGGTGCAGGGAGGGGGGGGCGAAGGTCGGGACAAACCGAGAGCGTCTGTTTTCTCGCCGCCAGACGAGATCAGATTGCTATTTTTTGCCCGGAAGCGGGGCTTTTCTGTATTAGGGGGCCGACAGTGGCCTTCTGCTGCCCTCGGTCCTGTTGTGTCACCACTCGTCAAATCAAGGTAATCGCAGGTACTAAAGGAGGAACGCGGGCTGCTTTCTCCTCCGAAGGGGGGAGGTTGACGAAAGCGCTCTTTACCACGTTTGTTGCTCAAGCCCCGAAGGATTTCCCCGTGCGGATCCTAAAACCGTCATGGAGCTGTACGTGACTGACAGGAGTCTTTACCCGCCCCCCCGATGTCAGGATGACCTTGACGGGGGGGGGCGGGGGGTGCTGAACCGAGTGGACCTGGATAAGAGTGGACTCCATGTGAGGGAGGCTGTGACTCCGGTGGATCGGAAACAAAGAGGGACTTTGCCAATTTTTTTTGCGCGTCGCAGGTAATTCACGAGCTCGGCGCAGGCAGCCGGGAGCCCGCCAACGACTGGTGGGACCGAAAGAACGAGGTTGAAATAATCCGGCGGCCCGCTTCAAAGTCAGCTTGGACTCCCCGATGAGCCGCAGCAACGTGCCAACGTGATCGCGCGGCGGCGGGAGGAACGCATCTTCTTAAGTGGCTCTTGGGA
The DNA here is from genome assembly GCA_032164315.1 of Malacoctenus gilli. Classification (NCBI taxonomy): domain Eukaryota; kingdom Metazoa; phylum Chordata; class Actinopteri; order Blenniiformes; family Labrisomidae; genus Malacoctenus; species Malacoctenus gilli. The sequence goes on from JASSRZ010000001.1 coordinate 4,124,012, forward strand.
AGCTTTGTCAAATAAACCCCCCCACCTCTTGATTTTATTAGAGGGTCTCACTGTAAGATGTTTTTCAGGCTGCTCTCTGGGAAGTGTCGCGCAGAAAAGTCGGGACGTCCCAATCTGGGCTGATTCGATTTTGATTAGTGCTTTTTAGCACTAATCCTCTTCCTCTCATGAGTGGGCCCAAACTGTACGGGGAGCGCCGCGCTGAATCTCGAGGGGTACTTAAAGGGCCTCTCCATGGGTTTTCCCCCACTACCGCTCGGCTCAGCAGGCGCGAGGAGGAACACTCGCGTCCGGTCCCCACAGCAACTTGGCCGAGTCTTGGAAAAGAGTAACCCTGGCGATCCCGTCGGGGAGGGTCGCACTGAAATATGGAGCTGAAGCGCATTGTGAAAATTGGACCACTGAAGAGTTGAATTTTTCTGCCTGTGCCGCTTCGATTTGGACCGTTTTCACCCCCCCAAAAAAACGCGTCTCTTGCGAGCTGCCCAACGATATGAGAGGGAAAAAAAACCCCTGAATCATTAATGATCCTCTTGAACCGTTCACATGGTACTCGACAAAAGAGCCATTTATCTTCCATGCCGCTTTTCCATCGAAAGTTCCCCGGGAGCGTTGGAGCTGGTCCCAGGTCGCGTCGGGTAAAGGCAGGGGTACAGGCTTGTCGGCATGGCGAACACACGAAACCCCACACATAATACACACACGTGCACTTTCAATTCGGGGGAAATCTATGATCCATGGAAGGGGGAGAGTCCCCGATTGACCTCCCCTCCCAGCCAGAGAGAGCCATGCCGTGGGAGAACATGCACACTCCCCACCACGGGGCCAGAGGAGACCTTGCACTTCGATGGCACTCCTCCTTCTCTTTCTCTCCGCCTGCTGTTGGAAGTCTTTGGCTGGAAGTGGTGCAAAGCTGTCCAGTGTCATCATGACGCTTTCATTGAGTGAAAGGTCTAAACAGCCCCTTTTGTGGCTCACTTTCATTCAACGTCAGATTTTGAGGATTTCAACACGCGGAAGTGCAGAGAAGGCAACATGCAGCTGGAGATAAAGGACCAGCGACTCCACTCCAGTAAACCCACTCGCGTCCTCTTCCTGCTTGGGGCGAGCCCACAGTCTACCTCTTCATCCAATTAGATGGCGCGATACAGACAGAATAACAAATATCAAAGGAAAGGTCTTGCTGGGTTTTTTTCCTTCTTCTTCTTCTTCTTCTTCTTCTTTTTTGCCTCCGGAGAGGCTAAAAGAAACCGGATAAACGCGGAGGATGGAGTGCATATCTCAGAGGTGGCTGATAGCTGCCTTTCAGCCCCGCTGCCGCTGCAGCTCCGGGAGCACTTACAGGCGGAGCGCAGGATGTTACCGCCGCTGCTACACCGTCACATTCACACTGGAACTTGTCCTCATTGGGGGATTTCAAACTGATTTTAAAAGCAGCCCCTGAATTTTTTAACCTTATTCTCGCGGTCCTTTGAAGTCGAGCGCGGGGTGCCAGGAGGTGCTGCCAGGCTTGGGGGGGGAAGGGGGTGGGGGGTGGGAGGGGGTGGCTCCTTTGGGGTGACCTGCTCTAATAATAACACACCGACTCGTGGCATGGAGAGAACGTCTTCGGGGGGGTAATAGAGCCCCTGGTTTGTTGTACCTCTGCGGCAGTGACACCTGTGGTGGATGGGAGGCGACGTTCTGCTGACACACAGCAGAATCTGAAAAAAAAAATGGGGTAGGAAAAAAAAATAAAAAACTCGGAGGGGGAGGGGGAGGGGGGCAAAGTCTTGTGCAGATAAAATGTTCCGTGGCAGGAGAGTAAATAAAAGCCTCGGAGCAGTGAAGCACGCAGTCAAAGTTCTCTGCGCCGCCTTGTCAGTGTCATCTGCAGTTAGAAACATCGGACGGCGGCAGAAGACAGGAACCATCTGTAGGAAGCCGAGCAGCGCCGCAGTCGACCTGACTCAGGAAGAACAAAAGGACGACTCCCAAACTCCTCACACTTTAAATATACAGCAACAGCAACTCAACTCTGCAGCTGCAACCCCCCCCCTTCCCCTCCCCTCCCCTCCTTCCCCCCCTCCTCTCCACCCTGAAAGTTTTTATTTTATGCAAATCTCCGGTGACTGAGTGGGATGTAAGCAGGCCGCTGGTTCACAGCGGCTTACCAAAACATTCGATAAAGCAGCTTATTAAGGCCCTTTTATGTGAGGCACAATAAAGGCTCAGAGACGAGCAGGTAGATGAGAGCGGCTCCGGGATCCCTGCCTGAGCCGGACCACCTTAAGCGCTTTACCCCCCCCCCCCCGCCCCCCGTTCCGCCCTCGCTGCATGCGGCGCCGCCAGCCAGCGCGCTGTAGTTCTTCCCCTTAATCATTCAGCGACAGTGAGCTCGGCACGCGCGCTTTCAGCCCCGTCTTGCCGCTGCCTCCCTCCCCGCAGCAGCACGCGCCCCGAACAGACACCTGCTCTCTTTGTTCTCCTCCGTTGCGAAAGCTTTCACCCACCAGCCACTCCCACCGCGGTGGCCGAAAAGTATTGGAAGACATAAATAAAGAGGAGGGATCGAGATCTGTCTCCGCAAACACTGGATCTAACACATGCTGGAACTTTTTCTGTCAGCAAGAATCAACAACTCTGCAAAGAGAGAGACAGAGTGTGTGTGTGTGTGTGTGTGTGTGTGTGTGTGTGTGTGTGTGTGTGTGTGTGTGTGTGTGTGTGTGTGT
>JASSRZ010000001.1:4147480-4164500 GCA_032164315.1 Malacoctenus gilli
ATACAGAATGCTCATAGTACAAAGCCACGGCTTCATGCTGCAAACAGCTAAAATGTTACCAAGAAGTTGTTTTTTTTCCCCGAACTTCAAAATATCTTTCAAAACTTGTTCTTATTTTTGCATGTTTATTTCAAGAAAATCCAAATCTATTTTCAAAATTGTTCTAGCTGCATTTTTTTTGGCCTTAGTTCAGGCAAATATAAACATATTCTTGTTTTTTTGGAAGAAATTTTAAAGGGGAGATATTTCCAGAGGTTGGTCACTGTCTGGAATCATCAGAGTCATTACATTGAGGCTAAGTTTGTCACAAAGTCCTTGGAAATCTAGATTTAAGTACTCACTCGACGTCCTCTGAATTTGCAATCTGTGTGCGTATTTCTTTGGTTGTTTTGACCCTGTGGTTTTTTTTTATTGGTCAGTATCTGAGTTTTTTTTGCTCCTTAAGGTTTGAGGGACTTTCAGGGGTTCACAATTTTCCACCGTGATGACTGGCCAATGTATCATCTCCACATTCCTGCCTCCAAGGCTCAGTTGGACATCACTGATAAGATTTGGCTCCAGTTTAGGAAGACGGCACAGCGAACACAGAGCCTCAGTCCAAACACCAGTTCTAATACATTTACAGTCCACAGAGGAAACAAGCTCCAACCAGCACACAACGACATCTTGAATTCTGGCCATAAATGATTGTTTTCTTCCTTCAGTATGTTCCTCATAAGCACTTATTTACAGCCTTTTCCTTCTCGTCTTGATGAAATATTGTAATTTACTATTGAGAGACTTGAGTGTGTCAGACAGAAAAATATGTGCGGGTGTGAGTTTTCATGCGGTTGTCATTCTTTTCAAATGTCTCACTTCCCAGCGCCCCTGCCACACTTGGAAGCCTCTCTGGAAGTTCCGTCCTTTATGTGCGCCAGGCACCATCTGCAGCCCACACTGGATCCCCGGCACGGCTTCAGAACGGCGACCCGCCACCGTCGGGCGAGGAACCAAACCAGGCGAGTACGCGGCGCGTGGCAGAACGAATGTTGGTGAGGCTTGGCGCCGCCACGGGCAGAAGCATGTCGCTCGTGAAAGGGAGCGGAGGACGGTGCATTTTTATTGGGTTCAACCTGTCCGAGCCACTTGCGATTTGAAGCCTCAGACCTCTTCAACCTGTCTCAGGCTACATTCACACTGCAGGCAAAAAGTGACCCAAATCTGATATCCCTGGCCTGTATGTCAACAATATCGGATATTTCCGTCACACTCTGAGCAACACATCTTCCCTTGTGGTCATAAGTTGGACACGTATCCAAATTTTTTTTCACACAACCTCCGTCTGAATGGTGAAGTCGTGTCAAGTCTTACTTTTACATCCTGACAGCAATCTCTCTGACTCAGACTCCTCCTCACTGTTTCTTTACAGTTTACACAGCGTTATGTTGATCAATGTAACACAAACTTTTGTGTAATCCCCTCACTTCTTCGAATAATGGAGCTCACACCATCGTCTGTGCATGTTGGTCATTCTGGAGTCTGATGGAGGTCACATTTCAGTTCTAATGTGAACGATCCCCAAAAAAGTACAACTTTGGCACCAAATTCAGGAGCGACCATTAAGATCTGCGGTGTGAACGGAGCCGAAGGAAGGAAGTTGACGCCCATATTTGGATCTCTGTTTTGTTCTCACCAATGGACCAGGATTTCGGAGGTTTCGCTGCTTTCTCCTCAAGTGATCGGTCTGTTTGGACGCTCCGTGTCTCAGCTGGTCAGTCAATAGCCGCGGAAGAGTCGGAGACGCGCTGGAAGATTAGTCCTCATCCCTTGTTGATCTTGCCTTGCTGCATTTTCGCGAGCATGCCGCCGTCTGCTCGCCATCACCATTCTGTACACATTATGCACATTCTCCCAGCTGTCTACGTGCAGCTCGATATCATATCGCGGCTGTTCCGGTGCAGGGAACGATCACATGGGTTGATTATCCAAGCTGGAAAGCTACCCATGTGCACACATTATCAACAGCCATTGGCAGCAATGTAAATCTACCAAATTATGAAGGCAGGGTGTATTGTAATCGAGTTTGATGGAGGAAAAAGTGCAAAGAAGTTCACATTTGGAGGAGAATGGGGTCAATGGATGGATCATATACATGATCGACATCCAAGACAAAAGACTGTGGTTCCATTGAAGAAGTGAAAGTCAGCATGTATGTTGTGTCTCTGAGTGCCGAAAGCTTCATGAACGTGATATTAGTTTGTTTTGATACTTTTGCAGCATTTCTTGTGCCTGATCTCAAACTGGCAGCAGCTCTCATGTAGTTTTGTGTCGGATGATATCAAAGGAAGTGGGCATGTTACCTCAGTGTGCTGCTTAGTTTTCCACAGTAAGTCATACAATATTACCACAGTCGTATTCATTTCCTTTCCCCTCACTTACGCCTCCATGAATCCGTTGACGTTCACTTGGACACACGTCTATTTTCTTTCTTAATTCTTTTATTGTTCCACTTTGAAAGTGGTTTCTTACATGGGGTCCGTGACCCCTTGGGGTGTCTCCAGAGATTACGGGGGGACTTTGCCTCTAATGAAGTTGTCAGAGCTGGAATTGAGCGTTTCAGAGAAACCAGAAGAAAAGACGCTTTCTGGAAACCAGAGCGGACCTTGGAAACAGCAACGGTGGGTTTTCTTTTTGTTTTTTTTGAAGGCTTGCGCTTTTGTAAATTGGTGACAATCGGTGTTTCCAACAGTGTTTGACTTCACCGGGATGTTTTTTGGCAAATTGAAAATGGGGGTCCCCGAGTTCTTCTCGGAGGCAATTTTTCACAGAGGCTCCAGAGAAAACAGCTTTGGAGTCGCTGTTTTATTCACTTTCCCCCTCACTGTGTTTGTGGTGTCACACGTTGTCAGTCACTGCCGAGGCACCCCGTTGTCTTTGCGTGCACTAAGAGAATACGGATGAATCCAAACTAATATCCCAAAAATGGCATGAAATGACTGAGACACCTTAACTGGGTGGGACGGTTTCCCATCGAGCTGATGGCTTTATGGGATGTTTGCAGGGTCCAGCTGAACATCTGCATGTTTCTGAACCTCAATGACCTCCAATGGTCTTGTTTGGAGCCTGTCACGCTCCTCTCGTCTCATTGTGATGACCGTTTTTCACCACGCTTAGGACGTGTCTGAACCTTAAAGGAAGGACCTGGAATTCATCGATCTAGCAAAGTAGGGAAAAAAAAGAAAATTCAGTGAGAGATCTCTCGCCCATTCCACACGGGCTTGAAATATTTACAGCCTCACTATCGGCCCTGAGACTGACAGTGATGCTTTACAAGAACTCCTTGAGATGGAGAAATTCCGAGCTCTCTGTGTTACGAAATAGTTTACAGAATCTTTTAGTTTGACTTCTTTAACCGGCGCAGAGTTGGTTATTTATTCTTTATTCAGCATTTAGAGGCGGCATAAAATGTGGGCGGAGTGCTGCCTTTCCCACCGACACTTCGGAGCTTTGTTTGCAGACTTTTTTCCTCTGGATGCAAACCCAATAAAAAAAAGTACATATTTATAAATCCTTTTTAATATGTTTTAGAACAAAAAAGCTGATGTCGTACTCTCAGCTTAATTTAGTCAGTACAATTACGGACTCTCAGCGGCCCCCGTGGCAGAAGCCTGAGTCAGCGATGCAGGGCATTGACAGTTTTACATTTATATTGGAGGAATTTATCATGAAAGACGAGGGGGAGACTCGGAGCTCAGACGGACTCTAACTGAGACGGTTTACTTAGAGACACGCGAGGGGGCCCCTCGCTGGGCTCCGGCTAACAGCTCGCAGATACCCAAAGCTCGGTGTCCAATTAGGTGCCATTATGTGCCCCCGCCGTCTCCCGCCAAGCATGGGAAGAGTGTCGAGATCTAATCTCCTCCCCTATTTTTTTTTAATGCGCCTTGTAAGGTGAGCCACGGCACCGGGAGAACGCAAGGATAATAAGAACCATCTCGACCCGCCGGAGACGCCGCGCCTCCGCGGGGATGACAAATGGCCCGACGCACCCCGTCTCGGCTCGGTTTATTGCCGCTGAAGAGACAGACATCAGCGCTGATCAGTGGATGGTTTAAAGAGAAGCGGAAAGACATGACAGAGTGCGAGGAGTTTCCCCCAATCCTTTCCGTTTTGTTTTCAGGTCAGTTTGACCCATTTTCAGTTTTATAAGTAGTTTCAAACATTTTTTTTTATGGATTTTTACTGAACTTTTGGGAAAACATGTTGTCTTTCCAGCTTTTGGGGGAGGTGGGGTGTTGGAGTGAAGCAGCCTTTTGTTTCTGACTCTTTAAATTGTTTTTTTTGCTCGTTCTTCCCAGCGGCAGAATTTTGTCGCAGAGATTTTGTCGCGATTTCCGTGCAGTCGAGTGCTTGATTTCTAGATTTCTAGTCAGTACTCACTGACTGTGCGGTTTGACTGATGACATGAAGTTTGGACTGTTTGATTCCTCTGTGATATCCTGTACATTGTACATTTTTGCTCATCGGTTCAACAGCTGTTAATAAAAGAGGAGTGAAAGAAAAAACAATTTATGAATGGCTTGAGAACCGGCCATTATGAATGATAGACTGTAAAAAAATAATTACGTTTTTTTTTTCTTTTTTTATACTTGATATCAACAGAACAAAAGGCTTGTAGGCTGTTTCAGACAGCATGCGGTGACACAGTCACTCCAGGACACGCAACTCATGCAAGAAACGGTAGAAGATGGAAAAACAAACCAGAGCAGCTCGTCTAGATGAAAAGGTAGTGTTCATTTAAATGCTGTTGTGTATAAATCATTAGGAAGTACTTTGTTGAAAAGGAACAAGTATTATTCACACCGTGAGGGGACAACAAATCAGGTATTGAGAAAAAAAAGAGAAAAGAATGCCTCGATAATCAATTCATCATCGAATCGTCGCCCCGCTGAATCGAATCGCAGAGAAATATCCGCCCCTTTAATGAACCGCTGTGAAACTTGAAAATGTTCATGGTGTCAAAAAGATGAATTATAGGGGTATTTGGAACCTTTTTTTTTCTCTTTTTTTTTTTCCTCGGGCACAACCGGCAGTTTGCAGTTTTCAATTTTTGTGACATTTTTTAAAACTCCATTAGTTCCACATGATAAATTTGGAAGACTTTTGAGGCTTTGAATATGGAGGAATGGGGGTACACGTTGGAGGTTTTGGGAGGAACACAATGGCACTTTTTGAGAGTCTCGCCACAGACTCTGTTTCACGCTCACCTCAAAGTGAATTACAGCCGCCCGCATGGACGTTTGACTTTCTGTCAATTGCCTTCATGAGGTCAAAATATTAATCTGTTGGAAACCTACTGATTGAATGGATTCTGATCCACTAATTAGTGTCATTTTGAAAATTAACAGGCCAAATGGTGTCTTGGGAATGCTCCAAAACGACATGTTAGCGCTGCTCCTGTCTGAACAATATCATACTGACTTTTGTTCTCTGGTTCGAAACTGTTGAGGACGGATCAACCGATCCCAACGTGTCTCGGAGCCTCTGTGACCCCCCCCCCCTCTTTTTTTTTCTGTGTTTGTGTATCCGAGAGCTCAATTACAGCGTCAGCCCTTCTCAGCAAGACACTAAAAATAAATGCCACATGTGTGCCGAGAACAAGCACCCCCGAACCCCCCACCCCCCACATAACACGTCGCCAGACAGGGAAAATAGAGGTGAATATTCCCCGAGGTGTGTGAAACAGAGAGCTGTCAGAATGGGCGCCGTGGCTGCATATGCAACACTGGAGGTGAACGTGTCGGGGAGAAAGGGGGGGGGGGGTCACCTGATGAAAATTAAAGTGATAAAAAAGATGCCGGTGCTCTGGAAATAGAAGGCTAAAAGTGGATGTGAACTGACAACGGAGTGATAAAGGCACGGAGTGGTCTGATTCATTTAGAGGCCGTTTTGATTAAAGCAGGTCTGAGCTGGAGGAAGGAGGCCCGTGTTTCAACACTTCGCCTGCCTTTCATTCATCACCTGCAAAGCAAAAATTGCATGCATTATTGAGGGAGCCCTGAGGGTGGGGGGGGTAGGGGGGGGGGGATTTGACACGAATCCTGAGAAGTGAAATTGCCTCAAAATTAAAGCGAGTGATTAAATGTATTTGAACTGAAAAACAAAGAGAGATGAATTGATATTTGGTTGGACTTGATTCACTTTGATGATCAGCAGGGCTGTAAATCCATCAATCCATCTTCACCAACCTACCTTTTATTATAGATCACAGGGCTCCTACCCTCTCGCTGACCCCCCCCCCCCCCCTTTGTAGCAAAACATTCTAGCGAAGCCAAACTCGGGCAGAAACGCTAACATTACATACGCTGTCCTTGCAGAGACTCCTTTGCCGACCGCAGGGGGGGTCTCTGAGGGTCTCGTGGCATCCAACAGGTCAGCTTCTTTGGACCCACACAAAACTAGCAGACGGCTGACATTTGAAGGCCGATTCATGAATTTCGTACAAATGTTTGTACTGTGTGCACTGATCCAGTGTTTTTCAACCTTCGTAAGTCGTGAAACAGAGAAACGAGTCCACAGCCCACCATATGTTAGAGCTTGAATAAAAATGACACTTTGCAGCCTGTATGCATATTGACATATTCTCATTTACTGTAATTATAGCCACTGAATGTGCTTTGTTTATTTTTTAAATGCGTAGTTAAACATTGACTATTCCCATCCTTTGCAATGGTTCTAGTAAATGTTCACAAAAGTCAAGAGCTGGTATTTATATTTCTATCATAACTGGTGTTTTTATCAGGAAACAATGGTTGGCAACTACTTGTTTTCCTGTGTTTCATGTCATGAAACGAAGATGCAAGACCACGATGGTTCTAAGGTCATTCAGACTCTTTTCAGCCTTAACTTTCAGTATGAGGGCCTTTTAATTTGAAAAATCAACAAGTGTGAGTTCATTAAGATGGATAAACAGTTGGGGAAAAGTATTGTTTTGAAAAATACCAAAGAAAGCAAATCCAACAGAAATTATATATTATCCCACGGCACGCCTGATGATCTCTCACAACAAGCGAGCACAGTGGTTGAAAAATCTCGGCCCCACCATGCTGCGGGGGGTCCGGAGCTGTGCTCACATCCCACACCTGAATAATAAACTAGTACTTATGAGAAAGGAAACATTGGAACAGCAAGCTGAGCGGAGCAATGGGAGCGCTTCCTGCCACCGTGTTTTAAAGTGTTCACCTTTTACCACAACCCTGCTGAGACTCTGATAGTGTTTGATTGGGGGAGTCTTTGGGCCTATCAATCATGCTTTAAATGGTTCTCCAGCAGCAGCAATCAGAACACCGCAGGCTCTGTTGTGTTTGCAGATCCACAAAGCCGGTCCTTGCACATTGACGAGAGATCACATGACAGAGAATGTTTGAGCTGTTCGCAACCTTTCATTTGCATGTAAAGTGCCAAACGAACCATTCGATGTTTGAGAATGATACTTTGTCTCCATAGAAAATCGCCTGGACAAAAGAGGAAAACTCTTTTTTAGACCATATCAGCGATGTTACTGGTCAAAAAACAAGCCGGATTATAATTAGCTTGTTTCTTCAGCTCATTACGATGTAATTCACACTTGTATCAAGGCTCATGGGGGCAACATGGAGGGGTCAACCTTAGGATTTCCACGGCAACCATAATGGTGTCATGGAGATATTTCAGCCTCGCTTTGGCCGTGTTCTTGAGCCATCGACCTTATAGTTATAGTTGCTATTTGCACAACTGTTCTAACTAGTCATATTTTACATGAGGACAGAATAATCTGCAGTGTTTGGACAAGGTCTCATATCACAGTTTGATTTTTTTTTCGCAGTTACAGTTACTGAAGTTTCTTCACGACTGTTAATGACCTTTGTCATTGAGTTGGCTGGTTTCATTAAATTGGTGTTTGTTGACGGTGTGCATGCAGGTGCCTTTGTTTGAACTGCTCACAATCTCAACCCCATCCTGATTTCAGTCAGTACAGAAACACAACAAAGCCCCGTGAGAGTAGGAAGCACAATCTCAAAGTTTTCCAGAGTTTCTTCATCAGTAATCGTGTTGTGTGATCGACTGAGACCCTCTGTGCGCGCCCGCGTTCTGTGTTTGATCGGAGGAAACCACAGCGCCGTTTGGCCCCGGGTTGAGAACATATAGAGCTTAATAAAGGCGATGGCTGGAGTTCCAGGTGCTAACTCAAGATTAGAAAATGCTCCTTTGCGTCGTACTTAAAAAGTCTCATTATGAATGTGACAGCTTGAGCTCCTCGGGCAGCGCGGCCCAGCCGAGTGTGGCTGCTTGTAACGGAGGGGTCCAACACACATCTGCAGAGAGCCGCCGTTACCTGAGGGGGCAGTTGCTTTTAAAGAGGCCGGACCACCCATGTCCTGCTGTGCCATTACCTGCTTTAACAGCGGTGATTTGTCGGCGACTCTCTCTGGCAACCTGTGATGTAGGTTTGGGAGTGAGCTCTATTAAAAAGTCATTAAAGCTGAGAGAAAAGCGTGGTGGACTCAGCCCTCTTGGCGAAAGGCGCCTCTGGAAATTACTCCATCCATCATAATTACACCAACCGGACACTGCCTCCGAGAGGCCAAGGGACAGAGATCCCACCATGACCTCAGTGAACCGGGCTACGAGGCCGTGGGGAGGGGGGAGGGGGGGGGCAAAGAGCGAGGCAGGGAGCGACAGGGAGAGAGACAAGTGTGAAAACTACCAAAAGACGAGCAGATAGAGGGGGTGAATGAAGCAGTGTCGCTTCGGGCGGGAAGAGAGGGGCACGGGAAAGGAGAGATGGAGGGGGAGAAAATGTGACCCTGTTTGAGTGCACTTTAACTGGGGAGAAAGTCTGCCGTCATAAAACAGATGATAAAAGCAGGGACTGTATTTCCTCAGCCTCTGTCTGTGGGCTCCGTCTCCGTTCTGCGGATCAGTAAGTGCACGGGGGGTGGCAAGTGATTTTTGGTAATTTTGCAGCCAGCGGCAAACAGTGCAGCCGGAAATTAGGTTGGATTTAGAGAAACACATTATCTGTGGGTCTGGCTTCAGTCATGACCAATCAGATAAGCACTTTCCCCTTCCTTTGAAACTTGGGAAATTGTATGATGTAATCATCCAGAGCATCACCAAAGCCTCTCTTGAAAGGAAACTAACGTTGTTGTGTGGGAAGTGCAGAATTGCCACAAGTGAATATAGGGAACCTTAAATAAACTACTCGGGGATGCTGATTGTGTTTGTTGCCGTGGCCGCGGGGGGAGAAGTTGCCCGGCGGAAGAAATGATGTTAAGGCGGGGAAGACAACCGGAGGTTTGCAACGGATCGCAGCGCTGGCCCCGCTGCATCGACGGCGGCCCGTCCCAGCGCGTCTGCAGGAAATGGGAGCCGTGATGACCTGTCGGTTCTGCGTGGGCCCAACACAAACGCACACATATTTAGATCCAAGGCTGAATGACTGTCGTCCCCTGAGGTGGCGCTTGATTCACATGTGCCATCGAATCACTTCATACGATATTTGCAAGTGCCTAAAGTTTGGGTAATGGAAACTTTGTGCGATGTAATCGGCTTTCACTGGTTGAACAGACATTTAAAGTTGTACTCATGTACTCGGGGAATATTAACGAGATTATCGGCAACCGCACTGGATCCGACCGTACATGTGGTGATCAGCTCGAAGCTCTAAGATGTGTCACAGCTACATTTCCGCCCAAAACCAGCTCGCCAGAGCGACGTGTTGGGCGATGAACCCAAATGAGACTCAGAAGTTCACATCGAGGTGCCTCATGATTCTAATCCATCTGATAGTCGGCCTCCACTGTATGGCGAGAAAAATTGGTTTCATCACTTTCTAAAAAGAACCAATTTGGCCAGAACGGAGAACAGGACGTTTCCAGGAAAAAAAAAGGGGATTTTTGGTCAACCAAGTTTATTTGGTCACTGCTTATTTGCGTCTGTACCTGGTTTACTTTGGTCTGGTCTCAGTCTGGTGCTCGTCCTGGTAATGACTTTTCCTACTCCTGTTTCTCACCGTTACTCTGTTGGACTGATCAAATTGTATACATTTGCTCAAGCATGTTAGTTTTAGCTCACCTTTTATCTTAGGCTGATCTGACTTAGCTTTAGCTATGCAGCCAGCCATGTAAAACCACTGTCAATTCTACTGCATCTACACACTGATTGAACACTTTAGCCTTCGAACTTGAACACTAATCCACAACTTTTGGTCCAACTTGTTTTTCGTTAGGTCAGAGAGAAGCTTTAAACGACACAAAAGTCACTAATTCCCTGACGACAGTAATGCTTTAACAATTACAATTAAAAAAATGACAGGAAAACCTGAATAAATAGCAGTAAGACGCCCAGTTAAACATGCCAACCTACATACATGTGCTCGTAAACCCACAGTTTCCATCCACTGCTCGCATATCCGTGTTGTTCAGGAAGGAGGGATATTGATGTGTTTTCACAAAACTGCAAATTATTCCCTACATAAACACTGAAACTTTGGCTTGACACGTCACATTTCCTGAGGCAGTAAATTGTAGCACCCCGGTAAAGTTTTGCAAAGAACAATTCAGGCAGACAGAGACAAGATAAGGTATCACAGAATATCGACAGCAACCACGGCGATAAACAGATTTATAACTCGACACCTGGCAAAAAAACAAAATCGTATTCCCGACAAAAGGCGTCGGGTGATGTGAGTGACAGTGTGTCACTACGACACAGTATGATTTGTAGTTATGCGCCCATATGATGTGAAACCCCGACTCCTGTGCACGCTTTATCAACACCTGCTTCAGTATTCTGGGAGCTCACATGGCTCGTAGGCTGTTGTCTCGATTTAGCTACCTGTGTGTCTCCACTGATCTCGGCCCTCCATCTCTCTCTATCTCCATCTCTCTCTCTCTCTCTCTCTCTCTCTCACCGTGCACCCGAGGCGCTGAGCCTGGCAGCGTTTGCCAGCAGGCTGGAAGAAACATCAGCCCGGAGACGCTGGAAACAGGCGAGCGAGAGGGACCCGGGTTATTAATGATGACCGCCGAAGCTCGCCGGAATGACAAAAGAAAAAAAAAATGGGGGGGGGGGCGGGGGGGTGGAACAAATAGCGTGTGAAATGCACACCTGTCTGCAGCAGTTGCGCAAGCTTCGGAGGAGGAGGTGAAGGGAGAAGGTGAATGCTATTAAGATGGACGAGGAGGTGCTGCGGCGGAGGGGGGGACGAGGCGTCCCGGACGCTAGAGGACAAGAAGGAGCTTGCGAGGAAAGGAAGGAGGTGTAGACCAGGGGAGAGGATGCAGGAAACTGGCAACAAACAAATGGGGGCAATTTGTAGAAACCTTTTGTCGGTCTGCTTTCTTGTAGAATTCTAACTGCTCTCACTTTGCCTCTACTCGACTCAACTTTACCCAGTTTTCGGATGTCGGCCGTTACAGCTGCGTATTGCTTTACAGTGGCCAAGGCTGTTACAGCATGGTGACCAAAAACTTGTGAGACGTCATTTGTATATAACACAAAGACATGAACAATCAAGAACATGTAGGTGTTTGTACACCTGCTGTACAGTCAACAAACCCTATTTGATTCACCTGCAGAGTTGCCTTGATTAGCAAGTTTTGTTTGTGTGAGTGAATCGATGTCACGACTCATCCTGTGACATCAGTGAGTCTCTGGCCAATCGGTGGTCTTGACGTCGCATTTACAGCTTAACTCGGCACGCTCAGAACCCTGCCAAGGTTACTGCATTAACAGTCCCTGGCAGTCGCTGTTGGTTGTTGCGTTTTGCACAACCTTGCATCTCATGAATACAGCTGTAGGATATTCTTTAGTGGACGACTATGTGGAGCATAGGAACTTGGAGAGGATTTCAAGAGATGAAAGGAACAGAAGAGCCAGCATTGGTCTAAATGCTGAAAAAAGAGGTAAAAGGAGAACATCTACAAAAAAAAAATCATCCACTACAGAACACGGAAGAGAGGAAATCTGTCGTGGTGTTGTAGAGGAGGAGGAGGAGGAAGCGAGCTGCAGAGGAGCCTGTGCTCAGCTGTGTCTGAGTCTGGAATAGAGTCACGTCTGCTTGGTTTGACAGGAGCAAGAGAAAAAAAAAAAACAGGGGGAGCGAGGAGAGACTCGGCGCAGGGAAGCAGGGAGAGTGAGATGCTAACCCACATTTCTATCACCATGCCGTGTCAGTGGTCAGCGTGTGAGGTTTCCTGTTGCTTAGTTACTGTATTGCAACAGTGGCGCCGGTGTCTGCGTCAGATGTGTCATCCCTTCCCAGTGGTGGGCGTCTGCACGACTCTCCCACTGCCGCCGCCGTGTCTGCTGCCTCCAAACTGTGCCGCTGTTAACAAGAATCGCCCCTCTGACAGGCAACTTTCACCTCCACTAGTTTCCATGTATAGGCGGCTGGGCCGCCGTTGCTGCGCGGTCGGCTCCAGACTGTCAGCGCCGCAGAGGGAATAGCAGCAGCGGGCTTGGAGGCTGAGGAGCCGCCGCTGCCCGCCTTGCACCCCGGCGGACGAGGCGTGTGCATTGGCCCAGGTGCCCTGTCATAACCCCGCCCATCAATCACCATTGGCTGACAGCCCCAGCCATTGCTCCCACCCTAAAGGAACCCTCCTCCCACACACACCCCCGCAACCCCACTCCTCCCTTCAGGATGATGGATGAGGAAAGAGTGCCAGGCCCTAAAGGCTGTGGCTCTATGGAGTGTGAAGCCACATGGAGGTAGCGGAGGGAAGAGGAAGGAACCCAGGGAGAAGTTGCTAAATTGAATTTTATTGTGAGACTTGAAAATCGGATTTTTCTCTTTTTCTTCCTCAAAATAAGTTTAAAAAAAAAAAAAAGGCCTCGAGGCGTGGTGATTCCACTTTTCCCCCCCAGGGAACACACAAACCCAATTCCGATCATTTTCTCCAATCAAACAGAGAAATCTCACCTCGCGGTAATTTTAGCAATCAGGGGCTGCGAATAAGCAGCATGGCTGTATGGTGGGAGAAGGAAAAAAAAAAACACTGTGCTTTTCACTAGTTTCAAGAAGAAAAAGAAAGGAAGGAGTAGGTGTGAGGAGATGAAGCGACGGCGTCATTCAGGCAGTTTTTGGCATCACAGGACTCTGCCTAAGTGGAGATAAGAGAAGCAGGAGAAAGGTCTTCTTTCACCGGGATGGATCAGATGAAATGCAGCCGAGAACAATTCTACCGTTTGATGTTCAACAAGGTGGCAAGAAAAAGGTATAAGGGGAACCAGTGTGGGAGTCCAGCTCTACATCTTAGTCACCCAATTCATCATGTAACAGGAGTGAATTGTTCAAATACATGCAGATATATCTTATTTTAGATTTATTTAAGATTACCTAGTAAATGCCAGACGTGTTGACTTTAGTCGGTAAATGTTCTCAGTTGTGTGCACCAGTCGACACTGTCAGCTCCCTCGTGCCTGTTGCTCCTTGTTGCTTCGCTGAGGTGTGCCGGTGTGGCAGTGGACATATTCAATGGGAAGGAGAACTCTCTGGATCTGCATCTGTAAGTGGCTCAGATTTATGGGCTGCACCTCCAGTTGGACACACTGACTTCTTTGATTTAGTACCTGTTGGTGCCAGTTAGCTCTGAGAACGCACACATGCACGTACGCACACACTGTTGTGAAAAACTGCAAAAAATATAAACTATTACAGAAAAAAAAATCCCCTTCACAGTTTGTTTCACAGACACTGTCAAACTGGCTCAAGTACATTGAATTCACTTAGAACCTGCAATTATATCCACTCTAACAATGGATAATGACAGTGTCATGTGGGAGGGGTCGCTTGTGTTGAACACGAACAGAATGGACATTCAGCTGGGCTACTTGATGCCACAGTTGGCCTCTTTGTTCCCGCTTCTCCGCTTGTATAAACGCCGGCCAACGTGCAGTGATGGACAGCTGACACGTGCAAGTGGTGTGTAAAGAAAGGTGAGCGTCGATCAAGCAAAGGCTCCCATTACTCTTGTGTATGAATCCCCAAACCCAATTACTTTCATTCCCATGCACCTCGTGCCGTCGATTGTC
Source organism: Malacoctenus gilli (assembly GCA_032164315.1). Taxonomy (NCBI): domain Eukaryota; kingdom Metazoa; phylum Chordata; class Actinopteri; order Blenniiformes; family Labrisomidae; genus Malacoctenus; species Malacoctenus gilli. Next base: position 4,161,539 of record JASSRZ010000001.1, read on the forward strand.
TGCAGGCCCAGTTAGCCGAGTGTGTTTCCTGGAGCTTTCCATGAGAGGCTTCAGGCAGATAAAGAAGCCTGTTGAGGGGATCAAACTGGGGCATGTAGCCTTGCATAACAGTGTACGGTGGGGGTGGGGGGTGGCGATATGTGTGGTAGAGTAGAGTGGTTGTTAACGTGGCTTTACCATTAGCAACTTGGCTCATACAGATTTACTCTCCCCAAACCTCTCCAAGTTCACAGTGTTTCCATGATGTTCAACATGTGCTCCTTTTTTCTGACCTGTTAAACTGGTTACAAAAGAGCCAAGTCCAGATGAAAAAACAAAACAGATTAGTGGCTGCTGATTGGACGAAGAGCTTCTTGGGTCGCTCATCTGTTATTAGTTGCTTTTCACAGTCTACCGTTTCCCTATATAGTCTCTCTTTGGGGTCAGTTCTGTGTTTTGGAAATTACTTGCACTTGGAGAGCAAATTAAAGTTGGAGCAGAGTGACAAGAACGAGCATACAGTGTGGTGAAGAGCAGCATTTTGTTTGTAAAGTTTGAGTTTGCATGTTGTACAATAATGATATCTGTACATTTCTTGTATTTTTTTCTTTTGGTTTGGCGGTTGGGTGTGACTCTGGGACCCTTAGAGCCCCCGTCTTGTTGGTTTGCTCGTAGATCGCCACTCTGCCAATGTCTTGAACACAAACCTACATCTAGAAACAGACACTCCGCTGGACACCGCAATCGCTTGGATCTTACCTTGTGTCAACCTTGCGTTAACGTGTGCCCCGAAAGATAAGACTCCTCATGTAGAAAACCGCAAGCGCTCCTGAGGGCCCAGTGAAAGCTTATCTGAAAGGAAAGTCTTCGGTTGGTATACGTGTGTGTGTCTTTCCATGGCCGCTTCCTTTTAAGTCACTCATAAAACAACATATGATATCTCTCCCAGAAGACACATTCGCTAAATGAACAGTGGCAGCTGAGCGACTCCGTCACGCTAATAAATATGAGAGAGATGAATGGGTGATTTTTTTTTTTCTCTCTCTCTCTCTCTCTCTGCTTCTTCTGTTCTCGGCGAAGCGACAAGAGTGAAATTAGAGGCCGTGTGAGTCGATGCTGTTGCGGGCCAGCTGCAGCACTGCTCAGATTATGCAAATGTATTTAATGCTTTATCCTCCAAATAAATAGCTGCCGCCAATATTTTCCCCAACTCGTGTTGAGATGTGTTTCGAGTCGAGTACAAGCTGCCTTCTCGTCCTCCCCCGGGCTGCTGTGGGGGGGGCCCACACCCCCCAAAGCATGTTGAGAAATGAGAGAGCATTGTCTGGGGGGGAGCGTAAAGGCCATAGACACATGTCTACAGCTGAACACATTGACTGCTTCTTAAATGAGCCGACTTTATTTGGACCCTATTAGCTGTGTCACTGGCATGAGTTAGATGGAGGGAAACTCTGAGCAGTGCGATGAGACAGCCGCATACAATGGCCCCCGTCGCATCGCCACTGTCTCGGCGGCGATAAAAAATAGACGCCTTCGTCGCCAAACGGGAGCTAATTGCCGTACATTCATGTGTGATGTGTCGGGCTCTCGCTGAGGATGTTCTCAGACTCTCTTTACTTTGTGTAACTGAGTAAACGGTCTCGAGCAGAGTGGGGTTTTTATTGGATTCGAACATTTTAATGAATGATGAGGGATGAGGGACAGGCCGGGACATGACTGCGTGTGTTTTCGCTGGGAAGCTTCCGGGGGTGACGTGTTCAATGAGCCGCGGCAGCACCACAAGTGGGATCAGAAGTTATTTCCTCCGAGCTGTTGAAAGATTTACATATTTGTTCTGTGTCTTTGAGCAAGGCACAAACTCCTGAACCTCCCGCTCTCAGCGTTTTGCAGCTGCAGGGCTCTCGTTTGTTTATTTCCTATCAAAATAATTGCACGTCAGGTGGACCCTAATTTTCTTTTTTGACACCTCTAATTCTCAGCTCGCTTTTTTTTAAAAGCCCATTTGTATTGTTTCCCTTTCTGAGAGGCACTTTCCATTCACTAAAGCAAATTAAAGACCTAATCTCATAATTATAATTCACAATCTTGAAATTCTGATTACACATCTTGTCCCGAGTCTTGTAATCACGCAAAACCGTTCGGGCGGTTATCAAGCCTTCTGACACTTGAGAAGGACTGTGTTGATGCGAGTACCTGATTTGCTGTCATGAATACTCCTATGAACATGCCGCTACAGGTGATGGACTGCGTAAAAACATGTATAAAAACCGTGCTGAACGCTTGTGAGACCCTTGTGTGTGTTTAGTGCTGAAGAATGTGGCAAACTGCATGCAGAGACACTTTGGTTCTGTGTGTACAAATCCCTCCAGACTGATCCAGTACTTCCTTTGTACTTCCTGAACTGCATCAGTGGTACAGCGAGTAATGAGGGCTTCTTAATGACCGACGACGCACAAGGGACACGCTGTCATTGTACGAATGACCGGCATAAAAAAAAAAATGCTACACGAGTACTTAATCGTTGCTAATTGTGTTGCTGATAAGACAAAGGTGCATCTCACAATCGAGCCCCATGTGTCGTGACACACATCTGACACAAGGTGAAAGACTCTTGGTACAAGCTGTATATTAGGAAAGTGTCCATGTTGTGTTGTAGAAAGGACGATGGACGGATGTTGTATTGTGCCTCAATAACTGAGAGCTGGACCACTGCAGGCAGATGACTATAGGCAAGAGATGGCATGAAGCAAACACTGGTTTCACTAAGTCAGGAATATTGATTTTAGTTAATGAGTGATGAAGTCTTACATCGATGTTCACCTACTGGCAGTGACTGGTTGGAGTTTTACCACTGAAGTACCCCACACTCACGAAACACACTCTTTCTGTTGGCTGGTGCACAACTGTTCACATGCCTCAAGCATGTCAGGCGTGTGACCTGCACTCCACAAGAACCATGTCCAGACCCAGGAAGAAGAACGGG
>JASSRZ010000001.1:4173623-4191036 GCA_032164315.1 Malacoctenus gilli
ACCTGTTTCCGCTCTCCGGGGCCCCCCCCCCCCCCCCCCCAAGTATAGCAACCGTCTGCGCCGACTCCCGCACCAGATTGTCTTTGTACGTCTGCCATGTCTCCTGCCAGCCTTGTTGTCCACCTGCCTGATTACCTGCTTTGACCTTTTTTTTTCGCATGTGCTCTGGGGCCGCGCGGTGTTCCGTTCCCAAATCGGCGTTACGACGCGCAAAAGTCCAGCTGTCGGGAAAGGAGGTGCTGGGTGGAGCAAATTACCTCGACTTGCGCCAATCAACACCTTCCCAAATTATAAAGTCACACGCTTAAGACGGATGAATGGCTCCAGGAGTATTAGCCTACACTGATGGATAGCATGTGTTCACAGGAGAGAGGTCTGACCGTCCAACAGTGTCTGTCACTTGTATGCCAACCACCGCACCCTGTCACACACAAAAAAAAAGAAGTCCAGCATGTGTTAAGCAGCTCGTCTCTGCAATCTGGATCAGACTGGACCACTCTATTTATACACCGACCCCCCGTTGCCCCCGGCTGCCGCCTCGTTTTGGACCGGGGTACTTGAGGTAAAAGCCGAGGGCTCGCAGGCGGGTCACTGTGGAGAGATGTAAAGAACCAGGATGCTGTTTCGATGCGGGAGGACAAGCTTTTAACGGCCATCGACTCCAAAACCTAAGAATTCGGTGTCTGATTCCTCATGAAAGCTTTAGTTTGGAATTAAAGCTTTCATTTCAAATCAAACAAGCTTAAGTTCATTTTAAAAGTCACCATTATAACAATGTAAATACGCTTGGTTATGGATTTATTCTTGTTGCTTTATTTTTAAATCAACCTTTTGGGAGTTGCAGCCCTTTTAAATGAAAAAAAAAACACTCTAGACTTCTGTTTGAAGTATTTTACATAATATATTTCATCGTTTGTAATCTTTTTTCCACCTTAAATCTCAAGTCATTGAATGCATATGAGATGCGCACTCTTAGGCCAAGTTATATCAATAAACCCTGAAGTTCAAGCTGATGCCTTCTGTTTTGTAGGACTTCAAATTTGTGGGCACATTCAGCAATTTCCAGGATCAAACACCAAATTTAATGCTGACTTTCCTCAAGCACCTTTGTGTATTAAAGGCTCTGAAACATGATCCTACTGTTGCTGCACCGTCTTCGGCTCTTCTCTTCAAACTGGCCGCAGAGGCAGCGGATGAAAGAGCCCACGCAGGACGGCTCCGGTGGACGCAGCATCAAGTGGGCTGTTAATCACAGAGCACAGTTTGCACAAAGATATTAATTCTACTGACGCCTCATATGGTGGGATTTTCTTTTATTTGGCATCAATTTAAAAAAGGGGGAATTAAAGGTTTGGACTACATCGAACAAGATGGTCACATGAAGGCATTTGGACCAATAACGCTCCGAGCACCGGACCAGCTGCTCTCCCACTTCTTAGTGTGGAAACCATGGCAACGGCCACTATTTTCACAATCCCTCAGCCTAAAAATCAATCATATCCAAGGGAAAGGTTTACGGCTGGGCCTACACATGGTCAGACTGCGTATCTGTTGAATAATGATGGAGTGCTTTTATTATTTGGCCTCTTTGGCCTCTTCTGTTGATGCATCGTGGCTGCAACCTGCTAACCACCATTAACGCTTGATTCCTCCACCAGCTCCGGCGCTATTGTTTATTGTAGATCGAAGGGGTTCTTTTATGAGTGAAACATGCTTCCCATCTGTGTTTGCTTTCAGTTGCCTTAATTAGGAAACAAAGGGAGTCTTGAAGAAACTTCAGCTCGGTTAAGGAGCGAGTGTGGGTCGCTTCTGTTTTCAGTCAGTGTGAAACCGCGATGAGGCTTTTCTTACACAACGTGTTTTGATGGCTGTGAACAAATAACACGGAATGAATTCTGACTGCGCAGTTTGATCAAAACGCCGCGACGAAAATCAACGTTACGTTCCCAAAAGGAACCTGCTATCGTCTTGTTCAAACTCAGCACACTTAGGATTTGATTTGCTCAGATAAAACAAAGGCTATATTTTCACTCTCCTGTTTTTTGTTATTTTTTTTGTTCTCCCTGTATTGGTTTTTTCCACATCGCTCCACCTGAACAAGATATTTTTTGCTCTCCCAGGTTCTCAAAAACTCCGCAGCCCGACCCGACGTGGGAACTACACTCACGCTCTTATCTTGCAAACGCAACGTTTTTTTTTCCCTCTCTCTCTCTCTCTCTTTCCGTGTCGCTTTTTATCTTTAGCTTTTGCAAACCGTTCCCTGAGAAACAATGCATGGCCCATATTTTTGCCCCCTACTGTAAAAAGAAACGTGCCTTCTCTGGCGGCTTGCTTCTGTACACATCCCATCACCTGCTCGGCAGTGGACATACCAGCAGCCTGAACATAAGCCACTCGGTGAGTCAGCTTCCAACACTGGAGTTAAATCAGACATCTGCATCACTTCCTCTCTCACAAACGTGTGGCTGTTCAGGCTTGTTTTTTCTATGGCTGAGGAGTATTGATGAAAATAACGTCCACTGAGACATTTCTACAAACTTGATTCCTGCCTTGTTTTATTACTGCAACAAACGGTAATATGTGCTCAATCCAAAGATTGATCTCAGCTCTTCAGTGTGTCCAACTTACAAGCAGGATAAGATGAATGTACAACTGATCTAGTCTCTCTTTAGAAGCCGACAGCTTCAGTGTAGGGATGAAATCTTATTCCTTCCCACCTGTCGCACTGAACCCTTGCCGTTTGGTTAGTTTCCCGTTTTATTTTGAAACTCACGATGCTGCTTTTTTTTTTTCTCTCTGCACTGTCTCTGTCTGTATCGACCGTCACCTGTTTGACTTCGTCTCTGCTCCCTTGGACACACAGTGACCGGTTTTGACCTCTGCCCGTTTGAACTCACACCTGCCTGTCACTGCACTGCAGTGAAGTGAACTTGTGTCTGTGTCGAGCTTTTGGGTTCACTCGCCGCCAGCGACTCTGCCCTAATTCATGGAAGATTAGATAAACTATAGCTTTTGATTGCAAAGGAAGCTGAAACTTCTTCCTTTCTCTTTGTTGAAAGTTTGGTTATATAACCATGCTGATGCATAACATTTAAACCGTTGCATGGCTTGACTGAGCTTGCGCTGTCTTTTTTTCTTTTAATATATAATAGCAAGGGCAATTCTAGGTCATTTTAATGTTTTTAAGTCTGAGCGTTGAAGCCTACTTGAAACACAATGGGTTTTTTTTCTTTATTGGAACCATAGCAGTAGGTCACATCCCTCTAAATGACACCAAATGAAATAATTCAGCCAGAGTTACCAGCTGATTCAATTGTTTTTAATTCTTCTCTTATCAGTAACGCAGTATATAATTTAATCTCTAAAGGACCACAAACCAATGCAATTTGTCCTCCGCCTCTGCTTGCCATCAAATTCTGGCTTTTTATGAAAAACAAGTGTATTGTCCAACTACCAGAAGCAATTGACTAATTGTAGTTGGCCACAAACTCCCAGAATTCATCTGGACTTTGGTCAGGTCAGGGTGAAAGCTTCTCCATGTGGCTCAAATGGGTACTGCAGGTTTAAATCTCGCAGACTGAAGCGAGACTATCCATTTATCTTCTGGTGAATGGACTAAAGTGGCACACCTGTTGGTCGCAGACAAACTTGTGATGTTCACGCCGGCAGTGATTTGACTCCAACCTGTTGACATGCGGTGAAAAGAAAAGCGAGAGGTTCCATAAATAGCTGCTCGGCGACGCTGTGTGGTGTGCTTCAAGTCCGACACTCGGTAAATAGCTACAAGAATGAACCACAGGGAGGAATGCCACATCACACTGAGTGTGCGGGGATAAAGGGGAAAGAAGAGTGCTCTCTTCATCACGCTGGAATTCCCAGAAAGGATTCTGCAAAGTGAAGCCAGATGAAGGGTTTCCTGGGGGATGATCGGGGGGGAAAAAAAGCATCCATATGTGGAGTATGACGGGAATCGGTTTGTTGTCGCAGCGAGCACAGAACAGGCCGGGCCTTTAATGAGACCCCGTCCTTGTGTCTGGCGACGCAGCCTGCAACCATGGCGTCCCGCGCTCCAAAGGCGCGAACCGCAGCTCTGTCCATTTTAAATGACTGCCTCCTTCACCTGTGCTACGCGCTCTGGGACATTATGCAAACGCACCGTCCCCCGCTCTCCACCTGTAATCAGACAGGATTATGCACTGTTGTCTGCTCAGGCCTCCTCAGCAAATAAATTCACCGCGATCATTATCATATCCAGGTTCCGTGGGGCGAGGTGAGGGCCGGGGGGGGGGGGCAACGAAGGTGTGGTACATCCAAGGATACAGGAGCCAAAGATCCAAATGTTGCGGTGTTTGGGTTGTTGCAGGGGGGGGCGTAAGCGAGACAAAGCAACGGAATTAGGTGTGTAAGTAGGTGTAATGAGTTGTGAATTGATGGCAAGGAGGACACGTGAGAGTTTGGAAGCAGAATCTCGGTGAACAATTGAGGAAATTGTTTTCTTTCCTCCAGAAAATTAGCTGGCAGACCCCCTGCGCGAACACACCTGCACTGAGCAACAGTAGCCCGTCCGACAATAGAGAAAAGACCACCGTGCCCGGCGCCGTTTTATCCATCTTCTCTTCCTCCCCCTTCATCTCACCATAGGAGAACTGACTCTGGCCTCATTACAGGGAACAGATTCTGCACCAGCGAAAGCCTGTTGGCCATGCAAAATATCTGGTTCAATATTTCAATATTTCATCATGCCCTTACAGCAGAGAGAGTAAACACAGCTCGGCAACTCCCGCTCGAGAGCTCCCTCTTCTTTGCATCTGCTAACAGGTCTTCGTGTTGTCTTGTGAGGTTCAGCAGGACTGTATCTTTTTTTGTTTTCCTCCTCTTCCTGATGATGTTAATCATGTGACCCACGGAGGGTAACACAGCGGTCACTTTGGTGGTTTCACTGACACGTAGCCGTACTTTTTGGCCGACTGTGTTGACTGAATTCTGAATTGTGTTTGAATAAGTTCTACTTTTCTCTGATGTTTCTGCACATTTTCAGACATTTGGACATCTGAAAATGTCTGTTTGTGTGAATGCAACACTCATATCTTGGAAATATTTGTTTAAACGCTGAATATACAGTTGAAAAAAAAGGTTTATCTATTTATTCTTTCCTATAGGACCTGCTTTTTTTGCCTAACAGCCAAACGTGCACAACTGAAGTGTGTCTTTTCCCTGCAATTGGACCTTTCGCGATCAGTTTGACCATGTTTTAGTTGATCAGAGCGACAGTTTGGTGAACAGCCACAGTGACAGCAGCTGGACTTCAGCAGCTCCACCTGCCTCAGCACTGATCACTTTACACTCGTCTATATCAACTAGACCGAAATCTCTTGTGGAACCCCTGAATAAGCCAACTACCTGCTGTCGGTCTCGACATCACTGACAAGTTAATATCAATCCGTAGACCTTTAATTTTAAGGTGTTGTTCTTTTTGTTCCTATCAAAAAACATTCATGTTACGTGAGTGGTAAAACAACAAACTCATGATAAATTCAGATCCAAGATTTATTTCAGCTTTGCACATATCCCCTGATAAATCAATATTAAGGTCCCCCCCCACATGCTGAAGAAGGAAACATGAGCTGGGCTTAACGCCAGTGTGGCAGGAGGGACGACCCAAACACAGACGGAGGCTGAAACAAAATTTGATCTTTATTGAAGTTGAAAATAATCCAGCAGTGATTAAATCAGAAGGAAAAGATATACAAAAATACCCAAAACAAAGACAAAACCAAAGTCCAGATTCATCAAAATGAACCACAAAATCACAGTGGGAAAAACCTGGCAGAGCACAGGCAGGTGCTGAGGTAAAAAAAAACAAACAAAAAAAAAGGGAGCAGGTATTGCAGACGACGAGCTTGACAACACAGCTGGCACACTCGGAGGCAGGAACGATCAACATGAGGGGAGAGGAAAGGATCACAAACACAAGCTGGGAATGGGAGCAGAATGAGACGCAGGTCAGAAAGTGAAAGGAAAAGAGATCAGCGAAGGTGAAGTTCAAGGAGGAACGAGTGGCTTTCACGGAAGAGAAGTTGAAGCGGACAGACTCAGGAAATGACGTGAGACCATACCTCAAGTACAATTTGGTGACCCTAGAACAATAAAATGCAAGCATCTGTGAAAAGACTGAGGCCACAACATCTCAGATAAACTGTGCAACTTACAAGGGGCCCGGTTGGTTTTACACGTTCGCGATCCGTTGGGCAGAGCCGCCTGCAAACATATAGCAAACAATTAATCTCATGCCAGCCTTCAACCAAATGCTTCATTTCTTGGAGGCATTTCTCACTGAATTATTAACTCCTTGTGAGTTGCGCTTTCCCTCATCTCGCTGGAACCTCGACTCTGTCGCCTGAGCTCGCGACTTCCTTTAACGGATCCCGCACGGCAACAACGCAATCGCACAACATGCAGTACAAATGAGAGAGGAGGAGTCGCAATGAAAACCTGAAGGCTGCTCTTTAGTGAAGTGATGGTGGATGATATCGTCGCCGCGTTTTGTGCATTTGTCAGGTTTGCCAGGGTGGCTTCGGCAGCTGTGCTCATGCGTGAAACATCAGCAGTCTGGTCGCGGCGAGGATAGCGGACCAGGTGGTTAAAAGTCGCAACATTTGCCGTTTTGTCGCTGTTGAGAGAAAAAAAAAAACGACTCGAGAGAGTTTGGAGAATCGCCACGTTGGCAGCACTGCTGCTCGCGAAGTAATTCACATCAAAACAAAGAGCAGGACTGGATCTGGCACATGTGAACACAACAATGTCCCCCTATAAGGGTTATCGAGTCTTTTTTTTTCTTTTTCTAATCAATATTTTATCAGTCATATTGTTTTTGCTCCTTTTGGAATTTAGCCTGAGGAAAACATTCGTTTGCGTGACGTTCAGGCTCAATCCGACATAGCTGAAAGCTCCGTGGTGAAACAAAGTCGCTTCCTTATTTGTTTCACGGGCCTCAAACTGTCAGGCCCCTTTGCTTTTCTACTCTCCAGGTCAGTGTTTATGCAAACAGGTGTTTTGTACTTGAATGCTAAGTAAAAGGTTTGTCATCATTGCTGCCTTTATTTTCATTGTTTAAACTGGTGCACGTGTGTTTGAGTGAAGTTAGTGCATGAAAATGTACATTTGGTCAGTTGTTGTTTTTGTGCCTGCTTTACTTTTCCAATGTGACATTTTGTCACTGCAAGCAATGAAAACAGTGAAATACTTGGCTCTCAGCAGTTTATGTCTTTGTGTGATCAGGAATTTCATGTTCTCCTGCTTTTCTTATCATTTCACGCTGTTTTTCAATTCACATTTTCGACCCGGATCTGTCTCGCGTTATCTGCACCCTCCAACAAAGTGTGATTTCTTCACTAATATACTCGTCACTCCAACTTCTGCAACGATATCGTTCCAGTCAGATGATTATGCATCGAGTCGACCCGGGCCCTCGATATTTGGCTCAGGTGGCCCCTGCAGAAATGCAGTGTGGCAAATTAATTTCATTATGCATACATCTTTTTCTCATTTTCAGCATGAGTGTGCACTGGACAGCGTGGTAATTTAGTTACTGTAGATATAATTATCACATTGTCCTTTGTCGTGACAGATACTCGATATTAAAAGTAATAGACCAAAGTCCAAAAAAAAAATAAAAACTTGAAAATGAGACGACATCCTGTCTTGTTATCTATTGATGAACTCTTAATCTAGGACCGAATTTTACAACATTTTCAGGAATTAACGCAAAGACAAACAAAGTTTTTACAGCAGAAATTTACTAAAATGTCAAATGTTACGAGACCAGAATAAAGCGATAAATAAAACATTTTGTTCCCAATCTTAAATGTCCTGCAGATATAATTATTCTAATTATTTCAATAACTACGTTCCTTGAACAAAAAAGACCCAAAACAAATTAAACTCATGTAACTTTTGTGTGTTCTTGACCTCAATTAGCCAATGAATCATTGTTCAAAGGGACGGCAGTTTTAATTCCCTTTTCGCAAAAAATTTGAGACAAGAGAGCCGTTTGAAATGTGAAAAAGTACATCTCACAGGGTGACAAGGTAATCACCAAAGACCCCGTCGTCCCTGATGCAACATTTTGCAAGGGTTTTCATGCGTTTCAGTCATAAAAAAAAAGGGTCTGTGTGCTTTGCAAAGGCTACAAAAAAAAAAAAAGCGTCATGTAAGAGGAGGCGGCCCGGAGCAATCCGCAGGAGGAGCTGGAGTGCGTACGGCCTGATGTCCACTCAGGCTAATAGACCTTCATGAGAGAAATGCATTCAATAAAAGTGACAAACTGACGGGAAAAAAAAGAAAAACATGGAGGTGGTATCATCAGGCTGTGAGGCTGCTTTGTTTTCTGAGGAGGCAGAAAGCGTGACAAAATAAGGAAGCCTCACCGTCACTGTGGCATCCTAAAACTTGTCATTTGGATGTTTCTTTTTAGTGTTTCTACAATATAAGATTACTTGTTTGGAGCACAACTGTAATTGAAAAGTTCATCATTTTGACCTGCACCGTATCACTGTGGCAGTATCTATTTGCACCATTAGATTCGTCAAAACGCTCCAAGCAGCTATTGTGACTGTTTCACCTTCTGCTGTAAGACAAAAACAAACATATTTACCTTGAAAATGACAAGTGAAGTGGATGTAAATTGAAAAGAGCTCAGGTGGCTCTGAAACAGAAAATGAACTGCAATCGCCAAATGAAAATAAGATGTTTTTATTTACCGATCTGTTCACCCACACCTCTTCCATTCAGTCGTTGGCAACATATTTTTCTGAGTGCGACAATGAAGGGTCCATTATATGCGTGTCATCTAAAACCGCGACGTCACTTGTGTTTAATCACAGCAGCATGTTTTTTTTCTGATGTGTGTATTAGGCCGTCGTAACATAAATCTATGAGTAAACACTCATGCATGCCTGTGGTTGATACACTGTCACTTAATGCAAACTCGTTTTTCCTCTGGATTTTTCTACATTGTTCCTGTCGCAACACATTCCGCCACTAGAGGGCACCATCCTAAAGATAATGTCAAAAAAAGTCACCCCGAAACGTTCGCATGTAGTTACCGACAACTCTGGAGATTGCGAAGAACCTTCCACACAAGTATTCTTCCGACCTGTCCGGGCCGGATGTCTTTTCGTTGTGCGTTTGTGAGCGGTAAAAGTTGTTGACCCGCACCTGCGCCGACTTTGATGTGACTGACAACAGCGTTGCAGCTGGAAATGCTCACTCGGTGACCTGTTCATAAACCCCTCGCGTGAGCGTGTGAGGATACGTGTGGGTTTGCGTGTGCGTGCGGATGCGGATGCGGTGTGCGAGGCGGAATCTGGCCCGGCTCCATCCATCACGTCCCAGAGACAGAGAACATTATTACACTCGCAGCCCTGACATGCGGCTCCTCAGTATGACCGGTTTGGAGCTGGTCATATTGTGGGCTGTCAGGGTGAATTGTTGAAACACATGCTGAAGTTCCTCCAAACTGGGTCAGCCAACCAGTGAATCACTGCGCTGCATCTCTCATCCCACCCCCACCCCCTCCCCACCCACATCTTCCTCCTTGTTCTAACTCACTGAAGAAATAGCCTAACTACCTTTCTCCATTACTCTGTTTCTTTATGTATTTATAGAACATCTGTCACAGGAGGGATTGCCGGGCTACTCCGCGCGCAGCGCAGACGCCTTTTGAATTTCAAACTTCGTGCCGTTGTAATTCAATCCGGGCAAAATGCATAATTTCTGAGTACAAACTTCTGGCTCGGAACAGAAAGAGGTGGAATCAGGTAAACGTCGGCGACTGATCGCGCTGGATGGCGTCGTGATCACCTGTCAGAGCCGCGAACGCGGATCCGAGAGAGTGTGACAGGAGACAAACAAAAAAAGTTTCACTGAGCCTGAATCAAAGTCAGACAATAATTTCCATCTCTCAGTCAAATACAAATTTCCTGTGTTTGTGTGTGTGTGTGTGTGGGGGGGGGCACCCCCCCCCCTCCAAACAGGTGTGTAATCTACATAACGCAATCACCGCATAATCACAGCAGTTACATGCGCGCTAAATTGTGGCTTGCATTAAAATCTGCTGAGCACGGTGCTTGTTTGGGCTCTGCCATCGCTGCGCTGCCTCCTGCTCGCATTCCAGGGTATCTGTAATTTTTTTTCGGTGTGGGGGGGGGGGGGGGGATTTGGGCTGAATCTCTCGACCGGGGCCACGGAGCTTCGGCCGGCTCGCCGGTCAAACGATCCGGGCTCGGCGTCCCAGCGCTGCGACAGTGATTAAGCATCCGCGTGCATCAACAGTGACAAACATAAGTGTCGGATCAAAGTAATTGATTGGGTGAATTAGCGACATGATGACACAGCGCAGCCCGGAGGACGGACACGGGCTTTTAATTAATTTGCTTGATGCCGAACGGCTAATCCGAGCCTTTTTTGTCGGCCGCTCCTCTCCCCCCGCGTTCGCCCGAGCCGGTTTGAGGAGCCGACGTCTTTTGAACTCGGCTGCCGTTTTCGTTTCGGTGGCGGCGCGCGCCGTTTTGCCGCGGCATATTTCACGCCGTGCCTCCCAGAGGTCAATTGTCAACTCGGCGTCACTGGCAGAACTGTGAGGCGGGAATGCGGGTGACACGGCTGCCGCCGCGCGACTGATTGGCAGCAGAGACGAGCGAGCGTCGTGGAGTTCTGCTTTATTTATCGAAAATGTTGCACAATTGTTGTCGTGATGCTTTTTGCCTTTGAAACTGCTCAAAGGATAAAGATAATAGAAAAATCATAAAGCGGCCCATCCATCACTCTTCCCTTGCCTTCTCTATCTGAGCGGGGCTGCTGGAGTCTGTCCCCACGGACACAGGGTGAAGGGCAAGGACCACCCTGGACAAGTCCATCACACAGCTGACACAGGCCACTCCAACAACACGCACAATCTCACACAAACAATTGGGTCAACCGGTCAGAGTGACCGATTGACCCAAAAAGGATATCCTTGGATTGAGGGAAGACAGGAGTGGGGGTCCAGGGAAAAGATGCAATCTCTGGAATTAAAACCCAGGTCTTCTGGGGAAGGCACAACTAAAAGAGAGTTTGTCGAATCTGAAACGGCTTGAAAGACTCGCGCTTTGGTTTATTTGAGAGACGAGGTGTTTCTCAGAGCTTTTGGTTCCACTGTATTATTCTGGCATGTTTGCACAGGGCCGAGTCGTCTTTCCTTTGAGGCTTTTTTGAGGAAACAACTTTGAGAAACCACCGACTTTAGACTTTTTCTCACACCCACTCCACATATTATTCAGGTCTCTTTACTTCCAACCTGTTCTGTGTTGTCGACTGTAGGACTGGAGAAAAAGCGCGCAAGTTAAGAGAGCCTCGTAACGCACACCGTGTTTCAGTAAAAAAACGCATCTCAAAGAGTCTCTCTGTGCACCTTTTTGTAATGAAACTGCCATCAGTGACACTTCAGGTCGGGGTTAAGAAGTGTCTGTGAATGCGATGTGGCCTGCTGTGGTGCAGATTGCTGCTGAGGCCGGTGATGTGCGTCGAGGTTGGTGGCAGGTGAAGCGCGCCGGTCTGTGAGCGGACCAGAAGAAACATAATTTGGCCGCGAAGTTGCCAGCTTGCAGGCTGACCGCTCATTATCTTGTGGTGTTGCACCTTCGCTTGTTTCGAATTTGCCCCCCCAAAAAAGAGATGCAAAACAAGTCAAGTGGTCGGTTTGTCATGACTACTTCTCGGTTATTTATGTGTGAAAAACAGTTTTTTTTTAATACAGACTGCATGATGATATGATTATTACTCTTAATATTTTCTAATTTCAATACCACTTTGCGGAGTGAATTTGTTCTTGGCAGCAAACACTCCGAACAGATGAGAGGATGAACTGGAGAGTTCTGTCTTTTACTTTCTCTTTCAAACGAAATCCATTTATTTACCTCTCAGCACAAAGTTCTCTGTGACTTTGCTGCTTTGGTCTGACAGGAACTTCCGTTTGGAGACATTTTTGAGGATGTCAAGTTTTCCATTAGTACAGTCAGCCAAACAAAAACGGCCTGAACGTCCTGCTGAACCTGATGCTCTGAGTTTGCTGTCAGAGCAGCAGGAACCTGCGAGTCCATCACTGCCCCCTACAGGGAGGCAGAGGTACTGACGGCCCCACTTCCTGCTGTTTCATTGCAGGGTTTGTCAGAGCAGTAGGACCTTAAAGAGGAAAGACACTCTTTAAATGCACCTGCATTTGAGTGTCCCACATCCAGTGTGAGACAGTCAACTCTTTATTTCTATTCAGTGTTAATCCCAAAGTAATGTTCTGGTTTCAGGTTTTTTTTTTATGTACCATCAAGTCTGCAGCAGTGGGTCCACTCTCACATGTTCCACTGTTTGGCCAGAGTGTTCTTGTCCTGTTCCATGAAACTCTGGCTCAATGATCCATTTGATGCAATTTCCTGGAAGGAAAAAGAAAGAATCACATTTCCTTCCTTAATATGACTTTTCAAAAATAACATTCGAATGCGTGTTTGTTGAAGAATTTATTAGAAACAGCCTTTTTTTTTTCTTTCATATTTACAGCAGATTAGTTTGTTTTGGAAGATTACCATCTCCAGCTTGAATAAGTCCCAATAAGCCCGCACCAGACAGCCATAGGCTGAGTTGCAGATCTGGGAAATAAACGAGAAATAGACGAGGACAGTGTCAGTTTATTCACTGAACACTTGCCAGCGACCGTGTCGGCTCACAACCTCGTGTTTATCAGACACTTGTAGGCCACTTTCATGACTACGCATTCGAAAACCCTTCACAATTTTTATCGGGCACTTTGAGGCCAATAAAGATTTTAACTTTAACAGACTGAGCTGTGGCTCGGGTGGAAGTGGAGGTAGTCCTTCAGCCCCGAACTTACCAGTCCTGAATCCCAGCTCCGGTGACGTGTTGAAATGTTTGTGGGCCAAACACCGTATCTGAAGTTACTCCTGATGAAGTGAAAGGCGAAAGTCGTATCTTCCAGGCCTCTTTCGAAAAGTCTGTGTGGGTCATGTATTGTTATCGTGGCAGTTATAGTATCACCATTACTTCTCAGTATATGATGAAGTCATCAGTCAAAACTGCAGTATAAAAAGCGTAATTTTGTCCAACAGCATCGTGAACAAGCTAAGTTCATCCTGGCGCTTGAGGTATTCTGATTAGCGGTATTCAACAGATATTATTCATTCTGGATTTTTCTGTAATCACTGAGAAAGCGTTCAATAATGAATCTGATTTAACTCCCGGGCTTTCTTTGAGTCTTAAAATTGTGAGGGGGAAAAAAAAACAGAATTAGGTATCAAAGTCCTAAATTAAAGTATTATGTTCCAAGCCTTGATTCGCTACAAACAGGCCTTGATTTGCCTGTGATCATGTAACAGTGCGGCAAACGCTCGCTGAAAAATGCTCCTGCGGCCTCGTTTGAATGTATTACAAGCACGAAGCAGTCAGACATGGAACTCCGATCGCAGCCAAAGAGCTTTGGTGGTATTAGCGGTTCCTTTCTACATGTCTGGAACATGAGAAGAAGAGTCCTTTTATTTGGTGGCAGCTTTTGGAAAAGGCAGTTTCAGACAGTTTAACGGTCGGTTAAAACCAGCAATAAATTGAAAGCCTATTGCTTTTGTTGTTTCCCGAGTTTATCTGGCTAAAATCCCCTCCGTGTTGGTCTCGGGACGGCTTTTCGACGAGGCGAAACGGGCGGAAACTCAGAAGTTCAAATGAGTGCGCCTGGAAGCGTTACGTAACTTGAAAAATGATCATTGGCGTTTATCTACTCACTGGAGTTAAACCTCAATCCCTCGGATGAAAGTCAGGTATAATCCACAAATTGACAATATCTTCCGTTAGATACAGACTTCCTTGCTCTCTTTAGGAGGCTTATGGAATTACATCGCACCTGCCAATCCTCTTATCATCGCCGTAGCCACATGAGTTTACACGCTACATGAACATGTTTTTTGTTTTTTTTAAACGTATATATGAGTATTCACATCGGGATGGCCCGACGGAAACAGGCATTTACCCGCGCGAGGACCTGAGGAAGGAAAGGTTTGGGGAGGTAGAGGGGGGGGGGGGCGGCGAACCAAAAAGACGGCGAGGCGGTCGGGGCGGCTAATTACCTCCACTGGAGTTTTGAAACAGCAGGTCTGCAGGTTAAACAGCAGCCTCGCTCCGGAGGCTGTCAGGACTTTCGGGCGGGGCCGCCGATGATAGATGGAGCGGCACGCCGGACTGATTAAAAGAGAAGCTCATCGGCGGCGCGCGCGAGGCAGCCTCGCGACCCGTCCCCCGAGCCCCGCGCGGAGGACGTAGCTCACGGGTTGGGGGGGGGGGGTGGACGGCGGGCCTCGAACATTTGTCCCCATTAGGGCGGCCATAATCTGCTGGATGGCTTTTCTTTTGGCCGTGATTGCGCCAATTTAAAATCTGCTCCCAATAAATCCACGGCGACGTGGGGAGGAGCGGGACTCTAAATGTCTGCCGGGCCTTGGTTCGCTCCCAGCTTTTTTTTATTTATTGATGAGCTCGATATCGAGCAAACAATCGATGCCACGCTGACGGGTGATTGGTCGCCGTCAATAGCACTCCGTCACAATCAGCCGGCCTCGAATCAGCCAGATGGTTTCGAAAGCGGCGCTCTTTGTTATTCGGCGAAAGAAAGGGGGGGGATTGTCTTCTCCTGCTTATTTTTGTTGTTGTTGTTGTTGTTGTTGTTTACAGCTTGAAGCCATCTGTGTTAATCTGTAAGTATGAGCGGCGCGCTGCACAAACAGATATTGCACTGTCACGGTGAAAAGGCCGCGCGCTTATTCCAGCGAAAACAAATTGCGACGGGGGTTAAAAAAAGAAGAAAGCGAGCAGATGGCGGTGCTGCACAGCCCACCGGCCCGTGGAAGCACCTTCAGCTCCTCACGGCGCAGGTATGATTGATCTGGAAAGGCTTTCAAGAAACACGTGTTCATAAATCAATACTAAATAACCAGAAAGATGTCCCCCCCCCGCTCCCCCCTCCCCCACCACCACCCCACCGCACCTCAGCCCATCCGGGGCGAAAGCTGTTTCACTTCGGCATCTCTGATCTAATGCATGCAAGTGCGTAGGTCATAATGTTGTATCACAGCAACACACTTTGTTGTGCAGATGGGAGTCTTTTATCATGTTAATGCCCTTAATATTGCTGATAGGGATGGCGGGGTACTCGGGCTGCGGGAGAGACGCACATCCGTCACCGCGGCCTGCGTTTTTTTTTTTATCAGATTTCTTTTTTTGGGAGGGAGACTGAATTAAATTTTTGGTGGCGTTAAAACTCAAATATCTCCGACGAGCCTTTTTCTCTGGCGCTCGGCGACCGAACACAGGCGGCGGTATTCCCCTCCAAGATCCGGGACGTCCTTTTCCGCCGTTCGCTTGAATTGCTTTAAAAAAAAAAAAGTCACAAGAATTTAAATAGTCGCGTCGCATCGGACTTGACGGCGGAGCCTGTAATGTGAAAAGTGTCTGCGCCGCGGCGGCGATGAAGTATTTCATTCTAACCCCAAGGTAGAACGAAGTTAAAGTCACAGCGAGTGAATGTAGCATCTAATCCCCCCGGTTTTAATCCCAGCCCGAAGAGAGCATCAAAAATACTGACAAACGAATGCCGTCGCTCACCAAATGAGGCAGAGTGGCGCCGGAGAAATATGCGTTTTCCCCAACCGTGCGTTACCAAGGTGGCTGCAAGTGGAGATAATCCAACAGGCGGCGAGCTGATGAATGGAGAGTTCAGGTTATGTGCTTGGAATGATCCTTTTTTTTTTTATCCCCCCCCCCCCCCATGTGATACCTGCCTCCCCGCAACACCACAAACTGGACTGACAAACGACTGGAAAGGGCTGCGTTTTTCCAGTCGCACGGCAAGGTTCTGCATCGAAGATTGCCGGCGGGCTTGAAAAGCTGTAAAACTTCGCATGCAAACAACTCCGAGGCGGCGGCGGGTTCGTCCTGCAGCAGGAAAAAAACAGGCGACATGCAAGTGACAAGCACCTCAAGAACAAACAAACACTGATCACAAGCCAGATTGTCGGCCTTTTATTTCCCCACATCTGGAGGGATTCAGACCCGGGACACTCTCCGCCCCAAACATCTTCCCTGGGGGGGTCACTGCGACTGTGCGGCCTCGCAGCAGGACACGGCAGCCTTCGACACTCTTACTCGCAGGTGTTGAGTGAAACCTTAAACAGGAGCAGAGCGACATTGCTGGTGGCAGACAGAGAGTCTCCCTGGATGAGGCAGCTCCCAATGGCGGCTGGAGTGCTTCGAAAAAACAGTCACTCGATGACTGCATGCAGTTATAAACTCAGCCGACAGCTTGCGTTGCCTTTGATTTTAAGACATGAGCTTCCAAAGCAGAGAGTTGGTTTGTCTGCACCAATGACACATTGAAGGATAAACTTATTATCTATCGGTGACCTGATATCAAGGTGTCTTTCAAAGGAGTACCTCCAGAGAGTTTCTCCAGATTAGACACGACCACTTGTATTTTCTCACCTGAGGCTGAACGGATTCGAATTTCTTGAACCCGCAGTCAAACGCCCGGTTCGCCGCTCCGCCGTGTATTTTTAGGCAACTTGACCCCTGCGGAATTAAGAGTATATTGTCCAGGATCGGATTCAGTTCGGAGAGCAATCGCCGCGTGTCGGCACGGATTCACTTTGTCTTCAGAATTAACTGTTTCAAGTTCGGTAACCCCAAAGTCAAGGACGTTCGGAGCCTCTCGCTGTTGTGTGTGTTTTAGAAAAAAAAAAGAAAAAAAAAAGCTTGGGGATGTTCGACTTCACTCGTAAGTGAAGCAGCTCGTTTTTTCCTGATCCTGCGTCATCCCTGCAGGCTGGAGAGGCTCTTCTTCCTCCCTTAATGCAAAGACATGCATGTTAGGTTAGTGGTGGCTTTAAATAGCCCATAGGTGTGAGTGTGTTGGTGTGAGTGATTGTGTGCTTCCGTGTGTGTATGTGTGTGTGTTCGCCCTGTGGTGGACTGATGACCTGCTCAGGGTGTACCCTGCCTCTCGCTGAATGTCAGCTGGAATAGGCCTCGTCTGTCCGCAGCCCTAACCTAGATAAGGATATATATATAGGTGCGCAAGATGGATGGATTGATGTCTCTGGACGGTTCCCCAGTCTTCCTTCAGTTCTGTCACAAATGCTCGCCTCTTGTCAGGAGAGAGCCGAGTCACCTGAAATTCAAAGGCAAAGGTTACCGTGGCTGTGCGTGATCTCCTTTTGTGTAGCTGTGATGTCCCAGGTGCTTCTTTCTGTAGGATCACACACACACACACACACACACACACACACACACACACACACACACACACACACACACACACACACACACA
>JASSRZ010000001.1:4191148-4241209 GCA_032164315.1 Malacoctenus gilli
CACACACACACACACACACACACACACACACACACACACACACACACACACACACACACACACACACACACGAATTGATGGATGGATTCGAGCGACGGAATCGGTTTACAGTAATGTAAGATTGTGTGGAGCAAACTTGGCTTTTGGTGGCCAGGGGTCAAAGGTCAAAAGTCATGGTGACATTATTTGTGTGCTGTTTTGTGAAAGAATAATATGATAAGAGGCCCACTTGAGCGTTCTTAAATCAGCAGTGTCAGAGTCCTTTAGCTTCAGGGGCCAACATGCAGCCCGGTGTGATCTCACAGTGGCTGTTAAAGTAAATTGAAAACAGAAATAGTGAACACTCCACAATCCTTCTCTCTTTCAGTGCACAAAAGGGCAAATTTAAAGATGTTCGCATTTTCAATGTAATATCACATATCCAAAATTTGTTAAAAAGGTCCCTTTCAAAAAGCTATTTCTTGTTCTTTTCAGTGTCTTTTAATCGATCATTCAGTTTTGGATGATGGACAAAATGTGCAAAAACAGGATCTTCAGCTGTAGGTTGTTTCCAAGGGTTTTCCTCAATGGGTTTTCCCATAGTCATTAGCTCTATTGTCATTGTGTCCCTCTCCAGGGGTGGCTTGAACCTCTGGCAAGGGGGTCCCACACCCCATGTTGGAAACCACTGCGTTAGCAAAAGGGATCGTTGTGGTTCCGATGCAACATGCAGCATTTCCTGTCTCAGTCTGAGAGAATTTCTCCCCTCGTCTTTGCGGTGTTTTTGCGAACCGAGGCGCCTCACATAACTGCATGCTAATCTGGGAATATGAGCGAGTGCACCAGAGGTTGCCAGAAGACGCGGTTTTTTACATTTTAATTTTGTGCTTTTTCCCGACTCCGGATGAGAGTAAACACTGACATTCATTGCCTCAAACAGCCAATGTTCTAACCACATTAGGGGTTGCCATTTAGATAATCAGAATCAGATAGCTTGGCAGGTCCCTGTAGGCCAGCACTTTCCAGTGCGGGTTGTCGATAGACCCCCCCCCTCCAATCCCCTTTGTTTCACATGATCTTTTTTTTCGACCACCAAAGCAGATTCAAACGACTGCCCTGTCATCGTTCTCTGCTGCTGCCTGATGAACACTGATCACACGAATCAGAGGGACATGCAAAACATGTTGGGGAAACATCGGCACTGGGACCCCCTCCCCTCTCTCTACCTGCCAGCTGACCCCCAACCCCTCAAGACGCATCCATTCGGCCCCCTGAGGTTTGTTTACTCGTGCGAGGCTCGCCTCCAGGAGGCTCCGCAGTAAATGCAAAGGCAGATTAGCCCGTGGCCCGTTTTGAGGACGGTCACAACTCATTTCGGTTTTATGGTCGGCTGTATTTATTAGTTCCGCAGCACACAGGCGGAGGAGGTAAATCAAGTGGAACCGGGGATGTGGAGGACAAAGGCAGACAGTGAGAGACAAGAGGACGTCCTTTCACACAACGGGACACTCCGAGCAGAGGCGGGGGGGAGGGGGGAGGCAGGATTTTTATTGGTCGAAAAATCAGACTGGCGTTAATCCTTGATTTAGAAAAAAACAAACAAAAACAAAACAATAACAAGAGAAACCTCAACCTGTAAGCATCACTTAAGAGTAAGAAGGGATGAGTTGAAAGACATTTGCGGTTGACAACTTTGAGCAATTTTCCGTTTCCTGCTCAGAATCTCCGTCATTCCTCTCAGTCTTGACACAGCTCCGTTCCTGTCACATCGTGCAGAAAGAAAATCATCAAATGCCACAAACAGGGGCCACTTATAAGTAATTGTACTGGTCATTCAAGGGAAACTTTTGTTTTTTTTAATTCTAGAGAGAAAGTTGTAGATAATACTCAAGTTTGGTGAACGAACAGACGGCTAAACTTTCAGAACCACCAGCTTATATCATCATATGTTCTTTCCCAGTCTGGCTCAGCTGGCGTCCAACTTTCCAACTGAAAGCCTAACAAAGCACAGTGACTGTATGTGCTGAACATCTGCACGGTAGGAAACTGAAAATACATCTAGATAATAAGCACCTGCGAAAGGTTTGCTTTGTTTTCCTCCGTGTCCAGCGGAAACAGAGGTAGGACGTTGTCGGAAACCATGGAAACACAGTAGGTCAACAAAAACGTGCCAGTGGACGGAGTAAAAGTGACCGTGTTGGCGTCAGTGTGTGTTTCTGTCAGTGTTTCAAAGCTTGAAGCGGGGGCTCCGCCGCCGCTCTCAGAGGCAACTTGAGGCGGCGGAAGGGGGAAATGTGTCTGAGGAGCTTCTTCCTCCTTGTCAAGTTATGAATTCATCGCAGGGCAAACATCAATTAGCCTTTGTGTGGATTATGACAGGAACTCAACAGAAATGAGAGGAATCAAACCCGCGGAGGTCTCGTCGTCGAAGTCCCGCCCGTCCATCAAACCGACACCTCCATGGACGCTAACTCGAAAGCCGCGCGCGGATTACATCCTTTAAAACGTCAACTTCTTATACGTCTCTTTCTTTGCCTCCACGTCTCTTACCGGCCCGTCGGTGTGAGAAATTATCAGCAACATAGTAGTTAGTGGCTATTAGCGGAGAGAAAGGCTCCCCCGGATGTCAAATTAAAGTGTTTATTTCCAGTCCCACCTTGTTTGATGGAGCTGCCAGTGAAGGCTGAATTAGCGGTCCACTCCGTCGGCAGGACCGTCGATGCATCAAAGAACCCCCCACCCCCCGCGGAAGGCGCTCAGCCCGAGTCGTCGCCGCTCTTAATTATTCCTGACAGTCGCCAAAGTAAAAATCATACGTTAATTGTTTTTGGTGTTTCCTCCTCAAACGCTCGTCAGCGTCATTCGCTCCGCCCGGGAACTGGGAGGAATCAGCAGTGGTGAGTAAAGAACGGACCCCTTGACCCTCGGAGAGCAGCCAGACGGCTTGTTTATCTCTCCGTTTTACTTTCAAATCTTTCTCCCCCCCCCCCCACTAAATTTTTTTTTCCACAGCGTTTCAACATTCTCTTCTTCATATTCCGTTATAATTGGCAACCTGTTTTCAATTTGCATCAAGTCTCTCTGGGGCCCATCGAGAGGAACAGACAGGTTCCCGGGTTTTTGATTTATTATTTTTGTCTGTCGGCTGCCGCCGCACGCTCGCTCTTTGAAAGCCAGTCGCTTTGCTAATCTACGATGAGAAATGCAGCCACCACTTTTACTTCAAACTGCTCCCCCCCCCAACCCCCCACCTTCCGTAGTGGAGCCGGCATCTGTTGGGAAGCTCGCGCTGCATGTTTTCTCTCCCTCGTTGGTCTCATCAGGTGAAGGGAAGGGGTGGAGCTCAGATGAAGGATGACGGGCAGAATTAGCCCCTGCTCCATAAAATGTCATGCGATGTTCCTTAGGATGTGAAAATAATGAAGGACTGGGTCCTTTTCCGCAGTTTCCGCCGATATGAGGACCCTGTAGGGAGGTGGAATGATTAATTACTTGTTTACTACTGAGTAAATGCTCCTTCACCCCTTATTTAACCTTTTACCGCTGAGTGCTCATTAGAGGAATTGGATGTAATAGAATGGACAGCATTTAGCTTTATTTAAATAAAATTACCAGGCCTGCCTCTAAAAGCCCCACTCTGCCTCGTGGTGATGCTGCAATCTGTGCCATCCCCTCATGACACGCACTGTAAATAATTAGCCTCTTATTGATTGACTCCTGATTGACTGAACTGTAATGAAGGTAGTTAATGCAGGCTAAACTGAATGAGATTAATTTGAGAGCGGCGCATCATATACTGTACCCGAGCACTGTGCGGCGCGCAGTCGAGTCCCGCCATTAGTATGCCGCCGCGCGGCTCACGGCGGGAAAAAGCAAACCGCGTTGTTGTTATTGTTTTCTTCATGGTTTGCGAGCTCGCATACTTATCTCAGTTTGCTCGTTTTGGCATGTTGATAATTGCGACTTGGCGTGACTGGTTGATCGGAGAGTTCACGGTCTCACAATGGCAAATAGTGAAGGTGTGGAGTAAATGTTCATGGAGCACAAATTTGCAGTTTTTGTTAATGACCTTTTCAGTGACTTTTCAGTTCAGTGATTGGAGGGGAGTAATTAGATTTACTATAAGGTGACCTAAAATGCTGATTTGGTGTATTTAATATTCTGGAAAGCCACTAAAAGAACCATTTGTGACCTGTGGTTTGGAAATAGTCATTCTTTTATTACATTTGAAAAATTATGTGTTATTTTTCACCCTTATTGCCGTGCTTACGTTCACTCTTTGTCTGATGAAATATGTTGTGTTGCTTTAACCTTCGTCGGGCAAGTGACCTTATCTTGCGACTCGCTGGGTTTGAGAGTTTCTATCGCGATATTTATGCGATGTTGGTCAGATTGAACAATTGTTTTGCCAGGCGAAGTATTTTCCTGCTTATTTGATGATCTCTTTCGATGAGTGAATTTTCACTTGTTTCATTGGAAAGCTCGTTTGCACTTCAAGTAATCAAAAACTACAAACTGCCAATAAATAAAAGAGACTATTAGACCTTTGAAAGGGCAGGAAAATGCACATTTCTGAAGTGATTATTTCTTTTTTTTTTAAAGTGTGATGAGATATTTTTGAATCGAAAAAGTGAAGTTCAAGTTTTGCAGTGAATAACTGAAAGTAAAGATAAAATATTGTTCGGTTTTTTTCATCTTAGTCAAACACAGCATTCGGGTCTTACGCGTACAATGCCTTTAATGAAGATTAAGAAAGGAAGTGTTTTATTCGT
Organism: Malacoctenus gilli; assembly: GCA_032164315.1. NCBI lineage: Eukaryota > Metazoa > Chordata > Actinopteri > Blenniiformes > Labrisomidae > Malacoctenus > Malacoctenus gilli. Next base: position 4,195,900 of record JASSRZ010000001.1, read on the forward strand.
TGCTTCCGTCCCACACCAGCGGCGAGTTCTTTCAGCTTCTCCTGGAGGAAGATTTGATAGTCGAATGAACTTCCTGAAACGTTGCCAACAAGGAAAACACAGGGAAGTGAGTCAAGCCTTTTGACACAAATTGTCTGCCTCATGAAGCGTTCAGCCCAAACACTGTAACCAAATTTAAAGTAACCGCCTTTGAGCAGCACTCAAGCTGACACCAGAAGGCCTGATTCTTGTAATTTGCTTTATATCAAGTTCGAACATGAGTCAGAAAATTTCAGGAGTCTAAAATCTCAGTTTCCTCCTCAAACGAGTTAATCTATACAGTAACTGTGGTATAATTTCACACTTTGGACTGTATTGACATATGTGTCAGACAATCTTCAAGTGGCTCACTTAAACACGATTTCGAAGTTAGGTACTCGCACATTTCCTCCTTTTCTTTCTCAAACGACTTCAGATTTCCACCTCATTGCTGTAATGCAAAGGGAAATATGATAATTTCCTCTCCTCCACGTTGAACCAGTTTATGAGATGAAATCTTGACATCCTGGATAATGCAACAAGCTTTTAGAACACAATGCATAATTGAAGATTAAATCAGCAGCTTTCAACCTCTCCTGGCTTCAGATGCCGTACACACACAAAAAAAAAAGCAGCATGTTGTCAGGGTCACATTTCAAACGTCGGCGGGTTGTTAACAACTTCACAAATTCATCCTCAAGTTTTAACTCAAGGCAGCTTTTCATTCCCCCCCCCCCCTTCCCTCACTGTTTGTGATCACACAGCCGCTCACATACGTTATGAAATGCTTCCCTGTATATAAAACTGTAGAGTAAGTAGTTCAGACTGGCTCCACTTCCAGCAGCTCCAGCAATAACACACTCTGCTTACACACTGATGCTAATCTAATAATGTCGTATATCATAAGTCAGAGGAACTGTGCCTGCCTGCTAATACAGCTGCATTTTTCCTCCAGCGGAGTTTTTTTTATTTTTCTATATGTGACTTTCACTTGAGGTGGGAATGGATTTTTTTCTGTGTGTTTACCTCAGTAGTTGATCTGAGTACTTCCTCCACCCGTGTCGCGGTTCACAGCGGTTTATTCAGTTGTAGCGGTGACATTTCAGAGAGTAAACCTCACGGTGGTGATGCGGCGGAGGTTCGCTTCGCTTTGCTGGGGACCAAAACGTCCTTATCAGCAAATCAGTGGTGGATCATGCATCATGTTTGGTCGCACCGCTCGTTGTATCGGACAAAAAAAAACTCTTGTCAAGGAAGGTTTTGGTCTTTTTTTTTTGGAAAACAAACTGAAGGTGTAACTTTCAGTGTTGAACCGAACTCCCATTTATTGAGGCTGGCACGTCGATCAATCATTTCCTACACACACTATCTCATTAATTGGCTTCTCGTCACTTTGATGAATTCAGGTATTAATACAATGTTCTTTTTTTTTTTTTAACACCGTGTTCATTCTACACGGCCATTTTCAGTCATATTTCAGCTTCACCCGACTGGAGATTTGCAGTCTTGGGGTTTTGGTCTTGGAAGACACTTGATTTTGCCTTTTATTTCCTGGAATAATTCAGAATATTGCGTCTGTCCACTCCCAAACAACACTGTCGCTTCAGCACCTCTCGTTGGCCAACACGTGTGAGCAGCCTCCACGCTGTGGCAGTGGAGCGTCTTCAGGAGCTGTCCGTGGAAATGCAAACTTTCTGAGATCACGGCCCATCTTCTTCCGTTTCGCTGACTCCAACCACTGTCTCCTCTCTCTGTTTGACTGTGGAGACCAAAAAAAATCGATGCATTTTGCTTCATTGCCTCAATAATTTCTCCTGTGATTTTCCCCCCTCCTCCCTCCCCCCGGTGCCGTGTTCCCCCCCCCTGAAGCGTTTCTGGCGCCCCGCAGGGCGGAGGCACGCCTCGCACTTTGAAAACCTCCACTCCTTTGTTGGCCACTCTCGTTCCTGCCATAAAACATCCAAAACGTCTCTTGCCTTCTTGATGAATCGCTATTTAACATGGCTGCGAAAAAAAAACAAAACAGCAGCCTGGAGGAGTTGCCAGGTCTGTTTGTTTTTTGTGCTCTCATTGAAACTGTTGAGCTCAGGCCAGGTTTGCTCGATACCACATTGACCTTCTGGAGCCGGATGTTGCGAAGCGGTGTTTGAACACATGCTTGACCACGCAAAGCAAATTACCCCGACCACAATGCCCGATGCGCGATCATGTCCAACGCATCCGTAGCGGCTGAGGCAACGAGGCATGAGAGGAGCAGACTGGGGCTTGATGCAACCCCCCCCCCCTTTTGAATGAAGTTCATACTGGCATACTTTTCCCCATTTACAAATTTAGACATCTTATACTATCTTTTGTCTTTTGCAATCTATTCTCACAGCAGGAAAGAGGCGAAAAGCCGGCATCGCCTCGTTTACATACACAAACGTCAGCTGACTATTACTGGCTCTTTGCAGCTATCTGATGGATACGAGGAGCCCGCTTCTTCTTAAAGGACCTTCACACCAATGTTCCACCCACATAAGTGGCTTTAATTACTGCGCCTGATTAGACCTCTCAGGACTGTGTAGGTGCCCACGCCGCGAGCTTCACTGAGATCGCCGACCCTTTGCTCGCAATCACCCGCACACGTGGAGAAAAGCTGATCATCAAGCGGTGCACGTTATCGACTCGTAATTTCAACGAGAGTGGTGGATTTGAACAGCAGAAACAAGCCTCTTTTGCGTTTTTCCAACACGTTGGACCCCGACGGGTGCTCGCAATTCCTCCCGAGCAATCACAAGGCGCCACGGCATCACTGCACTCCGTTTTCAACGCGTGGCTAGGTTTCGAATGTCAAGAGAGCTGTTTGGAAAATGTCTGCGGAGTGTTTTAACGCAAGTTTCTCCAAGAAACAAAGCCAGTCGTCCCTCATGCGCACGTTCTCGCCAGCAACCATACAATACGTCGCGTTTTTTTCCCCCCCTTTTTTTTTCAGACTCTAAAATGATCGGTTGCCCGACGTGGCGGCTGGCAGTGATGACTGGGTCTCCGAGCTGATTACTAGGTGTCCAAAATCTCAATTTTCTGCTCATGGTCAAGTGTCCTTTTCAGAGTGGGGCGTGAAGGTTTGAACAAGCAGGTGATTTTTGGATGCGTATGAATTTTTTTTTTTTTTGCCCGACAACAGCGTCTTTTTTTGGTAAAACCAAACTTGAGGTGCACGTGTCGGCGCTTTGTGCTTGTTATTAATTGCGTTCACGGAAATGAAAGAAGGTGTAATTAGGATCTGGTGGCAAATTTTCTGTTCTGTCACTTTGGTATAAATAGCGGCGGGTGGTCGGGGGGGGGGGCACCAAGGCCTCCTCTGCTGGCACAGAAGATAATCAGATACATTTTAATACCCGCGTATCTTTTTCTACCCTTGCTGAACCTTCCGCCCAGGCTCCTCCTCAGAGGCTCACACGGCGCGGCTCCATTGCTGATGAGTGCCCCCTCTGAAGGGCTGCTTCTCTGCACTGACTGACCGCTGTCAGGCTCGAGGTCAGCGGAAGAAGAACGCAAGTGTTGCAGAAGTTTCTAGCCCCGTATCGCCAAAGTTTGTCCCGCAGACAAGAATATGCAGGCTCTATCATGTGTAGGTTGAATAAAAGGAAACAAAATCGACGTTAGTCAGACTGAAACTGGGAAGGAATAAATCAGTTGTTTACTCCGACCGAACAGATGAGCATTTGTGAGCTCGGGACACACTCGCCGTGTCAGGAAAAACTGCCACTACACAGCCTGTCCTCTCACTGAACCGCCAGTCCAAATGTTCATCCAAAAAGACTGCAGACTCATATCGCTTATTCACCTAAAAAAACAGTGAACTAACCGACTGGCAGGGCTCCAGAATGTGGTAAACGAAGAGGAGGAGGAATCTGATTACCTGCCAGCTGAATGGACACTAACTGTCTCAGCCTCAACCTGATGCCTTGTAGCTCCTCTATCGCATGCAAACATATTTTCACTGTTTTTTGGGTTGTTTTTTTTTAACCGATAAAGTCTGGGAAATCCAGTGGAACAGCTAATAGCTGATAACTGCAAACATTTACTACACCTGTGTAAACTCCAGTCAACCACATGGATCTGGAGCTTCACCCACACAGTTGCCAGCAGAGCAAACTTGCGATTATTCACGAATGAGGCCTGTGCCAAAATCTAATCATCCCCCCCTGATCTGTAGCACTTCATCCCAGCGGAGTGGCTCCCGCTGATTGAACTGTCTTTTACTGCTCACCTTCCTGCGCGTGTGACAAAACGGTACTGACCGACTGTCGCGTCCACTCGTACGCGTACAAACAATGACAAATAGGTGGCAAACTCTCGCCGCGCCCGGCTCATATAAAGTGAATTATACGTGACTGGCTGTAGACATTACAGCGACTCTTTAAATAACCCGAGCAGTTAACTGCAAATCATCTTGTAATAGAGTCCGCTGCTTTGACGAATTACGCGGCGGTCATCTTGAAAGGGGGGGGGGGGGTCGGTAAAGGCTTGTGTCACTGGTAACCCTGAATCTGCACAGACTTGAACTTGAGACACACACAGCCACAGTCTGGACCTTTTTTTCTCCCAGGTTGTTTGGTTTTTCTTTGAAGAAATCAATGCAGAGAAGCAATTGTTCTGCTTCTAACCCAATAATAAATCGTCGGGAGCGGCCCTCTCGCCGTGTTTGCCCATCGCTAACCAGCGCGCTTATTGCATTTCCAAAAAATGGTTTCTGGTAAACCAGCGGCGAGCCATATGCACTGTGAATTACCCGACCGCAGGATGTCTGCGCTGTTGTTACCTTGATCAAATTATCTCATAAATATTGAACTGCAACAGCGCCCGGAGGCCTGAAAACCTCGCAGGCTGCGTTCGAGCTCTGCGAGGGACTTTGTGATTGGCTGAAAGAAAAAAAAAAAAACCTGCTGATGTGCGTTTTTGGGGAGGGGTGCAGAATAACATTAGTGGTCTGGTATGGCCGGAAGACGGGAGGCGGATTGGTAATTTTTTTTCAATGATTATGTTAAGAAAGTGCGTAATAGTGGATTAAAATGCAATAAACATGAGTGCTTAATGCAGCCCTGCATTATGCAGCCCTTCCCCCTCTGTATTGTTCTTAAGAAATTGGGCTTCAGAGAATTCCTAATTACTTGTTTTATTCTTGGCTCGGCTTATGAAAGATTAAAATTACGTTTAAGGCAGCCCCCCCCCCCCCCCGTGTTGTTGCAGAAGTGCTTTTTGTGTGCCAATATCTGAAGCGCTCATCACACAGGCGGCTATCTCGGAAAAGAGCGGGCGCTGGTGGATGCGGCCGCGTTTGCCAAATTCGGCGGCGTCGGGGAAAAAGGAAAAAAAAAAATTGTAACATCTAAACTCTTGCTCAGACGCGGCGGGTGAGTGAAACCCAGAGGAGCCCTCTAAAAGAACGGATCGAAGGGGACCAAACGGCAGAAAATAAACTGTGCGGAAAAACATGGGCTTATGATAAGTCCTGAGAGAAATGGCTGGCTTGGCCCGGTGCCTTTTGATATCAGTTTGAATTAGAATAATATTATTGATTTTCGCGAGAGCGGCCTGACAATGCGCCTGCAGACAGTCCTCGGAGAGGGAGTAGACTGAGGCAGGAAAAAAGGCGAAAGGACAGAGGGAGGGAGGGAGGAAGGGAGGGCGATAAAGAGGAGCGGGCGGAAGGGAGACGGATAGTGTTTGGGAGGGAGAAGAATAGGCAGATAGGCGGCGGAGGGTGGGATGAAGGGAGAGCAGGAGACAGCGGCGTGAGTGAGGGTCTGCTTGCAGAAATAGAACGAGTCCCCGATCAATTGTGCGTCGGTGGCCCCGCTGTGAGACCGCAGGGGATCCCTCAGCAGGAACGCATAAAGGAGAGGTCGTAATAGGCCAATACATTAGATAAATGGCATTCACTGCTATGGAAACGACTCCAACCTGGCTGGAGGTTGCCCACCGCCACAGCGGCGGGTTTGTACTTACAGTCCCGTCCTGCTCCTCGCTGTGCAATTTCTCTGACACCCCGTCACCATCGCCGCCTCCTCTTTCTTGCCAAACACCCCCTCCCTTCGCTCCCCTGCCGCGCCTCCTCCATCCTTCTTCACCACCCTCCATCACCGCGATACCACATCTGATACCCCCGCCACCCAGCTCGGGGGGGGGCCACCCCTCCTTTATCCTTCTCCAACCAGTCCCTGGCGCACCAAGGTGCTCTGAACAGGCGTCGTTGGAGGCACGCCACTTCCTGTCAGCGTAACGAACGACCTGCTGGTGGACTAAGTGTCGCCCGAGGAGCGCGGCGGTGGAGGAGCAGTCCCACAGGCCAGCGATCAAACCGGTGGAGATTGTGGTGAATTGGAGGCAATGAAAGACATAATGACTGATTATTCTAATGAGGGATTAGTTAGATCTGAGCGCTCACTGGATGTTTTGGTAATCAGCCGCTCCATTCAATATTTTTTAAACAAATACAACCTTGATTACTTGGTGGGCTCGTTCATCAGCAGGCAATAAACTGGCTACTGTTTCTCTTTGAATAACCGTCTTTAATCAACGCGGTGGGAGACTAAACACCCAGCTTGACTCTCCGGGGGGGCGCACAGTATGGGCCTCACTCACAGCTGCACGTGTTACTCCAAGGCTGTCTCACTGATGGATGTCCACTGGAACAGTGACAAGTGGGAATCGAAGTTACCTGAAGAGACGGCGGAGAAGCCGTCCGAACAAAACACATGTTGAGTGATAAAATACAGAAGTTTAACTGTCAGATGGTGTACAAATAAAAAATCCTGAATGATGCTGGAGATTGAATCCCACTGACCTATAGAAGATGGTGTCAACGGATTCTGGTGATAAGTGTCTGAATTAAGGTTATTTGTAGTTTAAAGCTCTGGCGAGGGGCTTGTGTGATGGTGTAGTGGGGAGTGCTGTGGCATCACAATGCAGAGGTCTTAGGTTGGAGCGCAGGTGGAGGCTGTCTGTGTTTTCAGGTTTTTCGGAGACCAAATTGTCCAGGTGTGAATGCTTATTTTTGTGTGCGATCACGTATTTGGGTTGGGATGGATGAGCGGGCCTGCCCAGAGTGGACCTGGGACCCCCCTATCCCCTGAACTTTTGCAGTAGTATAAAAGATGAACGCATGAATTAGTCATGTGGTCAACATGACGCAAAAATGGTTGCCACAAAGCAACAATAGCCTAATCGCCGAAGGCTATCGAGCAGTTAGCTGGCCGAGATGCTGGAGGAGCCAGTTGGTGTAGGCAACATGTTGAAGTGAGCATGAAAGTACAGTTGTAAAAGTTTGATGGCCAGAAATTTACTGCAACCCTGTACATGCAGGGATGTGTGTGCAGAGAGGTGGAGCAAGTGTTTAATCCAACTGAAATCCCAAATGTTTTCTTCCCAACATTATTTGTATCAGAAAAAAATCCCTCTTTGACCAGTAAGAAATCTTAAAACTTTAAAGAAACCTTGGATAATCACAGTAAGGACTTGGCATCGAACTAACAGGTTAACTGTGGCCAAAGATCTCAACAAAATTCAGAAGAAAAGGGGCTTTGAACTTTTAAAGAACTCGTTGACCCCGTTGACCCGGTGTCATCACACTGACAAATCCATTAACAGGAGGAAGGACTTAGGTACTGCGCGTTCCAACATCACTGATGGCACAGAGCTTAACAAGGTCAAACATTTTGTTTCCCCCTTGGTCAAAATGATTGTTTACTTTATTTTAGATGGTTGACTTTGTTCCAACATGAGAGAGAATCTGCTGAAATGAGGACAGATTGTCCTGATATTTCTTCATTTATACAATAGGTCGCAACACAAGACAACACAGTTCCTGATGAGGTGTGAAAACATTTATACACTCAAATTATCTCACATCTCGCTTTGCAAGTGGGGAAAGTAATGAAATTGTGCCTTTGCCATACACACAATTATTATGACACCGAGTGACACGCAATTTAATTGGCACTTGATAAAGTAAAGTGCTTTTTAAAATTCGGTTATGAGGGGGTTCAGAGCTTCGTCATTCGAGTCACACAGCCCTCGGGGTGACATCACCGGCCTTCTCGGACAGCCGGGGTAACAGCGAGCAGATATGCGGCGAGATAAATGGCCTCCCGGTCCAACCCCTGGGCTCAGACGGCTCCTTAAGAATATAAAAGCTGAAAAAACAAACTTCCAGTGGCGTCTGGGGCTGTTGGCAAAATAAATAATGCGGTGAATAGGCAACAAAGAAAAAAGTGACAAGAAGACTGAACTGAACCTGATAGCTCTCACAAAAGACATTGGGGAAAAAAATTATGGCAAGAATGCTCACTCTTGGCATTTTTAATTTCCGCAACCGGCGCTGACGTGGAGCCCGGAGTCAGTAACACAAGGACGTTTTCATTTGGAATAAAGACGCTTCTGTGTCTTTTTTCTCTCTTTCCATTCATCCTGATATCTTATTTCCATCCCCCCCCTCCCTCCCAACACCTGAAAAGATTTCACAATCTATTGTGTACAACAACACCTCCTCCTTCACCTCCTCCTCCTCCATCCTCCACAGTCTTTATCTACCATTGGCGGATTAATAATTAATTCCTCATTCAAAGGAAAAGGGCAAGCAGACTCACAATGTTGTCTACGAACAAGTACTTAGAACCCACAGACCATTGTCGCATTCATGTCTCCCAGGGGAGCAATTCCAACACAATTTACCGAGCGTGAACATTAGACTGTCAGATCCAGGCCAAAGCCGCCGCCTTCCCAACACAACAACTCTGGTCAACTAATGCACAGGGGAGGCAAGACATCGGGGAAGGCTTCGCTTTCAGGTAATGGCTCTGCGTAATGCCTATTCATTAAACAGAGTGTCTGAACAATAGGGCCCTACGTAATGCATCTACTTTACACATCCTGCATTATTTATGAGCTTTGAACAGCTCTATATTCAGAATGGGTTAAAAGCTTAAAGGTTGTTCTGGGAGTTATTTTATTCAACTTGATGCTCTCAGTATAATGGAGAAATGTGAAAGGGACACTCATTAAAAGCCACAATCACCAACTTTTCCACAGTGGAGCAATAACAGATACATGAGACACATTACAATCCTGCGGCCCCCCCTGCCCCCAGCTGCTTGGCCTTCCTTGTAGCTGTTTGTGTTCTCGGAACAAAAAACACTTTCCTCCGAGTCTTCGAGTTGCGGCCATCTCTCCAAGTGACGGCGCTCATGGCTGGCTCGCCATTGAGGAAGTGATTGGCGCTATTTCCGTGATGGGACACTACTCAGCTTAGTTTGCTCAGAACTGCATCCCACCTCAGCAGAAAGGGTTGCCATAGCAACGTGACTGGAAACTCATGACGTCCTACGTGACAAACGCACTCTGAGGAGATGGTCGACTTGCAGCTCAGTCTAATGCTGGACTGGTGACACAGAACCAGCACCACAGTCTACCTGCCACTCGTCAACAGAGAGAATAAACACAAGCTGTTGCATTTGCGGGGCTTAAAAAATGGCAGCTTTGATTTTTGCCCGCTCCTCTTGTTATATTGGGATAGTTTTCAAAGCAGTGAATGAACGTCATCAGCGCAGCATCTGTTGTGACGGACAGTTTACTGAAATGTTCTCCATCAAGGCCCTGCCTTGAGAGAATGGGAAGAACATCAGGTCACTGTGACCTTTTGACAACCCCCTAAAGCCTAAATTTAAAACAATCTTTTAAAAGACATCCCAGAAATATTGGATTGCCTCTGACCTTTGACCTCTGAATACAATCAGTTAATCCTGTAGTAAGAGTGAGATTTCATGAAATCCTCTTTTGGCAATCAGAAGATATTAGATTACCAACAAGGAGGAGACCGATCGTGGGGGCCTTAATCTAACACTTTGTGCTGAGAAGAGAGCAAGAGCCTCTCTTGGTTCAGACCAATGCAGTTACTCATTTCGGCTTGAAAAGCACGTTTTTGTGTCATTGCGTTGATCCTCAAACAAGCTGTGGTCAGCAACAATGATGTCCTATTGCTGTCTTGCCATCATGGAAAGTGAGTGTTTCAATGAAATATCAGGTTTGGAGTAAATAACATTATTCGTAATAACATCAGACCTTAATGGTATTCACAAAGAAATGTCTGTTGTGTTGTTTTTTCTTCCAATGTAGTAAGGAGCGAATGCTTGGTGTGCTGCTGACAGCGGTCGGTACAATCCTTTTGCTTGAAGTTCTCAACGTCGTGCGGGATCCTTGTTTGTATCACCAAAAAGCACATTTCAACTTAGCGGATCATCGGTAAAGTCACTGTTATTAGTGGTTGACTTGGTCAGGATCAAGCAGCGGATAATATTGAGACCTTTATTTTGAGAAAACCTAAATCATAATCATTCTTTGTCCAAAGCATTCCTGTAATTTGCCTTGGCTTTGTGTTTCTAACAGTTCGGCTGCTGCATAGTTTTGTTTTGTGTTTTTTTTTTAAAACCACCTGCTTCACTCTAACATTTTGGCCCCCTGCTTTTGTTGTAGAGAAAACAGCACCAGAAGGGGGAAAAAAAACCAAAAAGAAGGCTGGGAACCATTGATTCAGGAGATGTGGAAAGTCATTTCCAAACACTTCATTTACATTCAATCGTGTGCAGGTGAAGCTGGATGCAAAAGAGGACATGTCCAAGTGCATTAGCACTCAACTCCAGGGTGTTCCGACTGGTCCGGTTAAAACAGTGCAGTCTATCCGAGGAAGTGCAAACACTGACATCCACACGCCGGTGCATACCAAACGAGTGGGCCAAGCGTTTGAAAATAGAGTCACGATAGTTGTACAAACTTCCTCTGGTTCAGCTCAGTTAGACACTCATAGAAGTCTGAAAGCAGCACAGCCCAAAGAGTTGGGAGCGAACCCAGCACGGGATGTGATCCGCCTCGGAGGCTCCGTCCAACGTCTCGGCTCTCAAGAAGCCGATGCTCACGGTCACGATGCATATTTTGGTTTGATGTTTAAAAAAACTGCAACTGAGTTGTGAACTTTTAGCCCTTTTTTCCTCCCTCTGATCACCATACTACTAAAGAGAACACTGTTGTTTTGTGTGTACTTGAACCAGCAGTATAAAACATGAAGCCTGCAGGATGATGTGAGGCGACCTGAATCATATTGTCATAATCGATTAATTGATTGGCATTTAAAAATAGCCGCAGTTGACTAAAGTGTTGTAAAGAGTAAAGCAGGAACCTACACCTAAACAGAAGCAACACCACTGGACAGGAGATCCATGAAACCTGACAACTTCATTACTTGAGAAAAACTCGAAGATTTAGTTAAATGAACATGTTCTCAGAACCTACTTCTTCGTTAAAGTCATTAATTAGAGGCTATTACGCGACGGTGTCAATGACCCGTACTGTCCAAAACCATGACTGGCTGCATGTGGCCCCCCAGAATAAAACAAGTTGGACTCCCCCTTTCTGAAGATCATTAGAGCAAGGTCCAGCGGCTCCGTTTACACCAGTCGCCATCCGGAGGCTGGAAGAGAGGGCGAGGCGAGGCTTTCAAACAGAAGTTTGTCGGTTTTCACATGACGAGACAGGTGCTGTGGCGAACCGTTTCAAAGTTGACAAAATAACGTCGGCTGCTCCATGTTTGATGGCTCAAAAGTACGGCCAGAGGGCTCGTGTTGTTTGAGGATCAGACAGGCACTTTGACTGCAGAACAAAAGGAGGAGAGCGAGCGGGAGAGAGACACCCACTTACAACACAAATCAGGATATTTGAAAGGAACAGCATGCCAGCGTGACTTCTACCTACTTATTGTGCCTCAGCAAAGGTCACCCACCACAGCCAGATCCAAAGAGACAAGAAGAGAAGAGGGGAGATTAAAAAAAAAAACAGAGAGAGGAAAAAAAAAAAGTTTGTTCGACAAAGTTAAAGGAGGTGGGCTGTGGGAACAAGTGAAATAAAACAAGCACGGTGCCGTGTGATAAGGCAGGACACGGCCAGATGCCACAGTCTGGTATCTTCAACCCTTAATCGGCATTCATATTTTCCCTCTGTGTACTCTAATGTATCATTGTCAACAAAAAAAACCCTCAAAAAATTCTGTTGGTGTAATGACATGAAGCACAAAGGAACCAGGAGACACACACAAGGATCACAGCTACAGCTCAGAAAAAAATAGTCACACTGAAACTCGAGTTTGCAATAAATCAAACAAACAGTTGAGGATAGGGATTTGTTTGGACACACTAGTTTCCGTTACCAAATCCCACTTTAAATTCAGTTTCATTCACTTTACATGCATGAAATGAGACCACATTGCTCAGCCTGAAGGACGGAGACAATACTGTTGGGTAGGAGTCAAGATCACAGTGCAGTTTACAAGTTTTCAAGTACTCTATACAGCCAAAGCAAGTAAAATCTAGTGCGTCACCTCTTTCTTGAACATATGGCAGCTTGACGATTGGACAGCAAGAACATTTGATTCAGTAGCCGTCCACCTGAGGGGACATCTGGGAAAATGCTCTAAAATCTTTTAAATTTTCGAGAAAAACAGGTTGGACATCATGAGGATGGGTTCAACTGACTTACAGTCTGAGATGTTGCCGTCAGGATGACTGAGCGAGCTCGGGATGACCATGCTGCTTTTTTTCCTTGGTAAACATAAGTTTAGTGAAACAGTTCAACTCCTCAGCAAGGAAAAGAAGGGGAAAAAAACCTCTTTACGTATGTCATGTTAGCAGTCAGTTACTCACAACACTGCTGACGAATGGATGCATAAATCAGGCCTAGCGCACACATACTCCATACATTCACATGCAAAACTTCCACACATTGAGACGCACGCGGAGCTGGCATCTATTTCCGTGTTCTCGGTACAGATGGGAAAGTGGGAGTGATTTAATGAGGTGTGCGCGTATGTGACAGAGGGGTGATAGTGGGGGTGATCGTCAGCCTGCTGGTGAATCCTGGGCCTCATAACCTCTCACTTCCTCTTATATCGTCACCTCGAAGCTTCCCGCTGAGTCTGTACATGTGTTTTACGCCGCTTAATAAAATGTCACGCGCACAGCATATTGTACGTCCACCCAGTCAGACATATAAGCACAGATAATAAACACATATTAGCCATGTGAAGGTTCAGGTAAGCAGCTATTGTATGTTTGCTCGCATTATGTCGCGCGTGCAGCGCTCTACCTTCAGTCGCCTTGTTCAACCTAAATACCAGACCCACTTTCCCCACGCCATACCTTATTGTCTCCGGCAGCGACGTACGCGCAACACAATAGATGAAGTGAGTAAATGAAACAGCGTTACAAACAGCGGCGTGCAGGGGCCCAGCGGGAACTAGGTCAAACAATCTGATCATGTGCGAGCTCGATTCATCATTTTGGGGAGGTGTTTTCATTTTTTTTTTTTTGTTTTTTCTTTACTCAAAGATGAAACACTCTGCAGAGAACTCCCATCTGTGAGGGCCACGGGGCCCCGGCGCCGGAAGGCGTGTTCGTAGATCAAAAAGATAATGTATCGACATAAGGAGGGAATCCAAAAAACATTAGGAGTCTGACGCGAGGTGGGCCGTTTACTGGCACTGTTTAGCTTCAATGTGAGAAAATCCTCCGATCGGGACTGCGTGCAAATGTGCTGACAGTCTTTTGTGTCACTGTTGTGCGACTTCATGGGAGGATATTGCCAAACTTGCATCCAAAACAAAGGCAGAATCAAGAAGAATTTATGGAATACAATACACCGTGTGCGCCCGGAAAGAGAATGATCGCACTTTGTATGCGTTTCATCACTGCAGATATATTCGTGTAAGTATATGTATGAGCTCTGACACCTTATTTGTACAGAAAAGAGCTTGCTCTTTTGTCTGTGTCCTTGGTTACCCAGCAGCCTCTCTCAGTCTGAATGAGCCGACAGAAAATCAAATGCTGACTGTCTTCCTTTTGGTCTGTTTGATCTCCGAAAGGACAGTCAGTTCCTGAATCAATCTCAGTAGGAGTTTCTTTTTTTTTTTGCTACAGTGTGGCTGAGGCCAGTGGTGGAGCACAAAAATCTGGGCTAGCGTCCATATGCTGTCTCAGTGGGTCCCCCTCCCACCCCTCCATTTACCCTTTCTGTAGTTTTTTGCATTAAATCCACAAGTACCAAGCAGAGAATCTATCAAGGTTGTTTTGGAAAACCGTGTTTAATCGGATTTTCTGTGCCATGTGAAGCTTCGCCTCCGTGGACATGTTGTCATGACTGCATACAGCTGCATGAAACTTCACTTTGAGGTGATACCATGTACAGTGCTTCTATCAGATTGGGGGGTTGCTGAGGCTGATCCAAGTGGACATCAGGCAAAGGCAGACCACCAATCTAAATTCACTCCAACTATTGCTGACCTGTCGTCTCCGACAACAAGCCAGAGTTTCAGGAATTTTTTACCAGTTCATAATTTAAAAAAAGTTAATATTGGTCTGGCCAAAAAGAGGCCCCATATTGCAAGGACACGACATGTTCCTCGAAACCTGAAATGTGTTCTAGCAGCACCAAAGCAGCATCTCATCTCTCAGTACGTGCAGTAACGCAGCCCCGTTCTGTCACGGAGGATGGCTTTGCTTTTGTACCGATAACAAGCTGGATGAATCCTCTCCTCTTTTCCACTGCAGTACAAACCATCAATAATTTCTTATGAATAAATGAAAAAGATTTTTTATTCGATCACAGGAACAGTTTTTTTAATCAGGATTTTTAACCCACCTCAGATCTTGGCTAAATGAAACCTTGGCCAGAGAGGCTGGCGACACTTCTGCGTTCAGTCTATATTTTCTCCTTCGCAAGGTTGAGTTTCACCTTCATTTATGGATGAAGGAATGAACTTTGTTTCACAGACAATAGTTTTCCCAAGTGTGCTTAGATCCAAGCATTGATTTCTACCAGAACTGAGTCTGTTTTTAATGCAGTGCTGCTTTGGAGCCAGTAGATCTGGGCCAATCGTTATTGGCTTTCTGTCTTGTCCCTTGCATGCCCAAAACTGGATTCTTTTATTGATATTATTTAGAGTGGAAGATGAAATCCTTCAGTCCTTTGCAATTTCACTTTGAGAAACATTCTTTTTTAAATTGTTTTGCCTTTGCAGTCGCCTCCCCTCTACACATCCACCCCCATCACTTCTCTGAAACCCTGCAAAGTAATCTTTTTATTCCTAATCATACTGTAGTTTTCATCCGTCGCCCATTACCCAAATCTATTCTAGTTCTTCACTCGCAGCACTTTTTAACTGGCTGTTTCTCATACTGCAGGCTATTAAAAAAAATGTGAAAACGAGCATACAGTGTTCTTTTATAAAATTGAGTACAGATTTCCCATATTGTCTTATGGCCTAAACTTGGTGGTGGAGATGCAGGCTCTTTCTCCTGACAGTGAGGAGGCTGCCTGTTGGCACCCTGGGTGGGACCAGTGAAAGCAGAAGTGTGCAAGTTAGTCCTCATTTCGGTCCGAGTTATCTCCAGGTACTCTGGTTTGATTCCTGAACCCGAAAATATGTGTAGGAGATCAATTGATGACTCCAGATTGCTCATTCAGGGTCAGACTTTGGACACTGTCTTGGTCCAAGGGCCTAATTATTGTTATTACAGTTGTCAAGGAAACCAACCGACTTACAATTGAAGCAATGTAAACTCGTCTTTTGGAAAAACTCTCTGTGAGGCTGCAGACACTTGGGTGTGATCGAGGTGGGAATCCCAAGTAATGGGAAAGCTGTTTGGAAGTTGTGGCTTCCTCTTCAGGATGTGTGGCAGGCCTGAGTTTGTCATGACTGCGAAGGGATCGGGGATCGTGCAAGGTTGCGTTTGATGTCGGATGCTGCTTGGTGTTCCTCAGTCAGCCTTCCAAAAGCTTGGAAATTCAAGCATTCTTTGTCTTTGTAATAATCACGGCTGTAGGGGTCGAACCCTGAACCTTGTCGGTTCTCAGCCAGAGATCGCACCGCACAAAGAAAATCTACCAGCTGACTTCAAACACGTTCTTGTCAGGGGCTGTTCTCGTCCGAAAAGGGGGGTGAAGCGAGGGGGGGGGTACAAGGGTGGTTAGTGCCACCCAGACAGCTTGGGCCCCCCTCAAAATTAAGAGACCACCGATTTATGGAAGGCTCTTTTCTTCAGGTTAATTTGACTGCGCCTCTCTGGCAAAGCAAATGGCTCCACTACTGGTGCTCGGTGTTAAAGCGGCCCTATTTTACACATTTTGGATGTCTTTGTCTTCGTATGCAAGTCCACAATGACAAACTCATCAAGCTCTCATTCTCAAACACCGTATTTCATTATATATCGATCGTCTCCTTCAGCCCTAATAGACCCCCCTTTAGAAACAAGCAGAATGAGGCTCATCCGCATTAAGCCCCGCCCCTACAAGATGCAGGACGCCTCTGATTGGTTAACTGCTGGTAACAGTTGTCGGGAGCGCGTATGCCCAGCGTAGAGAAGTTGTCCAATCACTGAGCCCCCCCCCCCTTGTGACATCAGTGAAAAACTGATGCGAAAAAAACTCCCCGAAACAGACCGTTTCTACCACCATCGAAAGGCACGCTAGATATCTCAAACATGAGTTTATGTGGAAAGAGGGGGCGCTGCTCACTTGTCTGAATGAGCTTTCAACACTATTACAATGTGAATAGCTGAAAAAAGTCGAAATAGCATAATAGGGCCCCTTTAAATAACCAAACCAAACTCTGTGTGTTTCGTCTGAATGCTACTTTTAGACCTCACAGTGGTATAAAGTCTCCATCTTTGACAGTAAGATTGCTCTATATACTGGTGCACTCTGTCCATTCCAGATCCACATCTCCTGCGCACACTTCAAGTGTAATAATGTGAGCTAATGAATATGTCACATCATATTTGAATGTGTCACGCTAAATCATGTAAAGTGCTTTGAGCGGTTTTTATATGTGCGTTAATGAACAGATGTTTCAAGATTGTTCATAGGAAATGTAATTTCCCAGTTAAAGAAATAAAACGGTGGAGGGAAATAGAGTCGGTCCTCTGGACGCACTTTTGATATGTGGTGCAAAAAAGTGATGCTGAAAGAGTCGCCGCTGAGCAGTGAGAATGGGAGGTCCAATACCTCTGACTTTCTCGGTAAAGCTGGCAGTGCTTGACCCGTAAACTCTTGAATCAAAAACTCCAAGGAGAACTATTGGATGAAGGCAAATAAATAATGCTTGCGGGGGTGGGTGAGGGTGGCAGGACAGAAGCCCTGTGCCAAACACCGTGGACTCTCCCGGTTTCAGGGTCCTGAAAGCGGCGACTTGTCAAGGGATGCTGGATTTTGGAGGCGCGCCCCGACAGGAACCGCTGCCCGGCTAATTGTTTCGAGACTCCTCGCCGCAGCGTCTGCGGTTTGGTCCACCGGTATAACGAGGTGCTGTTGGCCGATTTCTCCCGTTGAATGTACTGTAAACGAACCTCTGGAGTCCCAGCCGGTGAGCTCGTGAAGAAACAGAAAAACAAAAGGGAGCGTGGCTCAAACCGACTTACAGCCGGATCCAATCAATCGCGAATAAGAAAGTGAGGAGTTTAGAGAGTTAAAAAAAAAAGAAAGAAAAGGACCAACAGAGGTAAACAGAGGCTCAATGTCAGAGTAAGTGGCTGTTCGTTAAATACCGAACTCTGATTGGCCACCAAAAAAACGTCCTGGGGACTTCTTCTCATGCCGCTGTGCTGTAGCAATAACGGGGATTGGTTTTCACGACTGAATCATTTATTAGTGAAGACACACTCAGAAGAAAGAAACAAAAAAAAAAGGGGGCGAGGTTACTCACAAATGTTCCCCGCTCTCCCTCTCCGTCAGCGTGGCGCGAGTGTGAGACAACGGGGGAAGCCTTAATGGCACAGATGTGTCGAATGATGAGCCTGCTGACGTGGATGAATCGCTGTGCTCGGCGTTACAGCGGAGGGAGAAGGTGCGAGCGCGCGGCGCTGCCTCAGTCCCCCCCCCCCCCTCCGCCTGAGAAATGCGTCTTTCGGCATTAATGCGACGGGAGTTTCACACAATGGTCTCAAGTCTGAGTAAGCGTCTGAATCACTTTCACATTAAAGATGTGATGGAAATGCTGCGACGGGCGGAGCCGGGGGAGCGCTGCTGCTTGTGAAACGTCCGTCGTGTCTGAGCTGAATGCCAGCGGATTAAAAGTGTGGAGCTGCACAAGGTTAAATATAGATAAAGGAAGGTATATATATTTGCTCGATTTATTAGGACACTTTGGCCAGTGTAGCACAATGTGTGGCGAGTGAAACATAAATCCGGCTGGAATAAATCAGATGAGTCAGTGTTGCCCGACGCAGTGAATGAAGATGTTTCAGAACGTCCCCTGGAGAATGGCCGTGCGGATATTCAGATCAGCCGCGGCGGTTAATCCTCAACACTGTTGGTCCCCCTTTGTTCTGCCGACGGAGGAATCCACCTGAAAAGGTTCTTCCACGTTGGGCTCCAAGTGGATGTGGAGCCCAAGCCAAACACCTTGAACACTATCAAAGATTGATGGACGGGTACTTTTCGTCATCCTCAAAAGTAAACCGCAAAGTCTGGTGGCTCCCGATGGTAAATAAAAATAGTGGTCATAAAGTATTAAACAAAAGCAGGAAAAAAAATGTTGGATCAACAATAACACAACCTCATCAGTTGGTGTTTATGAGGGGGTTGAAAGTTTTATTGCTGCGGCGACAAGAGGTCGCAGTCGATGGCTGGAGGAGGTCCTGGAGTCATTATGAATGGATGAGGCTGTGGAGGGGATGTCTGCGTTTGCTCTCTAAAACTTCAAGTTTCATAATTGAGCCCTGTTCCACCTCAGATTTGATTGTGCCCACAGTCCTGCCAAACACTGTCTTTTTATTCCCTCTCGGTTCGGTCCACAGCTTTTATAAATGATCATGCTTGGCTGCTGAGTGAACACATTGCAACAGTACTGCTGCATTCAACATGCAAATCACGACACATAAGGCTGCAAATACAAAGCCTGTATTCCTTAAGTCTCACAGATGGAATCAGTGACTTTTTTTCTTCACAAAAGCTTTAAAAAACACATATTTTCATTGCATTTAAACTTGCTGCATCTCTTTATGCACCTCTTCTATCAACACAAGCAGGATCTGATTCAAAATAACCGTTTAAAGCGAACGAAACCACTTGTGGAAACATGGCTCCGCGGCGCTACTGCTGGTCAGAAACTGGCAGGACGCTTTGAAGTTCATGATCTTACAATTGAATTTTCTTTCATTAAAAAAAAAAAAAAAAAACGACCTCAGTGTTTGTCCACTGTGAGACATTGTAAAACCAACAGAATTAAAATGATGATAAAAACAATTATTACTTAATGAGCTTAATGGAGATTCACCGGAGTAGCGGGGGCAGTAAATAAGGCTGCAATTGCATCCGATACCCGGGAGAAATGAATGCACTTTTCTGCCTTGATATCATTACTTTCAGAGTAATGGATGGCTTTTACTTTCTCACATCACACGCCAAATATCTGGGGATCGACGTTTACTGGCGCACTAACAAGAAGGAACAGCAATGTCCTAGATATGATGCTCAATATTTGGATAAAGCATTGATGGCTACTCAGAGCAATTTGTCTCCATTTCTCTCTCTCTATCTTTCTATACACCCTTCCCAGTCCCCCCCCCCCCCCCCTTATCTCTGGATCTCCATTTAACAAGTGGTGTGATGCTAAAATTATACCTGATGTAACATCTCACAGCTAATTAGATTAATTAGCGGGGATCAGTAACGTGACTGGGTTTAACGAGAGCCTCCTGGAGATCCCCGGGGCCGAGTCTTTCAGAAGCCGGGACAAGGAGACATTAACCTTCGTCTGAACGAGAGACGAGCCCAACAATTTAGGAATGTTGTTTTTAAAGCATGGACCCGAGCGTAATTGGTGGAATTCATTTCAGAAAATTCCAAAAATCACAGCAAGTAGGCAAACAGTCGGCCAGGAAAAAATGGCTATGGAAATCAGTCTGAGCCACAACTTCTTGTTTCTTGAAATTTAACCTGAAGACGGGGAAAAAGATGTATGGAAATACTGACAAGATTAGAGTTCTTTAAATTTCGGCTCAACTAAAGGTGCAGAAGATCAGCTGTGCCCACCCTTTCCTCAGTTTGCAAGGTACTTAAAAAAAAAAAGAAAGTCCGGTTTTTCTACTATATTCAACATTTTTTGGACTCAGCCTCTAAAACAATGCAGCAAACATAACTGTGGCAATAATGATAATTGAAATCCATAACCAAAACACTTGTTTACAATGGACTTTGTTTCATTTTGTTTTATTAAGTCATAATACATTCATAACAAACAGCTCTGTAGTGAAAGTCTAGGCAATGTAGCAACTGATGATTACTAATACTACTACTACTAACTATTATTGTTATTATTTAAATTTAAAATTGGGCATCTAAAATATGATTTTATCCCATGTTGTTGTTGCTCTTTTTTTTTTTACAACAGTAACTGGGAGTTGTGTGTGCTGCTCTTTTTGAAAATTTTGTTTGAATTATGTTAATGTCCTTAATTGTCAGAATGATTTGTTACCTGTAAACCCCTTTTGTGCAATTCAGGAGGTCGGCTTTGCTTCACAATGACACCTTACAGAATCGTGGCGTGGCGAGGTCAAGCCAGCAGCAGGACGCCACCCCCACCCAGATGGCTTTGCGCCACCAATGGGGCTGGACTCCGAGGTCTGAATCGGACGTAACGGGCGATTGACAGGCCGTGGCGGCCAATATGCACCCCGTCACTGTTTTCAAGGTGCTGCGGGCTGCTGAATGATTGAAGCTGTGGATGTACAGCCACAAAGTGTAGCACCGGGGCTGGCTGCGACGGAGCCTGGCTGAACAAACCGAGAACAGCAGGAGTGTTTTAGCAGCCTGGCTGCCGCTCTGTGATGCCACCTCTCGTCTGGCAGGGACAGATCGCTGTGTAACGAGCCTCATTAGAACACAACTCCATCGCCACATCAAAGGCTTCCCTTTTTATACCCAGAGTGGGATCACAATCCTTGGGATATTTCAGCACCTTCTTCATCCCACCCCACCCCCCTGCCTCCCACCCTAACTGGAGCCTTCACATCTCCCTTTCGGGGAGCAGGGAGAGGCAAAGTCAAAGTTTTGGGTCATTTTCAGATCTCTGCGGCTGAGTTGCGGAGGCGGCGCTGATTAATACTGAATTATGATAATGATCTGGAGGATGGGGAAAGGGCAGATGAGGCTTCTTATTATCTCCCACGCTCAGGTGATGATGGATCCAGCCTGGGCTGCTCTCTGACATTGGGAAGCGACTTTTTTCCGTTTTGTCAAGTCAGCAGGCCTTCAAATCAGCCGGATGTTTTCTTTTCTTTTTTTGCCTTCTGGGCCGACGCCATCGTCCATTTTTTGGTCAGGACACTCGCGCTCGATTGTAAATATCTCAGGGAGGAGAGTGTGACCTCGTTTCCACCTGATCTCCCCCCCAAACACACACACCAACACACACACACACACATGCAAATATATATAAATGCTCCTCCCTCTCTCCTTTTATGCATTACTCTAATTGGAGCTCAGTGTTGGAAGGCATTGCCAGACAACCCAGTCTGTGTTTCCTCTTTGTGTGTCAAAGTCACATTTCTCTCACTGTCACCCCCTCCCACCTCCACCTCCGCCCCCCCCCCCCCCACCCCCCCACCCCCTTTTCTTTGTCTCTGGCAGTTCAGACTTACCAAACTTGTAGTTTTATCTCCGGGTTGCATTTTTTTGAAGGCTCTCCTCTCCGTGGTGGATATTTTTGCTCTGGCTTGCAGGTGGAGACCCTGACCTCTGACCCCTCTGAGCGTGAAGTGTGGTGCATCCTCCCGACGGAGCGGGCACAGCGTTTTACCGCCGGAGGTCAACCAGATGGATTCTCTTCCTTTTATCAGTTTATTGTTGACGACACCACATTTTGGTGTGCGTGTCCTTGATGGTGGACTAACAAAGGTCTCGCTTTGAGGGGGGAAACGCACAGTCACTGCACGCTTTACTGTCACAGCACACTCTGGTTACTGCACCACACTGACCCCTATAGAGAAGAGTTTTAGAAGCACATCAGTCTTTAGGGAACCGCCAATCATTCCTTCCCCTCATGCATGGAGTAACAGCAGCAAGTCTTGCACCAGATTTTTACTGCTTTTGGCCCAAAACACTTTCAGACTGTTGAGTCTCTAAAAACTGTCAGAACTGCCACAGAGGCAAATGAGTTTACCGATGCACATCAAAAAAAAAAACCTGCCACAGGGGGAGTCCCATTAACTGACTATTGCTGTTTGAAGGGGACCTATTATCCTAATGTTTAAGGATTTGCTTTAAACTTGTAGAGGTGCCCTGGGAGAACCTTTTTAGGAATCACGATTTGAAAGCTCCTCATTCATCACGTCGCAGGTCTTCTCGCAGCCTGTTGACTGGAAGATTTGAGCTTGTGTCTCTCAAAGGCAACAACCTTCCCTTTTCGCTTCTTGGATTTCTCTCTCTCTTTTCAAATTGCAGAGGCTCCCAACATGAGGACAAGTTGATTGCAAGTAATTTGACACCAGCCTCTTCATCCAGCCACCTCTTCCCCCGAGCAGGTTGACCAATTTGAGAATGGCCGGTGGGGGGGGGATTGACTTCCACTCTCCCAACTTGGTGGTATCACATTGTGTCAGAGTCTGAGCTGTTCTTTCAAAGGATCCACTCAAAGAAACAATTACTTTTGTAATTTGATACTTTTGGCATTCAAGAAGAACAAAAATTGAAATTGTACATATGTTATAGAGAAAAAAAAACTATTACTTTATATAATGTACTCAGTTTTTTTGTGTTTTTTTTCACACAGTCAGATTCCTGGATCATGATAAAAACGTTCTCTTCCCTTCAAGCACAATTATTTGATAGAACCGTTAGTTATAACCAGTTTTTTTTTATTCGATCAGTTGATGTTTCTCCTAAAGAGACCAGTTTGCAGTTGTGCAGACCAAATATTAAAAAAGCTGTCTCAGCTCGTATGATCCGTTTTCACACCTGCCTCTGCGGACCCAGCTCATTTTCTATTGTTTGTGTGTTTCACTCAGTTTGATCAGTCAAGGCGCACAAAGGAGTGTTTTTGTCGTTTGAGCAAAAACTTCTCCTGTTCCCTAAATCCGTCACACTCAAGGGAGTTGGTCCACGTTGTCGTGCGACTTCTTTTCGCTCCGAGATGATGCAGCAGGAAAGTAACTGGGCCTGCTCTCAGAGAGGCCGCTTTATCAGAGAACACACGGCGAGTATTGTTTTCACTCCGACGCACCAAATTTGGACCAAAAATTCCAACTAAACGCAGCTGGTGTGTGTGTGTGTGCCACCCCCCCCCCCCCCCAAGAACAGCATCTGAGGCTTGTTTTCTCGACCACTTTCTGCAAAACTAAAAAAAAAAACCCTGTTAGTGAAACCTCAGAGCTCACAGAGGAGTTACTCACTTGTCACCGAATGAGTCAGAACTTTTATCGACGGAGCCCCTCGCTGGTGACAGAATACAGAGTTTACAGCTCAGATGTGACTGTGTTCACAATGCGTCACTTCCTTGTTAGGAAAAAAAAAGCGCTTCCAAAATAGCACAACAACAAAAATAACAAGCTGATCAGCCGCCGAGCGTTTGCGTCAGCTGGTTCTGTCTTTGATTGAGGGGGACTAGTTCAACTGACTGAACACGAGTACATGTGAGGTCTTCACCTCAGGTGTAAAAATGTGCACTGAAGTCGCGGCAAAGCGGTTCTCACTCGGAGATGGTGCTTTTTCACTTTTTCAGCCCTCCGAGCTGTCAGCGCGAGGTGGTCGGCATCTATCTGGGGCAACTTGGGCGCTCGGTTCTCTTGCTCAAGGACACGTCGGCACACAGAGAGATGGACACGGGGCTGGAGCAAGCGACCTTGGCGCCGGAGGACAATCTGTCTCCCCCCCCACCTGAGCCACAGCCAGAACAGCTGCTGGGCCTCTTAAAGCGCGGCATGACTGAGAGGCGACAGACAATTTTCATTGAATTAGGTCAGCAGCTTGTTTAAACGATCACGACGATGATGTGATCGAACGGGAGGGTCTCCGATCAGTGTCCAGCTGGTCATTTAGTAAATTATTGCCCATCAAAATGCTCATGAGGCCCCAAAGAGAAGTCAAGAAGAAAGCATAATATATTGTCTGCTTTGTGTGGACACCGTGCCTGGAAAGTTGACATTTGGTCGACTTCTGCGGTCACATTATCCTCCTTTTATTTCAGCTACTTTGTTATGATCCAGCATAGTTTGTTTTTGGCGTCGGCGTTTGTTTATGCTGTGTGTATGTTTTCCATCTCTGCTCCTGTTTCCAGGTGTCTCCTCACTCACACCTGCGCGTCCCTGCAGATCGCTCCCCTTTTGCCTTTTGGTTTGAGTCCAGTCTTGTCTGTTTATTATCTCACTTTTTTTTCTCTCTCTCTCCTTGATACTTTTTGCAGTGTGATTGTTTTCGGGGATACGTTGCGGGTGCCTGACGCCAAAGTGTGGCGCATTTTTAAACCCAGCGAGACACGAGGAGCGCGATCAGCTTCCCTGACTTGCCTCGACTGAGCTGTGGAGGAAAAAGCTGTTTGAATGAGAGTCACACACCTTTCACCTGCACAATGTTCGGATGTGATTGTGGAATGACTCTCTGTAGTTCGTGGAGTCGTGACCTTTTTTCCGCAGAGGGCTGATCACCTTGTTTTTGTCACTTCTTTGTTCGGGTAATTGCTCGCCACAGATTTCAGAGCGTTCAGGCTCTTTTTTTTTTCCAGACCTGTGATTCTTTCTGAGGAAGCTGGAGGAAGCTCCACGTGTGCACTCTCACTCGACGCTGAACCCCAAGCGAACTCGATCAAGTTAGCTGAATATCAAAAGGTGGAGGTCACTGTAGATTGCAGGAATTTTTCGAAGAAAGGAAACATTCCTGACTTTTTCCAGCCTTCACAAAGACACTCGCCTTCAACACTCAAAGGCCCCAGTGACCCTTTGTTTCCCCTGTATCGGGAATGGACCTTTTGCTCCACAGCAGTCATCGCAATATATGATATCACCGAGTGTTTACTCTTTATTTTTGGACCTGATTTATTAATATATAAATAAATATGTATTTATTGTTAAATGCACCTCCTTAATGGCTTCTTCGCACAGGTGGGAAAGTCAAAACGACGCACACACGCACGCACGCACGCACGCACGCACGCACGCACGCACGCACGCACGCATGCACGCACCTGTGGCCAAATGGAAGAAACCAATTAGCCTCACATTAATAGGTGTTATGTCATCATTTGGACATTTCCTTGCATATCAAAGGCATTTAATACATTTTACAAGGCCTTCTGTGAGCTTGGCATTTTTGGCCTTCGGCGCTGTATCAAATCAATGCACAGTGTTTGAATGTTCAGATGCAGTTCACTTGCTGTTTATTGTTTTGTGTATTTTAAGTAATTTTTCCCACTGTTTCACTTGTATCAACAATGTTACTTTAACACTGTGATCAGAAATCTCACACCACAATGTTACGGGAACTTTGAAGCGGAGCAGTTTATTTGTTTATTCCTCCAGGTTCGTCTTAACATTTTGTTTGGTTCACTCACAGTTTACTCCTAAGGTTGTGAGTTTGGCTGATTTGGAGTGATTGACAGCTCTGCTTTATTCCAGACTTTTCCAAAGCGGCCTAACAGCTTGTCCATGTGCTTCAGACTCATTCATCAGTGATCAATCTCACAGAGAGAAAAATATGCCTCTATTTTAACCAGAACAGCTGTCCACATGGGCCGCATACCAGCCTGGGTTTCGCACCTGCTTCGTACAATGTATTCGTTTTCTCCTTAAAGCATATAAAAAAAAACCCCAAAACAACCTGCACAGGCTTATATGAGCTGCCAAATCAAGGGTTGACATTCAGTGCCGGGCTTGAACGCCGCCTTTGTTGACAGCAAGTCGCTGTCATAATTGATTATTTGTGTCATTTGCTCAACATCCCTACCTGCTAAATTCCTTCTGTGGAATCATCGCCCTGCTCTAATCTTGGTTGAATCTGTCATCCCGCTGAATTTTTGTCTGCCTGGGTGCAGGTGACAGCTGCAGGCATTATGTTTTCCGAACAGGCTCTTGGCATTTCCTCACTCTCACTTTTGCGGCAAAGACACAAGGGTCAGGGTCACTGGGGCCCGGCAACACTAAACCTCAGTTATGTCGTTTTCAGAAAAATAAATAAGTAAAAGACGGAGCTGAAAAAAAGACTCTATGATGAGATGAGAGGTTGAAAGGTTTGTTCGAGCTTGTTGTCCAAAAGCAGGCGGACGCTGAACACAAACAACGGGACGAAAGAGACATCGGGCGGACAAGCCCGGGTCGGGGTCAGGGGCGGGATAGTCCACCTGAGGCTGAAGTGAACCGGCAGCTGAAAACTCAGGAAGTAGGACTGATGAGGCGTTCGTGGAAGCTGGAGGAATTCAGGTTCCCACTTCCTTGATGGGAAGTTCAACCCAAGCCCGATATGGGGGACTTAACTGATGGATGCTATTGAGTCTCTGTAGCCCAATGAAATCTGGCTGCCTTCAACTGAATTAGAATTTGATCAACACAGAATTTAAACTCCTTTATTGGTCGTTGCACAGCAGCTGCCTTGTTGAGTGACATCATGGTTTCGTCTGTTTTACTTGATGTTTTTCTGTTGGACGAGATTCTCAGCGTTTGTTTTTTAGCCCACACTGAGGTCTGAACTTTCCTGATTGTTTTCAGCTCTTCATGAAGGCACCATAAAACACGTTGGAACGAATGGGACACAGGTGAACACAATCAGGGAGACGAGTGTCGCGGTCAGCACACAGCGGCAAACACTGGAAGGGGAGGACGGGACATCTGAGAGGATGGGGAGGAAAGGTGAGTAAACAACAAATAAAAGCTCAATCCCTTGCTTAAACGAATAAACACTGAGTGAGAAAGCCTAAAAGGAACATTATCCTTCTCTCCTGTAGTCTTCTAGTGGATGCAATGATTTGTTGGGACATTGCATTTGTGTTTCTCTAAACATTTGGCTGCTTTTGCAGCATATATGACACTTGACAGGTGTGTGAAGCTACGCAGCTGTGAGGCAATGACTTCACTTTATACTGTCCAGCTTATATTGTGATTTACTCCAAGCCTAGTTTTTGTTTTTCCATGTAAGGCAGTAAATGTAATATCAACCCGTTTTGTGATGTAATTAGGGAAACCAGACAAACATATGTTCCATCCAGTCTCCCTGTTTGGTCTTTGCTTTTTGGCCCAATCAAAGTATGTCTCTTGGCTTAATTAGTGTCATTTGGTAAATAAATCACGACAGAGTCATAAAAAAAGAACTCCTCAACAGCACAGTGTGGTCACTCCCCCGGTTGACCCAACTGAGCAGTCTGTGACAACAAAAGCGCGCGCTGTTCCTTTGACAGTTCAAACAAGGTCACGAGTTCTCCTCTCGCCACAGTAATTGTCCTTTTTTCAACCGATTCTCTCGAAACGAGCGTCTTTTGAAGATTATGACAGATTTGATGAAACACTGAGGGCAAGCTGCCCTCACAGGCTGCCTGTTGGAGCGTGGACCAACGACCCCAACAAATGGCCAGATGTTCATTGGCCAAATGTCTATTCTTACCTTGTGGAAAGTCTAAAACAAAGTACCGCCTTTGTTTTCATCTGTCAAGCTGAGAATAAGAAGAGTTTGTAACTACAGTGATCAAGTGCAGAACTTCCTAACAGGGCCACAATCTGCCTCTGGTAGTAAATCACACCTCAAATGAACATAGGTTAACAGAAAGTTGAGAAATATTTTTTTATCCTGATTATAACAAAAAAAATCAGGCTGATATAAATAATGTAAACTGTTTTTGACAATACTTTTTCTTACATTGAGATATAAAGGTGTTTCTGCACAAGATTTTGAAAATCCTTTTAGATTTTCATTTCTTTGTTCTGTTGTTGGTGTCAGATTGTTTTATGATATCAAGGTGATTACTGCTCTTTGGAGGGGCCTGCTGTGAATTAGCCCCGGGCCTGAATAGGCTCTGCGAGTGCCTGTTTGTGTGAGCTTGCTTTTCTAACTTTGTGGGGACCTGCATCCAATCGGATATCCACTCATTAGATTCTGAGACAAAGACCAGAATCAGTTAAGGTGAGGATTAGATTTAGGTTAAGGTTAGAGCTTGCCCTCGAGAGATGACTGTTAGCAGTGTATTGTTTCTCTAAGGCATGCATTGAAGTGTGTGTGTGTGTGTGCGTGATTTATTCCCGTCACAACATGACATACTGTACATTGTCAAGTTTCACAAGATCTATGGATCTATACCCAATGAATCAAACTTTCCAAGCAATAACATCGTTTCTCCTGTTGCTTTATCAAATCTATATTTTAAAATAACGTGCTTCACTGTGGCTTTTTTTTAACTTATGGGCTTCCGTACGAAGTATTATATCACAAACACTGATACCAGCTGTGGTTTTGCTTCATATTGGACACCTCACTCACACCTCATGACCCTCCCGCAAATAGAAAAGATGATTGGACGAAAGTTCCATCCAACTCAACAGGGAGAAACCACAGTTATGTTTGCTCGCATGCACACAACAACTCATCAGACTGCATCATCAGGCTGGGGATTGATTGCAAACGTAATGCGACATGTTTGTTTGTTCTACATGTCTTCGCTTTGCCATCACATTCCAAGAAGAGTCCTGGCACTTTGTCAGCCAATAGTGAGGCTGCAGTTGTAAAAGCCCAAGGGACATTTTGATCCCGTGCTTCCACTTGCAATCACATTTAAATCAGCGTTTGAGTCGGGGCGTAATGTGAAACCTGCGGGGAATAAAATAGCATGTTCGATGTGGTCAAGAAAGATGGACACTAATAGAACGACTGTTTCTGTGGTTATTCTCACTACTACAGAGGACTTTGGTTGGGTTTAATATCAGTGATGTGCCAAGGTTGTATCAAAGTCACTTTTATTTCGTGGTCGTGACTCCAGATTTTTACAGAGGAAGATGAAAGGGACTCGAGCAGAGGAGGAAAATCCACAGTGATGACACATCCCCTGTAAACTGTAATTCCAGTACGGCAGTTGAGACGCAGGGATTTCATTGTCAAAGTCATTTGCTTCAGTGTGAAATACAAACAGGGGTTGAAAACGATCCAAAATAAAACAAAGGAGGACCATTTTTCTCAATGATCAAGGAGATGATCCTTGTCCCTCCGTCCCCCCCGTCCCCCTTCTGTCTGCGGCTCGCTCTCTCTCTCTCTCTTTCCAGATCAAAGTCGTCGCTGTAGTCGTTCCAGTGCTGTTTAATGAACATATTTCCAGTCCACCCACATGCTTATTCAGAGCCGCCCACATCAAAGAACTTAGAGGGAACCTTGACTGTTGCTGTGATGAAGGCTCGACCCACCGCTTCGTTATTGCAGCGTCGCCTCGGGCGTTGGTTACGGAGGGCCTTGGTGCTCGGCGGCCAAACGTCTTCCCTCCTGACGGAGGCCTCGGCCATGGTTCCAACGCAGGGATATTCAGAGAAGCACCGATTTATTTATTTATTTATTTTTTTTATAAAAAGCCAAAAAAATCCACAGGTCGACGTGTGAACCAAGCGGTTGTTGCGTCTGCTGGTTTTGCTTGTCTGTGTCAAGGCCGAGGTTTAACCCTCCCCACCTCGGGAGGCAGGAAGAAAGGCCCATTGTGCAGCCCGTGTATGTTAAAGCAGACGGCAGACACGTACGCACCCGCTCCCATCGACTGCCGCATTGATTTCAAGGGCTGCAAGTAGCTCCATAAAGAGAAGGCCAAAGGTGTGTGAGGTCTAAAGACTTTAAATTCAATAATGTAAAATGCTTCGGTTCTGCATTCAAAACCCACTGGAGGAAAATGTGCAGAGGTGATATCTAGTTAAAATTTCAAAGCAAGTTATACATCATTAAAGTGCCAACTCTGACACACCGCCGCTCGGAGGCAGATACTGTACGAGCTTTATTCGTCTCATTCTGGACGTCTTATCTTTCGCTTCATCTATTTGTCTACAAACCTATCGACACGCTGTGATTTGATGAATAGCACCAGAGGTTGATTGAGGCTTTTTTAAAGTAATCGTGTGATCCAAATAATAGTTGTAAATTGAGGAAAAACTAATATTAAAGTTTGGCGTTTTTCAAACTCCTAAAACTCTCCACATTGACAGCATTATTCCCTGAGGTGTCGCAGTAAAGAGAAAAAAAAAACCTAAATCCCCTGACAAATGTAAAACATTTCTCCGGTTTTACATCTGGAAATGAGGAAACTGTTGAACACAATGCCGGGTTCCTCATCATTTAGCAACAGAGCGACAGCAAAACGATGGGAAAAGTTTCTGCTCCACCAGCAAGTGACCATCAGCGAAGCCTCGTGATGTCAAGTTTGAGGTGTCTGATAATCTCTCTGGATTTTGGAGGGGGCTTTTGTTTGTGAAGGTCACGTTTTAGAGGAGCTTTGAGTCGAAGTATGAAAAATGTCTCTATCAATCCTCAGACTGTTTTTATTTTTTATTTTGCCAGGATGTTCTGTGGAGACCAAGACCTTCTTGCAAGAGACACCGAGCCAACGCAGCAGCCCTGCATATCACCACCAGGTAAAGTCGACACTGCAAGTTCAAGTACCACGTCAATGTCATTGGTTTATAAATACTTAAAGTTTAATTTGAATACATTAGAGTTGTGTTTCAGTAAAAGGCTCGCTGCGCCCTTAAACTGAATGTTCATCTACTATGTCTTCTGTTGCACATCACAGCGCCACTTGCAGGCCTCGTACACATACAGCATGCTTCAACATTTTCAATGAAAGTTATCAAAACGATGTGACTCAAACGAATGATTTTACGTCGGAACCTAAAACGGAGACGAGATGACACATTCGAACCCCTAAAAACAAGACAACACCCCAATCACAGCAAACAAATGATACGATTAAAAAATCTTTTAACAAACTACTAATCCAGTAGCTCAGTATGCCTGAGTATTCAGCTACATTTATGCACAGTTTAAAAATGAGGCAGGGGTTTGTTGGATGAAGTGACTCAAACATGCATTTGAATTTGATTTGAATTCAGTGAAGGGAAAAAATTTGGAGGAAAAAATTGAGGAGAGAGCTGAGCTGTGTTGCAAACTGAACGTGCTCATATTAGCCCAACATTGGGGCCTCTTGTTTTCCTGCTGTCATTATTGTTTCAAATTTATTCTGTAAATGATCCAGCAATGCCTTTCGTTGGTCAGAACTACATTTCGAAGCACTGCGAAGGTTGGTGTGAAGGGAGCAGTCTCCTGGTGCCGCACCTGTGGCAGGTGTGCCTCCGTAATAATCTTTCCCAGGCGGACTCCGTTTGGAGCCAAAACAACGTGACTTTGTCCACCCCGGGATTCGCACATGTAACGCACAACTTGCTGGCTTCTGTGCCACCGGGTGCAGAGTTTGTTGTGGACGTGACGGCTGTCAGACTTGTCATCGGCGGCGCGCAGGATCTTAAGTGAGGAGGTGGTGGGAAACTCACACGTTCCTGGAGAATCTGTCATGCTTAGCGCCGATTTCAGAAATAGCAGTAATGCACCGTCTGAGCGGAGCGCCGGAGGGGCAGATGGCAACTTTCATGAATCACCTTTCCAACATGTTCGTGACCAGATGGTTCTGTGGCACCAAATGAAAATCCACGACCGAAAGGGTGAAAATGATCCTCTATGATGCTTGTGAATTTAAAACGGGGGCTTCTGGTAGTTCACTTTGTTCCTTGTGATCAGGATTTTCATCGTGGATCCATCAGGAAGTGAAAGGTGGAAAATGAAGTAAGCATCAGAGAAGAAGAAAGAGGTTTTTTAAAGTGGATGTGGTGGAAGCTTTGGTCAAAACGAGCTGGTTGAATATTGTAAATGTGAAAGAAATGCCTAATATGTCTATATGCCTAATGTCTAATAATCCAATGTTTACATGCAGCTTGAGAGAATCTTAGTGTTGGCTTTAGCAACCTTGGAATCGCTTCCCAAACAGCTTAATCCATTTGTGATGATATGATCTGTGGCTCAACTCACAAACCACATGAAGCAATTGGAAATTGAACTATTGACCAGAACTAGTCAATTCATCCTGTACTATAAAGGGCACAGTGGCATCTGTGGAGGCGGAGTCAGACGATGGTCAGAATAAACATTTTTCCCTACTGCAGGTGAGCTCGGACAGCGTGACCGATTCGCTGCACTGTGGGCTTGGCTTGCCTACTGATATGATAGAACACCATCTCTCGTCTTTTGGTTATCTGAGGTCTGACTGAGTGGAAGACTTGACCAATAGTGGTGTTAAACTTCCCTCAGTAACAACCAGCAGCTCCATCTACTCTTGGACACACAAGAAGCTGCTGCTTTTAGATGTGCAGTTTCAATAGTATTATGAGACAGGACATGCAGGACTACAGACACCTTTTTCCCCAATTATTTTGAGTATATTTCTCTTTGATTTGTATCAGTGAACAATCTAATAAAATAAATAATAGAAGTTAGATAGAGAAGCAGCTGCTCCACTCATTCCCAAAAGGAAATTTGAACGTGTGCAGAACTGGTCAGTCCCATAATGCAGTGCTGTGGAGGTGCTGTCCCCTCCTGTCCATTTTAGCTTTCAGGATGGTTATTGTGCCCCTGTTCTCTGCAATTTTTTTTAAGTCAATAAAGGTGCAAAAATGTACCCTCGAATATAGTGAGATTATGTTTCCCTTCTCTTTTTTGACACAAGCTTGCACACTGGCTGTTTTCACTTGTGCTTCCCACCCATTTTATTGATCTCAGTGTTTTGCTCTGGCACTGTGATTTCACCAGAGAGCAAACAAAGCTACGACAGTTCTTCAAACTGGTGTTGGTGACAGATGCCTGCGTACCAGAGCAACCGACAGACCACCCAGACAGTGCATTGACTGCAGGGGAGCACTGACTCCGAGTAGGTGACAGTACTTTGAGGTCATTGTACACTGATAAAAAGGAACGGAGGCAGCAAACCTGAACGGAATTCAATCCGTAATGCTCCAAATCCTCCTCGAACGAGACAGTTTGATGACTCCTGTTGTTCACTCTCTGTACGAAATAGGACTGTTATTTGTTTCATAGTTAATTCACGCAGATCTTAACTCACTTCGACAAAACCTGTTAAATGTCTTCACTGAGGGAAGTGAAAAACCTTTGTGATGCGTTGTGGTCCATAAACAAGCGACTGCGAAGCAACGTGGTGTCCATGTGCACGATTGCCTTGTTTTTTAATTTAGGTCGCGTTTTACTTTGAATTCAGTCTTTCATCAAGCAGGACAGATCATATAAATGATGCTGTTGCTGACCAAAAACTGGAAAACAAGTGTAGAAAAGGGCTAATTTAATCAATATAGACATAAGTGAAGTGGCTCATGTGAAAGTCAAAACAACTCGGCCTTTTGTTTTCCTCGATTCAGGCAAGGTGACAACAACAATGAGTGATTTATGCTGCTTGTTGCATACACTTTCCAATAGATGATTTCATTGCAATTAGGAAAGACAATCTGATTGGTTACATAATGGCGTGGCGAGATAACAAGTGAGAAGTGCTCCGGGTTGCCAGGTAATGAAATTAAAAACCAGCCGATAACAGCAAACAAAAACTCTCCTCCACTGTTTCCTCCTAATGCTTTGGTGTGATGGGTTAGATATTGGGCTCCGTTTGGAGAGCAGTGTGTCACCGTCTCGATTAGCCAGCTGCTAATTTTGTATGTTTTGTGATGGGTGCTGAACAAGGCAGCAAGGGTGGGGTCAACCGGTGTTATTTTCTGCTAATAACAGATGTCTGTGTTTTACTGGACAGATGTGATCCGAGAGGTGAGGCCGTACTGAAAATAGTCATGTTGCGACCCAGAAAACGACTTCTTCATTAAAATTCATGGCAAAGTATCCACATTTGTGCATCCTGTGAGATGTTTACCACAGTATATCTCAGACAACATTCCCCCCCTCTGTCTTCTTACCTGCACAAACAGAAATCCAGCCAAGGACAGCTTCTGACTGAAACGCCATTAGCTGTCATCCTCTGGTCTGCCGGCAATTGCTTATCCCCACGAGCGCCGCCTCGGCTCCCAGCATATGTGTAGCGGACAAGCCAGAATGCTCTTTCCGCAAAGAGGTGTTGGCAGTGTTACAGATATTTCGGTTACTCCCTGGAGCTGCGGTTGGAGCAGAACGATAGCGGCGACCTTTTGTGCCAAAAAGGACGACTCCATGCCGCCCCCTGGCTAAAAATGACAATGGCGCCCTCTCGTCCACTTTTGCCCGGGCAAAGTTACGTAATTCTACCAGGAAGTAGAAAACTTTTTGTAATCTCATGCATAGGCAGTAGACATTGACTGAAAGCTCTACAGACTGCCCCCCCCCGACACACACACACACCCTCCTCCTCCAAACCCACCCATAGAGTGAACATGCAGGAAGGAGCAGTATGCTGGGACTGCTGTGGTTGTTTCGGTGGTCCCCTCATAAATGTATGCAGGAGCCGAGTTTGATATACAATTTAGTGTAAAATTTCAGTTATTGACTTTTGTGTCAAGCTCCCATTCTTTTAATTACTTTGTGATACAGTGCAGTGAGCACGGCAAAGTTTGCAGACCAGAGAGGTTTGCTTAGTTTCTAGGAGGTTTGGGCTCTTTAGAGTGTCGATTTCGTTTGCGAACCCAACGTATACACACCACCAGCCGCAGAAAGGAAATGACATTGAGTGTATAAGCAGGCGGCGGTTACTCGGGAGCACTTCAATTTATTCCTCCTTCAAAATTCTACATTTAGGTTTATACACGGTACAAACACTTTATCAGCTGCAGATCCAAAAAATGACAAATGACATTTCACAGGTGCTTTTTAGAGGCTTTTACTTTGAAATTTGTAAAAGTGTAAACGATAACCAAGTCTACAAGCAGCACAACACATGGCATCTGCTTTGCATTGTTTTCCATCACTTGAGTACATTCATCACAAAAGTTTGTACAAAAATGATCAATTATTTATATTTTTAGGATCAAACCGTTCTGGGTGAATGTGATTAACTCCCCTTTTTTTTTTTTCTCAATCCAGAACACGATCTGCTTCTGAAACAAACCCTGCATTTATGTGGTCATTTCAAAATCACAGCAAACGAATAAACTATCAAATCTCTTAATGTTGCGTAAATTTACAAACATTTTATCTTTGATGCCTGTAATCAAACTAGATGTTTGAACCGTGCCAAGCGATGAATTGCCGGCATGTTTCGCAGTGAGTCAAAACTGTGATTGGGTCAAGGTGAGTTAGAAGGATGGATTCTTGTGTCGTCAGCTTTTTCTGTAATCCTTCCTTTGGCTCTGAATATGTAAATACAGACTAGTCTGACATTATCTTACCGTACACAGGATATTAATATGAATGAGCATTTCTATAACCAGCTACATGTTGCCCTTAATGTCAACATATGCTGGCGTGCCCTGAGCAAAGTGAGAGGAGGATTACGGACAAAGCTCACCCATCTCTTGCTCCAGAGTGTAGCGAGATTTTGCAAAATGTGCACAGCGCCCCGTGTGCGTGGTGAGAGCCACGACTCGCTGAAGGGTTGTGTGTTGCGAATCCACCTGGAGGCCCTGTGCTCATGCCGAGCTCAAATGTACCGTCATGGATCGATTGGAGAGCCATGGCCGCTGTAGAAGTGTTGCGTGATACGACTGCGCCCCGACGCCATACAGCAAGAGTCTGCAGACGTTCGGCACGATGCTCGTGGGGGACGGCATGTCGTGGCAAACAGTTCCTGGAGGGGGGGAGGGGGGGGGCAGGAGGCTGAAGAAAGGGAGGTGAGGCGGACGAGTGATAGGTGGTGCCGGGGCAGATCTCTCATTTCCTGCGAGCCATCAGGTGAGCGCGGTCTCCCTCGCCACTTCAAAGCACTTGAGCCCGCCGCCGCCGCCGCCTTGAACCTTGCAGGCTTGTGCACTTGCGCTCTCTTTCAGTTAATGACACCCTAATAAAGGTTCAAGGCAGTGGAGAAACTCTCGCTGCACAGAAGTGATGGATTCCCTTTGTTTTGTTTTAAGTTTGCCGCATTCATCCCGTCGGCCCATTGAGAATGACTCAGTGGGCGCTCGGTGACAGGCCCTCTTTTAATTTGTGTAGGAGCCTCTTAATGTTTGGATTATTCCTCCCACCTCACATCTCAGAGGGGCAGCAAAAATCAGCCAGCGGCTGCACACGCTGCGTGAAGCGTTGCTCTTTGTACCTGTGTTGGTGCGTAATCGTGTTTTAAAAGTGGACACATGACACTGGCTTGACACAAATCAGCAACACGAGGTAACTCAGATATAAGAAGAGCCGCAATGCTTTTACTGGAGAGTAAAATGACTACTTGCTTGAATTGTTGCTCCTGCTGGAAAAACATTGAAATATGCAGGAAATTATCTTGAAATCTTTAGCTCTTTTCAATCCTTCTGCATCGATTGCAATAAAGTGTCAGAATAGATCCTTGTGATGCTCTGGCACTCGCAGTGAAAACTCGAGCACGCCAATGAAGCTGGTTGTTCCCTTCCTTGCTTGCAAAATTA
This sequence comes from Malacoctenus gilli, assembly GCA_032164315.1. Lineage (NCBI taxonomy): Eukaryota > Metazoa > Chordata > Actinopteri > Blenniiformes > Labrisomidae > Malacoctenus > Malacoctenus gilli. The sequence goes on from JASSRZ010000001.1 coordinate 4,232,547, forward strand.
AAGACCTGTCATTTTGCAAACGCGCTTCTGGTGAGCGTTCACGGTGAGCGCTGAGATCGATGACAAATACTTCCTGCAGCTGCTTCACAGTGGAAGGGCTTTTAATGTGAAGTAGCAGCGGTGGGAAATGTTAGGTTGTGTTTGCATTAGCAGTAACTATTCCAGCTCTGATGAGGCGCTGGGCGAACGCACAAAGAACAGGCTCGTTTGGACGGGCCCGAGAATCAACAGTGATGCCGTCTGTTTTACGGTTGAACCGCGTTTGGAAGCAACCTGGATGGTGCGCCGCAGTACCAGGCGGGGCCACGAATGATAAAAACCTGCTGGGTTGAATACAGTAGCTGAGTATATTTAAAGGTTCTGGGCTATAAATGCTACGCAGCAGCAAGTGAAGCAATATCCGTGCGGCGTTAAAGCTCAAAGCTTCTCTTTGCCAATCTGGACGTTTCGTCAATGCCTGGCAAGCAGACGTTTTTTTGGACAAGTATGGGAGGTGGTACGCAACGAGTAACTGGGGTGTTTGTAGCGCTCAGTGTGATGGCGAGCACCCCCAGGAGGATGCCTTGTCATTTTCAAGCAAGATAGAAGAATGATGTGTCCCATCAGGGTGCTGCAGTTGATTACAAGTATCTGCATAAGCCCTTCATTGTCTCGCCTATTTGATCACATGGAGAAAAGAGTTGTATCCATGGAGTCAAAGTGCAACTTTTCTCTCCAAGAGTGGATGAGTCATGAAACACTCTGATCACTAATACATGACGCCCCCCCTCCCCATTTTGGGTTTATTTACATCTCTTTTTGTGGCACTCACTTGCAGGGTTTTGAGGTTTATATTCTCCAGTGTTGTCACTGATTTTGTGTTGGAATAAAACTTTGTAGAAAATGGTTCATCTTCATTCATAGGGGGGGGGGGCCTTTACAGGTTAACTTTGCATCGTTATGCTGCTGCAACATGAAACGCATACATGCTGAATTCGGTATCCAAAAGACAGTTTCCTTAAACTCCTTCTCGGATGCTCGGGCTTATTTTCTGCCTCCAGCTGTCCCAGACGGCGTGAGCATCGTGATCCTGTGGTTGGATTTTTGGCAGCCAGTCTGATAACATCAATTTACACAAGTCACCATGACCCAAGTAACGGCATCACAAAAAGCCAAGTCCTCTGTACTGCCCCCTCACACACTTATCAGACATGCATTAAAATGGTTTTCCAAGTGCTTTGCAGCGATGGCGCAAATTGGAGCTGTGAGGTCTCTGCGTGTGAGTCAGCAGTGCTGCGCGCACTTTAGCCACCGAGTTGGCTGCCATACAATCCCCCCCCCTCCCCTCCTAATATAATAGAAACCAATTAACTGAGTGGGTGGCTTTACCCAAATCTTGATTTAAAATGGAGCTTTATTAAAAAAGAGTTACATTGTGGCAGCGCGCTTAACCTGACTGGTGGCAGAGATATGATAAGGAATGTAATCCCTGAGGCGAGAGCTGATTAGCTTATCCAGTCAGAGTCGCAGCTAGTGCAGAATAAAAATGGCTGCCATCCTGGGAAGGGGGGAAAAAAAAATTCAGTTGACAAAAAAAAAACATTTTTTCTTTTTTTAGTTGTTTCCTCAGGAACACAGACGAGCACAGACATGGCTTCACCAAATAGTCACTCATTACTAATTCAGCATTACCCACAGAACTCGTACCTGGCTGCTCCTCTGACAGCACAGCGGATTCCGTCGTGCAAATACGCGTTCGTCCCCCCCCTCTAATTCAATCCCCTCTTCCTCTCCTGTTTAGGTTTATGAGCAGTGCTGCACAACCAGGCCCTAGCCAGCAGCCGCCAAGCTCCGCGGGGGGGAATCTGTACTTCAAATTTAACCCACATGCCCACCGATTGGAGGAAGTTTTAATGACATTTAATAAAGTATTAATAAAGAGCGGGGGTGGGGGGGGGTTCGAAAGGGCCAGAGTGACAGCGATCCACGCAAATCGACACGTCCCCGCTTTTGAATGAACTCTATCCCGGGTTTATTTTTTCCCCCTTTCATAACTGGGGAGTAGTCTGGCTATATTTAACGTGGCTGAATTCATAATGCATATGTTTGTTGGCCATAAAATATGCACTCGCTGCTCACACGCAGTGGCCTTGTATGTTATCCTTGACAGAACCCCTCAATGTCAATTAAACAGCGCCTGCGAAACGCGATGTAAATGGAGCGGCGGCAGCAACCTCCAGCTGGCATGTTTGACTTGGCGGGCCATCTCTGTGTATTGTAGGTACAGCCATCTTTTTACTCCTGCAGGCTTCCTGTTTGCCGGCTCCTTGTCAGTGTTTATCTATGGATTACACCTTGTCTGCTTGTCTGCATGTCGCACTCCAATTGCTGCCTCGTCGTCTTGCTGAACAAGCATCTCTCTTGGACAGGCACCGCGGTGCAAATGAGAAAACAGCATCTTTTTACACAAAGCGGGATTTATGGGAAAGGTGTTCTGGATTTAGTCCTCGGTTTGTTTTTTTTTCTTCCCAAAAATATAATCATGTTCTCAGAAATTGGCAGTATTATGGTAAACCTCATCCTTCAGGCTGGAAATTGAAATGCAGTGGGAAAGTGTGTGTTGCCCTGCATGAGATGATATAGATTCAGCTTGCGGAGGTTGGAGGAGTTGGTCGGCTTCTTGCTTAGAGTGGCTGAATTCTGACCTGCCCTGCAAGCTCTGATGTCTGGAATTAGGTCCACAGTGTCTGGATTTCACAATTACTATAACTGGACCCATAACAGTTCCTATGTGTCAACCAAGTATTAGTCGCTTAATCCCATCACTTTTTTTTGTTGTTGCTATAACTCTAATCCTATGAGCTTTGCCCAGCAACAGTCGTCATATATACAATATCCCAGTTCAACTGCGAGTATAAATAGAAGATAGAAAGAGGAGAGACTGGATAAAACAAGAAAGGCATTGTCCAACTCTAACCTTACTTTAAACCAACCACAGTTAAAAGCCTCTTGCAGTTCCTGTGGGAAGCCCACAGGAACGACTTACTCTTCCTGTCTCGTTAGCTTAATGGTCGACGTGGTTGGAAATAAATGTTTTTTGTCGGTTTTACATGATGTGGGGTTGCTTTTTTTTTTCCCCCTTTGTCATTCATTAATCCAACCACCAACTCATCCGCCGGCCCTCGGAGCTTTTACCAGCCTCTTTATCCAGACAGAGGTTGCAGGCAGCTGGAGCCTACGCAAAACCCAACAATGAGTAAAAGCCAGGGAACAACCGGAACCTCGTAAGACCATCAGAGAGACACACAAACGACACACCCACACACACACACTCATTCCTACCACGCATTTTTGTCTCTTCAGAAACATGCGCTGTTTTGATCTCGGATGAGAACACATATCGAATGAATCGAAGACTTCACCTGCTCTAAACTTCATAAAATTAGTATTACACACTCTAAAAATGAGAGAAAACAATTTGTAGAATCTGGACCTGGCCAATAAAACTGTCCATCGCTTTTATCGTGAAGGCTCTTGCTTTAGGTTGTTGGTGAGGGTGATTGTCTCCACCAGTGTTTGGCTCCACTGCAGTGTTCTGGCTACACTTAAAGAAAGTGTTCCATTGTCTTAATACGAGGCACTTTTCTTTGGTGAAAGATGATTACGTTTTTCATAACAGCATTGATGGTTTGGTTTCTGAGTCGTGCATTTTTTTTGCCAACACTGTTATGCCAAAAAGTGACCATTTCTATCTCTAGTAAAAGGCAGATATATTCATTCTGCTACCTGTAGTTTTAGTACTTCTCTTCCCACTTTGTCTCGAGAGCAGTCAGAGGCAACACAAAGCTATTTCAATAATAATAAAAGGTAAGCACCCAAGTGATGCAAAGATTGCCGCGATCATTCGGGGCGTAATGGTTTGTTTTTGTTGCTGAGGCTTGTTTAATTGAGCAGATTGTGTATTTCACTCTTGGAACGTGATTTTTGCAAGAGAGAGGGTTGGAAAAAAAGGGTACTGGTATATATCTCCTGACTAACACCGTGACAAGCCACGATTAGACTTCTAATTTCATTTATCTTTGAACTCGCGTCGCCCCGGAATGAATGAGGTCACGACTGTCTCATTTTTCCGTCTGTAATTTCTGATTGTGCCCCTCTTTGCCCCCGGTTCTGGTCAGGCTGATTTGTAGGCCATTACACCGTGCGACTGTGCTGCACAATTCAGGCCTCGATCCTGATGCACTGATATCAATCTCTCTTTTATATGATTTGTGTGTTTTGCCCCCCCCCCCTCTTCTTGGTCCATTTTGATGGCAATCTACAAAGACGGTCTCGCTACTGGAGATGAAACCTGTAAAGAAGAAACAAAAGACACTGCGCCTCTTCAGAAGAAAAAAAAAATCACCCCCTCCATCAAATAATAGCTCACATTTCCAGAGTGACAGACGGGTGTACGTGGCTGACATGCACCTCCAGGCAGGGGGGGCTAATTGCAGGGGGAGCGCGGCGGAACGTTGCGTGCCACCACCTGCTGGGATGTGAGAGGTACTGGAGTATCAGACGCCACACTACTGAAGACAGCTGAGCGGGAACCAGGTCACCGCTTCGTGTTCCATGCTGTAAACCCCCCCCCCCCCTCTCAGGCAGCGCCGCTTTGTTTGACTCGCCACAATTGTTCTTACTTGATCTCCGTTAGGAGAAAATCAACAGACACAACAATGTGATAAAGAGCGTGGCTCACTCTGATAATTAACACCGAAAAGGAAATGTAACAGCGTGAGATTGAAGGGTCACACGCATCCAGTGGAAGCCTTTAATTAGATGCCGTGAACATTTCCATATTCCCCTGTCTGATCGGGGTGGGTGGGTGGGTGGGGTGGGGGGGGGGGGGGTATGAGAAATAAACATGACGCTAAACTATTCATAATGTTGATACCTTGCATCTAATGCCTGATATCTTAGCTTCACACAGGAAGTCTATTTCCCCCCCTGAAGCAAAACATTGGTTGTAACATGAGGTAAATTAGCAATGGTTTGGTAGCCCAGAGGGCGAGAGAGGCAACGCGCTGAATGCTCAAGTCCGCTGGTGGAGCCGCGCTTCAGCCAATTTGGATGGAATAATGTGATGAACCGTAACGCATGTAGGAGGGGTCGGTCGCTGGCTTAGGTTATTCAGCCCCAACAAAAAGTATAGACTTATGATATTTAGCCGCTTTTTCTTATGTGTTTTTAAAAGAAAGTCTCCTCATTGGTCCGCTTTTGTTTCCTGCCTGTCCTCTGGGGCCACAGTGTTGAAGCGATGAGTGCTCTCACCTCACTGCACGACAGAAGGTCCTGGCTTAGATCTCCCCGTGCGTGTTCTGTTTCCTACATGGTGTAAACAGTCACTGGATTTCCAGTTATTGTGATGAGGTGTGTAGGTGTCGTTCTGTGTTGGCCCTGGCTCGTTATGCTTAAATCAACACCTTTGTTTTTGGCATACATTGTACTCTTTGCAAAGGTCTTTTAAGATCTTCAAAGTATTTTCACTCTACATATGGTGAATGTTCAACTTTTTATATATATACACAGGTGTTGCTTGGATATGGTTAAAGATCATCTCACTTCCACATGAGCTTTTTTGATGCCTCCATTGTTTGTAGTAATCAGGAAATAATGTTACACTGATCTTTGCCAATAATGTTTTGAAGAGACTCATTTGTGTAGCTTTTTTTTTCTCATTTCTTACCCTTAAGCAAGGAGATAAGTTTAAGTTGGCCTTGATGTACACAAAAACATTAAGATCAGCTTCCCCAAATTGGTGCCTTCACTGTGTTGTCTTCGCAGTAATTCCCAGTGTTTCTGGTGATTACACTCAGGTTGGTGGATGAGCAAAGTTGGAAATGCATACAGTATAAAAATAGGTTGTTGCAAAGGGGAATTTTTAAGCTGCTGCGAGTCTCTGTATGACAGCAAAAGTTAGAAGACAAAGACCCGTGTGGTCCCAGAGTGGGGTCCGGCTATTAAATAGAAACCCAAGGCTCTTTGAGCGCATTAGGAGCTAAAGTGCCCCCAGGCATATACATAGGCTTTTATTGTTTATGGGACTTTGCGAATATGAAGTTCAATGTGACGGTACCAACACTACTCACAGGATGGTCATTGGAATGTTTAAGAAGTTTAACATCCATGTTTCTGTTTTTACACCAAGCTCGAGCCACCTTGCGTTGTAGTTTGTGCCTAAATGCAGCCCCTAATTACATTATATTATCTCAAGTTAGCAGAGTCCTCACTGGAGGGATTTTTTTTTTCTCAGATTCATAAAGCTTTGCACCATAAATTTAACCCTCAGGATCAAACTGTGAAGAAACCGACTCCTGCTGTGTCGTTCTGAAGAATTTACATCCAGCACAAACGGCCGGAGCTGCACCAGAAAGCAATGTGGACGTTCCGTGATGCCGCTGGGCTGCATTCTTGTTTACAGGCAGGGTTTTTTTTTTTTTTTCCCCAATTTCTTGGTCTCAACAGCGAGCCTAACCTCTCCTCGCTGCCCGACTTGACACCTGGCGACTTTGTCCTTTTCCACCAAGCCGAAGCGTCGCTGGTGTGACATGGTGGAGGAGATCCATCACACGTCGCAGATGGCGCTTGACGTGCTTGAGAAGGAGGACTTCCTGGCCGGGTGCCAGGCATGGCAGGAGCACAAGAAGTGGTTGCTCAATGAGACGACTTTGGATGGCTGTTTTTCCTGCTTATTCGGGGGCGCAGCAGTCGTGGAAGTTTTCGCACCTCGTCAGGAGGGTTTAGATTGAATGCTTCCTGTTTGGAATCAGCCCTTTGTTTGCACCTTGCAGTCTTGAATCACTGCAACAAGTGTTTGTTTTTCTTTCATTTGAGTGCTCGAACATGGCGGTTTATGAATGAGCACATTGAAATATGTTGTTACAGATGGAGATCTCGGTCTGCTGTCTGCTGCACTGCCGTGCTGCTCGCACTGTATGTCCTCTGCAGACAATGTGTTAATGCTAGAACACCGAGACTCGTCCGGTCCCGCCACCAGTTCTGTCCGTCCAAACTCCCGTGGCCCTTTAATGGACGGATTAGCAATAATGTGCCTGTGGGCACGTATGCTTTTACATTGACGGAAGTCAGCCGCAGTTACATTTTTGACTTCTCTCAGGGCGCCCGGAGAGGCGGTATCGCGTGAAGTCAGGATCCAACACAAAACCAGAGCAGGTTCTCAACGTGCTGTAGCTAATGTAAAGTCCATGTTTAGATTTCTCACCCTTTTGCTGCTTTGCGGTGAAAAGCCATGGTTGCTTTGTGGTTCGAAATGCATATTGCATGCATGTTATGTCCCGCGGTTCCACTGTGCCGTCTTTGCATGTCACATTTTTCTCTTGCCACTGCACACTTCATGTACGTCTGTGTAACTGCTGTTGAACATGATTGGAGATGCCGTATTTCATACGTTGGTGTACAAAAGCCAGAGACTGCACTGGAATCCTGTCATACTTCCCTCTCTGACGCATATTCAGGAAGTGTGGTGATTTCCAAAGCCTTAATAATGAAGCCAAAGATTATTTTTCCTTTTTATATGCTGCTTTATTTCCTGATCAACAAAAAAATACATTTACAGTTTTTTTATGATTTCAGCAGCTTCAAGTGCTGAACACTTTCATCTGAAACAAGCATGCAAAGTTCTCATAATCTCCAGCTGGAAACACTGAAAGTTGCTCCTGAAGGGCGTTCTGCTCGACCAGCCAGCGGTAATAAAGTCCAGTCAGGTCCAACGTCCGGTTTTCCATTGTGCAGTTTTAGCACCACTCACCTCTGCACCTTTTGAGTCGTCGCTAATTGTAAATCACCTCAACATTGGTGGGATCAACACGACAAAGTGACCCCAACCATTTGTATGCGACACAAACGCGTCGCGGCAATCCAGGGCATCGAGGTGGTGTGAAAACTGCAGCTTGGTCCACCTCATTGTTGGATTACGTGCAGCCAGTTCACCTCTTTCACAGCGCCAATAGAAACGCATCGAAACCGTTGCTAGGGTTTGAAAAATGTCAGGTTGCGTGTCCCGACGTCACGTTTTCAGCTCAACCCAGTTAATCTGGTACCCTGGCGAAGCACGGACTAGAAATGTATCAGACAGGTATTGTCGTTGAATGGCCGGCCGCTGAAAAGGTGTTTGGTTTTTCTTTCAATGCGATGTTTCCTTTTCAAGCAGAGTCTGCTGCCCCAATTTCTGCCTCCTTTTCATGCCAGACTGAGGGCTCATTCTTTTATCCTACTGTACAACGTTGGCTTCTGACGCTGGATTGGCTGATCGCAACTTTTTTTATTTTTTCAAAGGATTGTTTTACATTCTGTTCCCTCAAAGCAGAACAAAGGAACAATAGTTAAAATAAGTCTGGCGTTTGTATGTTTTTTTGTGTGCATGTGCAAAACATGCACTGTGAAAAAGATTGACAGAGAGCTCAGTTTTGGCTCTGGGATGGACTGGTAAACTTGGCGCACACTCTAGTCAACCAGAATTGCCTGGTTTCACCATCGGCACCAAGTGACCCTAGAGTATGGAAAAGCAATTGGAGACAGAAAGGTGTCAAATCACAGCCTAAGTAGTGAGGGTGCACCTCCTCCCAGCAGCAAATATTTTTATATGAAACATTAAATGCCTTAATAATCTAAAATAACTTTAT
>JASSRZ010000001.1:4241309-4257563 GCA_032164315.1 Malacoctenus gilli
TGAGGGTGCACCTCCTCCCAGCAGCAAATATTTTTATATGAAACATTAAATGCCTTAATAATCTAAAATAACTTTATAATGACAATTTAACCCATGGATTTAACCTAAAAGACAAGTCAACCTTTGTATATCAATGAACCCTCATGTTTTAGCAGGGGTTCTATTCCAAAAAGAACCTGCAGTATGCAAAATCCAAAAAGTACTCATCCTAAATGTTTATAGTTATCATACAGAACTGTGTTCCGTAACGGCGCCCTGCAGCTGCGTAGCTTCTTCCTTCCCGCAGCATGTCCAGAAGTGTAACATTGTCTGCGATAGGGAGCATCTTACTGTCTTTTCGTCCACATTGGGGGTTTTGTCGTGGAGAAATTTTACCTACATGAAGATGAAGCATGGAGGAGATTGAATGACATTGGCCTACAGTCTCTTAACCAATCAGGAAGCAGAACATACATGTGCTCATACACTGTAAAAAAACAGTAATAAACTGCACAAAAAATTCGCAGAACAGCGACGTCGTCAAAGGTGAACTGCGATGTAGCGAGGGTTCACAAACTGAAAATACTTTCATGTATTTTCCATGATTGGGTAGCAAGATGCTTTGATAAAATGTAGCCAACCGAGTATCAAAAAGTATCAATTTCTAAACATTATCTGGCTCGACAAGTTTGTTATAGCTGCAGGGAACCGTTGTAAAAGGGGAGGAAAAAAAAGCACAGAAGCCTGACATACGTGTCGATAGTCATTCTGTGAAAGCAGGTATCACACTGGTAAAAATGAAAGACGTCTCCTTTTGCTGAAAGCGCCGAGCTTTCCCGAGCTGCCCACACTCGCCGGTTTCGTCCCGGCGCACGGCGGAGTGTTGAAGTGCAGTGAAGGTGACAGAAAGCACATTCCTGCCTCCACACCTGTCTCCCTAACGACTCTGAAGTCGCTATCTCGCCGCCGTCTCCTTCCTTGACGTCGACTCGGGGTTGCTCGTCCCGCCTTTGGTTTTCCGGGAGTGTGCGCCCCTTAATCATTGTGGAAGTGCCATTTTTCACTCCACCTTTGCTGAATTGCTCTTCCACGCCGGCTCCATTCCCCGAGAGGAAACACAAAATTTTATTCACTTTTCACCTGTGGGGGGTTTTTACAAGACACAGCAATAAATTGTACACGAGCGCTGCAGCGACAATAAAGATATACATGCAGACACATGCTAAGCACCCTCAAGCAGCGGGGTTGTTTTGCTTTCAGAGCAAGAAAGGAGCCCGTTCCGCGTCTTTGCTCTCCTATAATGCTCCCTCTCATTTCTCCACAGTGCTGTTTGTCCTCTCGGCTTCTGTCTCTGCCAGCCGGCCGGCCGGGCCGGGCCGGCTCTGCCGCTTCCACTCGCCCGCTGCTCCTGCCGTTTTTTGTTTTTTTTGCTTTTCTGGCCAAGCTAAAGCCGCAACTGTCCCACATGCCACGTCCGCTGGATGTGTGAACAAAGCTCGGAGGGAGCCCGGCAAAAAAAAACAAAAAACGGACCTCTTAAGTGAGTCAGAGCCAGTCAGGCGGGACCGCTGGAAATGTCTTCCCCCTTTGATTCCCCCGGGAACAGAGACGGCAAAAACAAATGGAGTCCGACTCCCTCATTTTCTCGGGGTCCTGAGAGTGACCCGGATCGGCCCATGTTCTGCCCATGGCCACATTCGAACTGTCCGGGATTCTGTGTGCAAGGCACAATAGAACCCCCCCCCCCCACACACACACACACACACACACGCACACATTTTCTGCATCAGCACAGATGCCAAAACACAACCAGTTGTGCACCGCTCACTCACTCATCAGCCGAACCTGCGGCAACCTGGTGAGTAATTAGTCGATAAAGGCCGACAGACATCGAGTTGTCTGTGTCCAGCAGGCGGGGATGACGCATTGTGCATCCACCCTTCTTCGCCACACCTGCGTTAAGATCAGATGAGCAATAATAAAAACCGATATTCTGAGAACTGGAGGGAAAATGGGGCAGTGGGGTCTGGCCCCCCCTCCTCTATAGAAAACCAGGGGGGAATTGTTCATGTGAGCACAAAAAAGTCCTTTTTTAAAATGATACAAAAAACTAAAACTAAGGTCTTGGTAGCGACCTACTCGAAAACACACCACACACACACACACACACACACACGCACGCAATGACCTGGGATTTTTCGCCCTTGATTATCGCGGGGAAAAAAGTCAATAATTACTTCTACAATAACGCACTCAAACACACACACATTTAGCTAATCACTGCGCAGTGGGAATGTGTCCATAATAAGAATATTATCTGTCTGCAGCGTGGCTGCCAGCGGGCTCGGCCCATTTGGCTGCGAGCAAACAGAGGAGTTTGGCGAACCGTTATCGCGCTGCTGCATCTCAGCAACTGGATGGCTGATCCTGGCAGGCGAATACAGGATTTCCATCGCTACACATCTTTATTCAGCGGTGCGTTAATGATCCAGGTCCTGAGAGAGGTGTGGGTGGGGTGGGGGGGCTCACAGTCTAGGGGTGGGGCTCCAGCGTGGTCTCTTTTACGAGCCGAGAACGCCCTTCACGTGGAGTGCACACTCCCTACAGGGTTTGACGCAACGTACCTGCTGCTCCGCTGTTCTGCACTGATTCATACAAAAACCAGGTTAGGGAGGGAGACGCAACGTAGACGCCGACATCTGACGGATCAATGCTGGCAAAAAGGATATCATCAAACCCGCAGCACGATACACGATTCCGGGAGCTTCGCTGGCGTCTTGCTCCAGGACATACTTGAATGAGATTTACCTGAATACTGGGGTGGGGGGTTGGGGGGTAGTTAAACTGCCATCATTATGGGGATGTTTAAATCTCCTGTTGGATTTGTCATGCTTCACGTGTGCTGAGACTGCCTGGTCTGATGTGACGCAAGCAACTGACTTTACAAGGAATTAGGGAATAAAATCTAGAGTTCATCGCAATTACAGGTTTTTGATTTATCATCAGCCCAAATGAGCAGAGAAGCTCTCTGCATACAGTCCTCAAAGGCTTATTAGAGTGAGCAGCGTGTTTAGCAGAGCAGCAGCGAATGCTCTCTGAGCGTGTCTACAGAGGCATTTGCGGTCCAAAGGTCATTGTTGAAGAGACGACGGCTCGCTGTATGTCTTTTGTGATTCTCATTACATAACCATCATATTATAGGCAGTTTTTGCAAATCATGATGCTCTATTTGGCCATTTTGGCTTGAAAACGAGCAATTTATGAGGAATTTTGTGTCCTGGAGGCCTTTTTTCGAATGTTGATCATCCAAAGACTCATGCAGTAAAGTGCTCACCTCTTTCCCTGTTAACAGGCACACAGCTTTTCACAAATGTCAATGTTGGGGGGGGGCTTATGGTAACGGTTTAGCGTGTGTTTTTGCTGTTATTTTTGTCTGCAGATGATAGACCGTCTCCAGACTGGAATACCATCTGGTGAGATGTTGTGAGATTTCAATGCAGCACCTTTTAATACAGGGAATTGGTAGCAAACTGGCTTTTTTTTCATGCACATATCGGATAAAAACAGAAGTGGTACCTCGAAGGTACTTATGCCAGCAGTACTGGGTGGATCCAGAGGAGAACGAGATCCACACCACTGCTTTTAATCAGGAAACTTTCTGAATCCTTTCCATTGATATTTGTTGGTAAACTTGAGATCTTTTTTTTTTTTCCTTTGCGAAAACCACTCATCCACTTTGCAATCAAACATTCTTTAATTAAATTATAACCCTTAACAAACGACGCAAAACTGAAAAGGAAATTAAAAAAAAGTGCACCAAATGGCAAAAACAAACGAACGGATAAAAATACATTGATCGAGTGATTCATTCAACTACTATTTAAAGCAGTAGGTTTACATTGCACGTCCGGGAGGTAAAGAACTTGTCAAACATTTTGAGCTTATTTTTCCTTACATTCGACTCCCTGTTTAGCCTTGTCTACTTTAAAAACTGTAATGCAACAAAGTGCTGAGTCTTTGAGTTCACTGACGTCTGAGCTCTGTGATCCAGCTCCCTAAACACGAGCTGCTTAACATTTAGTAATTTACCACAAATTGGATCGAAGTTCTTCATGCTTAAAAGATGCGCTACTTTTGTGCACTTTCACTTACTGGCATCAGCAGAAAACTCTGTTGCCTTGTTCGCGACCTTCTATTGATGACGTCAGCCCATTGTATAGTTACTTGCATGCACAACATACAGCGTACCGGATCGCAGCTGCAGCCCGTCACAGCATGAGGCTGTTGCCAAATTACAGTCGCATCAATGTCATTCTGCTCACTGCTGTTGTAAAGGAGGCTCTTAAGATGTTGACCAATCAGAGGAAGGCTGACAGTCAGGGATTTTAATGGTGGTTCACGCGTGAATTATAGGAAGCAGCTTGAGTGAAGTCTCATGAAGAGAAACGAGAAGTCCACTGTAGGAATGGTCAGCCTAAAGAGGACGTTTCCTGTTCTTCGGTTTTCTGATGCATGCGGGTTTTCGTAGTGTGAGCAGGAGAACGGCTCTCTGAGCCTTTGAGGCTCACCTCGGCTTCGCTCCTGGTGTTGCTCCTTCTGATGTCGTGCTCAGGAAGTCAGGAGATGCTGCGCGGCCTTAGTGGGTTCTTTTTCTTCACGATGCAAATGTTTTCTTTCACACTCATCCACAAGACTGATGCTTCTCGCTCCACCTGTCGCTTCACTGTTTTCAAGTCTCTTTCAGAGAAAAAAAAGCGATCTTTTTCTATTCCATTCTTCTCATCTTCACTCGCACAGCCGCTTCCCTATTCATGGCATCATTGACTGAGAAGAACAGTTTCCCCTCCTCTGTCCAGAATCTCGAGCGGAGAAGTGTCCATTCATTTTTTAGCCTTTGTGCTTTTGCTTCTGTTTGTTATAAATCTCCTGGACAATGTTCTGCTAAAACCAAGTTGCATGGAAATTAAGTTTTTTTTCAAACACAGGGTCCATCCAGGTTAGAAGAGCGAGTTTTTGTGTGCGCAATAGTTCCACTATGTTTACATGCACACAGTAGTCAATCTGCGCTTACAGCTTGACTGATCAGGGGTGTAGGAGTTCTCGTCTTGTCCAAGTAACCAAACAGGAGGGTAAAGCGGATTTCCGACAAACTAAATTGTTGTGGAATGTGGCTGTAGTTTGTTTCACCATCCAAGTGCGCGTCCTCTGCTTCCCGTCTCCAGAGCCTTGGTTTTCTGTCTGATCGCTTGGACTTCCTTCGCCGTGATTGGCTGAACTGCAGATGCATCGTTTCCTACTTGCCTCAGAATAAAGCCTATGACCACAAAGTGGCACACGTACAGAATGCACCGCTTAGCTACGCTGAAATCGAGCTAAGCGGAAACATGCAGCAATATCTCGACTATCGGCCCCACTCTCTCAGTGTGCCTGTCGGACCACAGATTTTACCTGTGGTTACAATTTTTCTTTCATTTCCACTGTGCAGCAATTCAGCTCTTAGGTACACTGCTGTGTTGCTCCGTATAATCAGAGCTATATATGGTGAGAGCGTCACTCACGCTTGCTACTCCGAGTAGGTCAGACTGAAACACAGTTTGTCTTGCTCGTGGAACCTGCACATTTGAACCATTTCTGTAATAACCCCACTCCAGCCACACACCTGCAAAGCTCAGAAAGGCGACAAATGAGTTTTATTCATTTCCTGTTGCATTTCTCTCTACGGTTGCCTCCAGTGAACACACAGAGAGAAGAGGCAAACAAGAAAATTCTCGAGATCTTAAGCAAATTTACGCGAGATGCAATCTGAGTGTGCTGACAAGTACAACAATGCACAGTGTAACACCCCGATCCCACGAGACCTGAGGAGGGAAAGTCTGAACATTTCTTGCCCCTAATGATTGCCAGCTTAGCTATGTAACACGCAATTATCATCATTTCCTCTAAGTGCACACTTAGCAGTGCCTGGATTCTTGACCTGTTAAGTACATATGTCGTCATGCCGCTTTTTACATGCTGGAGCGCCGACAGGAGAACGTGGCTGGAGACACTCCCACACACTGCATTTGAAAGTGACTGACACCGTGTACGTTTGGATTGTGGATTGTTGCCCCCAAGTCAGCTTATGGAACCTGATTCAAACTTTTGTGTCCGTCAACAAAATATTTACAAAGTTTTCGTTCATTTTTCACCTCGTCAAAATTTGTGCACATGTTGATTTCTGTTCTGAGTTTGGTTTTAATCACTCGTTTGACAGCGGTTGAATGGGAACTTGTGTTGACAGATGCTCAAAAATAAGCAGTTACCATGTAAACACGGCAAGAGGGGGGAGGCGGCCATTCAGGGATGTCTCGCTTTCGTAATGAAAGCAATTTACATGACAAGAACAAATGGGCAACTTGGTCACACTTAACATTCAGCTTGAAGAGGGACACACAGTGTCAGCAACACAGTCGTCAACTCGGAACCTTAGAGGAAGATTATTCAAACGCTGCAACGTTCCAGAGAAAAACAACCTCCTGCGGTCACCCAACCAGGTTAGCTCGACTAACGAGACCTGGCAGTTTTGTCCTACATCGTGAGACCCACTGCCGTTCCTACTCGTGGTCTTGCCTGTCTTCCCTCTGCTGTGGGTCAAATCTTCAATGTGGAGGGGGTGAAACCATTGTCACTTCTCTGTGGCTCCGAGATGCACAGTGAGCTGCTAAGTCAGGCAGTTATAGAGCTGGATCTCAGCCTTGCAGCAGTGCTGCTTAAACTCTGAAAAATTAAACTGCCCCCTCACATCATGTGATGGAGCGTATTTTTCAAGCCATAGAATAAAAAAAATAAGACACTTGAAATGACAAAGTGACATTTGTAAAGTCCAGCAAAAAAAAAAGTTTGAAATGATGTAGTCAAGGGGGGCATATTAACGAAACTGGAAGGTATCATGGACAACAGTAAACTGCCCTTCCACAGCATTCGAGCATTCTAGCCACTGCAGGACTGAATGTTTCATTGGATTCTCTGTCCCCATGGCAACAAAGTGTTTAACACCTCATAATCCTCGACTGCAGGCTTGATTGTGTATATTTTTCCCTTGTATTTTCAGTTCTATTCTAGTCATTTCCATGGCTAATACTCGGATAATTTTCAGCAAACAGTCTGACCTGCTGGACATTTTGAATTTCCTCTCAAACAGTAAAGTGTCCGTTTGTTTAGACGTGTCAACAAACTTTGGCTTTCTGATTGCACAGCGTTTGTTAGCAGAGATTTGAACAGTCTGTTGACACACAGAGACTCACTGCTATTCTGAAGCTGCCTTTGTGCAGAGAGCTTTTACAAGATGTGTAAGAAAAGTTATTTATCAACCCAAATTTAAGCTTTTTTTTTCCCACTCCATTTTTGTCAGACGGGTTTTAATCAAAAAGTCAGCGTAGCTTTTGGGATTTGACAGATTTTAAGTAATGTGCCTGTGTGTTCTGCTTCTCAGACATATTTTTTTAGAGCACTTCAAAGAGCGGCGTCTGGCTGGCAGCACGCGTATTCACCGGAAACCCAGAATGGAAGCCCGTTCCTTTCCGTAAGTCCGTCTTTGGTCACGTTTCATAAACAGCCGACTGGTAATCAACACACAGCGCCATGATTAAAAAAAGGAAGTGGAGGAATGAAACACGGCAGCTGTCACTTCTAAATGAAATGCCCGTCGTTGGAGGCACAAATACTGACAGTGAAATTCAAGATCTTAATTGTTCATGCGCAAAAGTCAAAGCGAGTGATACTTTCAATTATCCTCCTTTCAAGGAAAAAAAAACCTGTTGAAATCTCCACCATGCCTCCAATGCCGTCAGGCAACAGGCTTGGAAAGGACACCGCTGCTGTCACCAGCCTGTAACGGAGTGAATGAAGCAGCCGTGTCAGGGCGCTGCTAATTTGGAACATCTAAAAAACCTTTGTGCCTTGTTCAAATCTATCAACGCCTGTGATGTAATTACATTTTAAATAGGCTGGGGTGGTAAATTAAATCTCTATACTGCTCTTCCCCTTTGCTAAACTTGATTAATCTATTTTTAATCAGGCGGTGGCAGCGCGGCGCCTTGATGTTTCATTTAACCCGCGCTGACAGACAGTCGTGCCATTGTCAGGCGGGTCCTGTTCGGCGTGCAGACCACTGGAGACGATTGAAAACGCCAGAGATTTCGAAACGCCACCAAACTATTCCGAGCATCGGTGTCGCGTGCTTGCCTCCGTCCCTTCTTTGTGTTGTTTTTTTTTTGGGGGGGGGGGAGGGGTTGAGAGGATGACTGCTAAAAAAGCAGCCTGCTCCCTTAAGTTGGAGTACAGTATGTGGGTGTGATAACGGTCCAGCTAAGAAGAAGAATTGCTTCTAATTATAGATGACAGACTCATTCCCCCGGCGTCCTCCTCTTCCCAGTGGCCATGCTGGGAAAAGAGGTGCTCTTAACAAAAGGAACCTTTGCCCTCTTGTGTTGAAAAAGGAGCTAAATGCAGTGCGGTGCGCCGTGATTATAGTGTGCACTGAAGGTAGGCATTCATTGTTAGCAAGCACAGCTGAAGACACAAGGTTTACAGCTTGTGGCAGAACATAGGTACATGGACTCGAGCATTAGACCAAACAGCAATTTTGTAATAAAGTGAGACTCCTGTGTGGCCAAACTGATGAATTCCAAGTCTAGAAGCAAGTTCAGTTTTTATTGGAGGTGTTTATGCAGATTTTATAAACATACAGATTTTTTAAAAAATAAATCCTTTTACTAATCCCCTGTAGTCATGTGTATCTGTGCAAATAATAAATCATAAGTACATTGCACAGCAGTACATATTAGTATTTAGATGATTTCAGATGAGCCAGAAGCTGGAGGTCATGTGAGGGCGGACATGGACACTCCTGGTCCTGGAGGGCTGCAGTCCCGCATGATGCCGTTGTGTGTGCATGGTCGTATACTTGCGCATTTGTCGGATTTGTCTTTTAAATGGGAGTAGCAGCAGTCAGTGTGGGGGGTTCACTGCAACATCTTCACAAACCAAAGGGATCGATAAAGCCAGTCTTCCTCTAACAGGCGGTGTGGTTTGCAGTGACCTGTACTGGCTGTCATAATAATCATAATGGTTAAAACAATGTTGTGCAGAAGGATAGTGATGCAAAAAAAAAAACCCTTTAGGATACTTTGCAAGAACCGAATGAGCAAATCTAAAGAAATGTTGCCATTAAGTGCTGGAATTAAAGCAATCAAATTAACACCTTTAAGCTTGCCAGTGAAGTATCTATCAAGTTCTCCAACCATTCTGTGGGATAAAGGCTTCCTCTCCGAGCCACAGTTTTCTCTGACATTTTATTGTCCTGTGAACAATGAAGTGGCGGCAGAGAACTGAATCGAGTACAGGTTTGCCTGGTTTCCGGTTCTCCACGACTGTTGTTTAGCATCCATTCGATCCAAGTATGGACATCAGAATGTTGATCACGGTTCAGGAGTTATTCATTTGGAGCTGCTTAAATGGCGTCAGGACTGTTGTCGCTGGTAATTGCATGTTTGTTCCCATATGCACCTGGCTCTTGTGAGGAAGACGACGCATCGTGTGGCTGACAACAGCTGCTCCACGTGAGCTCAGAATAACCAGCGATCCAGCCCCCGCTGAGAGACACTCACAGGGCAGAAGAACTGGAGAAAAAGAAAAGAAAAGAAAAACATCTATGTCTTGAAACTGTCATAATTGTGAGAGAACCACGTCTGTCTTTCTCCTGCGCAACAGAAGCACTGAGGGGCGTGAATTTCAGGTCAGGAGGATGGTGTTCGGTGCACCTTGACTAATTCACTGAAACATCTTTGAATGTCAAGGCCAAAACGGATGGGAGAGAAGATGAAATTATAGAAGCAGGTTGTGTGAAGAGGAGGGGTTGGATCGCTATAGCTGGACAGAGTTCCAACTTGTTTGTCTTGTAGACGGAGAGCAATATTATCACAAAGCATTATCACAGCAGGCAGACTGGAAGGTGGTCTACAAACCCTAGTGTCGAGCCTCCAACCTGTCACACAGGCTGCGGGTAGCCTTGAATGTTATGGTCTCACAATTGCCTCTTATGAAGAGGTTGCGTGAGTCAAATTTTATTTTCCACAGTCTTAAAAAATCTGTACAAGCCCCCTTGACAAGTAATGCAGCACAGAGTCACCGTATCACAGACAAATCTAGATTGGGAATCAAACACATCCTGTTTTATATTCAGGAGGACAAAAAAATGTTTAGTAAAAAAAACTACGGCCATAATTTTGTCCTTTACTTTTTCAAACGCTGCATAAATTTAAGACTGAATATAAAAAAATGAAAGAAGTGGAGGAGCTCCGTCAATGTGATTATATCCACTGAAGTGTCTTTACAATTGACCGATGCCTGCTGCTTTTTCTCGTTTGCAAGTTCATTGGGGATGATACAATAGAGCTGAAGACAACAGCAGCTGAATGAATGACGTCCCTGACACATCACGAAAGCAGAAAGTCGAGTGTGAGTGAGAAATTTCTCAACTTCGAGCAGTCTAACACTGCGAGCGCCTCCGTTTTGCACGGGTCCGACTATTTCGGAAGACCACGTGGCCATCCGGTTGGTTTCTACTTCCGCACGGACACATTTATCTCTTCATCTGTTCGAGCAAAGCCAGATCCCTGTCGTGCATCATCCGGCGCAGTCCTCACCAGATGGAACCAGGAACCACTTCAAGGTTCCACTAAAGAAATTGAACACTTCAGTCATGTGTTTTTGTCAGAATAGAAGTATATGAATTTTTTCACAAAGTTAAGAATCAAGTGTTTTGATAGGATCCCATTAATGACCGTCAGGTGGGCCGCGTCAGCCGTGAACGCCAACAAATGTTTACAAAAGCAAGCCTCTTTTCTGTGTCCGTCGGTCGCTTCGGACAGCCGGAGTCGGAAAGTACACGTTCATCACTCAATCACCTGCAGTCAAAGGTGCAGGTGACAAAGTGGATGCTTCTCTGTGTAGAGAATGTAAGAGGAAACATGGTGTTATAGTCTCGCATTACTTATCAGGAACTGGATGATGAGTTATTTTGGAAGATTCTCTGCAAGGCAACAGCGAATGAAAGAATGTGTTTTTGTGGAAGCTACAGGGAGCCACTACAGAGCGGCTGAAGAGCCACATGGGACTCCAAAGCCGCACTTTGCTGCCCCTCGATTTAAAGGGACTGCCTCCATGTGGTAACCTCATGGAAATATGGTGAACCTGCCTTCGGGAGTGCTGTAGTTCTTCATTGGTCCAGTCTACTCAAATCTGCTTCCATGGACTGAGAATTTTTTGAGTGGGACCGATCGAGACCCCCAAGACTCGGTCACTGGGATACGTTTTCATCTCGTCTGTCTTCTCGTTTGAGACCCACCCTGCCGGAACTCTTGGTCGTCCCTCGGCCTTGCCGTCCAGACGTCTCGGCTGTCTCTGTGAATCTTGTTGCCTTGCTCTTAACTGGTTCAGTCTGGACGACGACGCTGATGTGAACCCTGGTTCAACCCAAACAAGTTGACAGAGGCTGTTTTGAAAAGCAGGTGTTTGTCTGATTCCAAACCAAGTTGGCTATGGTTGAACTGTGGTTGAGTTGTCGTGCTGATCATAATTGAAATGAGCTTGACTGCTGTCCTATCCTTGCAGCACATTGTCGTTGTTACCATGAATTTCTTGGAGCAGCTTTGATGCCTGTATAAACATTTTAGCTTCCAGAAATGCCAACAAAATCCTCAAACATGCATTGTTTTACTTTTTCCTTTGCACAGTTGCTTCTTGTTTGGATTACATCACAGAATATAGGTTGCAGCAGCTGTCCAGCATTTTGTTTTCTGCTTTTTGTTACGGTGCTCACAATACCATTGAGGGAGAACAGTAAAAGTGAAGGAAATGGTGCTAGTTTCATCCCTTTTTCCCCTCTATAATCTTCAGTCCCGTCCGGGATAAACCACAAGTGTGAACGCTGCCTGAAACAGTCGGCCACCGTGAGAAGTCTGATTCTCTCCTTGTGCCTCTGGGCAGTTCTTCATGAGCAGTGTGAGGTTAAATGGTAATTACTGACAGAGAGGGGAGCACTTCTGTGACTGACTGTACTTTGCTCAAACACAAAGGTTCGCGATTTGAACTTTTGAGTCCAACAAAGTTTGTCGGGTTGTTTTATTCTGTATTTACTTTCTCAAATCTGCTTGAACCGGTTTTCCTCCTTTTGTTGAAGGACAAATTTCCAGAGTATTATTTAGGCCAAGAGATTCCCTGATTTTCCCTCCTTTTTCCTTATTTCCCAAAACATGACAGCGAAGCCAAACACTTGTGGAAACGCACACCATAGAAACCCAGAAGCCTTAAAATAAAAAGGCAATGACAATGTTCGTCACTCTACTTTTGATTGTAGAAAGTTGGCACCAAGTCCTAATGTCTGGTTTCCTCCCTTATTCAAATCTACACCGTGGATGACCATCACAGTGAAGTGAAAGTGCCACATTCACTGTGTGAGTGGATGGAATCAAGCCAACAACAAAGTTGATGTTTAGCAGCAAATCATTTACCAAAGGAGCCACATGAAGGGCAGCAGCATGAAGCCTCTTTAGCAGGCTGATTAACACAAATCATGACACTGAACACTAATGTTCTGTAGAACTAGTGTTCTGTAACTACTTGTGTGCAGACACAAAGAAGAATCTGCTAATACACTGCTGAGGTTTTCTGCAGTGCTTCATATTCTTATAATGTGAATGGAGCCAGGCCCAGCGTCTTACAATAGAGTTGTCTGAAACAAAATATAATTTTAGACATTTAGTCGGTTTTTGCATCTTCAGCAATGTGTGTAACATCGACTCTTCCCAGATGACGAAACCAGCCTAAACTGATCCAGGACCCTATTGCGTGTTCGATGGGCGACTCGGTACATCGCTTTGGGCTGTACTCATCACTGCCCCCGATAAGACCTGCATTAATCAGCAGGTTCTCCTTTAGTCCGCAACCATCCCAAAATGTCTGTTCCCTTCGTTTTGCTCCTCCGTGTAATTAATAGAAGCCATCGACTGACAGGTGCCCTTGTAAAAAAAAAAGACAATAAACGCTATTCACTCACTTCATCATTTTTAATATCCTGGCTGTTTGGTGTACTAATGAGTAAATGTCAGCAGTGCCTGGTAGCTGATTTTTTTTTCTTTACATATTCGCCCTGCTAACTGCCGACACCAAAAGAGGTCGACCAATCGGTTGGTTTGGCCGATCATTCGGCGCAGAAACAATGGTTTCCAATCGGTTACCAGTGAAGCTGGACTCTGGTTGGGTCTGATGGCCTATGCCAGGAGTTCAAGCGCTGAGGTTCAAAATGTGGACCCTCTGCCTGCTCTGCTCTCGCTCAGCTCATTGAGGGGTGGGGTTGCTCCTCCCACAAGCTCAGCGAGGGGGCTCAATGCAACTGCAGCAGAAAGAGGTGATGGGGTAGAAATGAGGCAAGCTGACACGTTATTATAGGTGCAAAAAGGGGATGAATCCCACTCGTAGAACAAGCGTAAAAACTTTTTTGACGGCATGTTTCGCATTAGCACGACATGCTTGTTAAACACGAAGTGATTTTGAAGTCTTTTCTGTAGTCCATTTGACTCAGTTCAAACTGAATCATTAATAGTCAAATCCCCCTCAAAAGTTCCAACTGTGTTGATTGTTTTCAGAGAGGGTGGTGACAGCTATCAACTGATTAATTGGCCATCAGCTTTTTCCTGCTCAAAATAAGCATATTGTCCTTTAAAAATCCCCTCCTGGCTGACCTTTATTCATTAACAACCAGTTCAGTTACCATAACACATCTCATTTTCCTGCCAAAATTGTTCTTTAATGTGAATCTGTGACACAGCAAATGGAAAAATAAACACCCAAATCATATTTAGCAACTGGTATTTACCTCATTAGGAAAGAATATGGTAAATAAAACTGGCACGGGATCAGTGCTTGTGACAGCAGGAGGATCTGACAGCAACAGACCCTGATTTTGGACAGCGGTTGAGGGGATTTTTACCCAGAAGCGTCATGAAAGCTTCAGCTGGACTCCTGTTGTGTAAGATGGAGTTTACCAGAAGAGAGTGAGCTGTGAACTGAGGAACACTATGAAAACCTTCTGGACTACCTGGAAGCAGGCTGCCCGTCAAGCCGGCATGACTGACTTTGTCTTGTTGGAAATGAAACAAAACAAAATATGAAAACAGACCCCAAGGTCACCATCTTCCACGAACTCATTTTCAATTTAATTTATTTGATAATCATGACCTTGAACATCATTTTTATTTCTGGAGCAACACACATTTTGCTATTTTATTGTTTGTTTTTGTTGGTTTAAAGGGCAAAAAGCAACATATTCTTATATGAGCCATGTTTAAACCAGCTCCACTAAATGTTTTCTTCCTTTCTTTTTTTTTTTTGGCTCCAAGTTTATCCTGTTTTTGCTTTTTTTTTTTTTGTTAACCAGCACCTTTTGTCTGAGCGATGAACAGAAAGTTTGCCAGCCCCAAGAACACCAACATTTGGAGCAACAAAAAGTTAAATGTGGAAAAAGTCCAAAAGTAAAACAACAGCAGGAAAGTTGTAATTAGAAGTTTTGGGAGGGCTTCAGTCCAGTAGTCAGCCAACAGGGTCATAAACCAGGCCCACCGAGACCCTGGATAAACTCATTTTTCAGTCGGTAGTTTATTCCGCTCACAGACAAATAGAGTCACGGAGTTTCAGCACTTGAGTTTTTTGGAAGTTTCACACATCATCCCCCCCCCACCCCAATGGACACTGTGTTTGATAAACACATCACACTTTCTTTTTTTCCCCCAGATGGAGAGACCACCATTTAAATTGTTGCAGCACAGGAACTCCCGGCTGGCACTGGGCTCGCGTCTCCTTTGATGCCATCATGCATATAGCAAGAGAAAGAGAGGTAAAAAAAAAAAATAAATAACACAATCTTTGTTTTCAAGAAGAACATGAGGTGAAAAACGCTGTGGTGCCGAGCTCTCACTTGACTTAGGTGACCCCCATCTATTCATACTGTAGCCTCTAAAGGGACAGCATGCGCTAATTCCAAGGTCACGCTCGAATGGAAAAACATCAGCTCCAGCTGCAGGCCTTGTGAATGTCTGTTTATCTCTCAGTTCTTGAAACCTGATGTTTACCTCATGCCAAACGGGAGCTGCTGCCCGCCCCCCCTCCCCCCCCACACACACACACACACACTCCCTGGTTAGGAATTTGTTTTAAATAATTCTGTCACATCATTCAAGTCCATTAAAGTTACTGAAAATGAGCATGAAACAGTTTTGTGGAGTGTTTTGCTTCACGTTGACAAGCTTTGTGCTCACAAAAGACTTTATGCTCTTTCATCCGTCATTTGTTCTATTGCAAAAACACCTCACCAGCCAAATCATACGAATAAATTCTTAACTCAGAGCTGTAAACGGGATGGCATCTATGAGCATTACTGTGTAATCGGTTTTTTTCTATAAGTGTGTGCATATACTATTTTTCAAAATAAACAGCAGCTTCTGAGGGACTCAGAAGGGAGACTTCAGTTACCACGGAAACCACTCGATCTGAAACCCCAGCTTCATTGCCCGCCTCTTTATTGTTTACACGTGACAAGGTCCACTCTGCCTTACAGCTGGTCCCACAGCATTAGTGCGACGGGAGATCTGGAAAACTAGTGATTTCCTGTCGCTTTCAATGATTCTGGGCAGGTTGTCAGTGTGACTGGCCCATACACGGAGGAGTGTTCTCAGGCTGGATCCTCTCTCCGTACAGCGGTTGATACAAACAGAAGACATGTTGTTGTCCGCCTTGGAGTTTTTGAAGAGTAACAAAACTATTAGCTGGCCTGATTGTTTTAAAACTTGAGGGAATCTTCAGTATCATGGAGACGGCGAATTTGCGGCACCTGACGATTCGACTCGTTCACGATCCATCGGACCTTGACTGGATGATAAAACTATCTATGTATCTCAATCTATCCTGGCTCTTCCTCCAACCTTTGGTGTTCGCGTGAAACTTTCTTCCTGCTGTTTGAACTGTGCAAGCCTAAAGTGAAGTATTTTGGGGACGCAACAAACAGTTTGGCTTCTGCTCATTTCCTCCCTTGGCTTGGTAGAAGCGTACGCTGGCACTTGATTCAGAAGTAGCCACTCAGATTCGGGTTTTTTTCGGTCATCTTCTGATTTTCCTGTCTTGAGTTGAGTTTGTTTTGAGTGCGTACCTCAGAGTGACTGTGCTCTAAACTGTCTAACACAG
>JASSRZ010000001.1:4287694-4320590 GCA_032164315.1 Malacoctenus gilli
CGCCCCCCCGCCCCCCCCCCCCCCCCCCCCCCCCCCCGCCCCCCCCCAGGAGGGACTCTAACATCATAATGTTCGTTGAAACCGTTTGGCTACATTAGCTGGCCTTTTGTAGTCTCATAAAAATAGGGCAGAGGACATCTGCATGATCAGCTAATAGCGTTGTGTTGTTTTACCGTGAACACCGGGACCAGTGAAGTAAACACATCCTCAGGAGGAGCCTCATCCCCCCCCCGCCATCGTCTTATGGGGACCGGTTTGTGTTCACATCAGCATAAATGCAAGCGGAGACTTGAGTGGGGTTTCTGGACTCCTGTTTGCACTCCAAACATGCGATGTTTGTGTTTAGTGATGATACAGAGAGTAAAAGTCTCACAAAATTTACTCATCCTCAAGTCAAAGCGAGTCTGAGAGTCATGCAAATGAAGGTTTTCTCGCGCTGAGCCACTTTTTCCGTGCTGTAGAAATTAATAGTGATAAAATTTTGTTTGCCATTCTGTGTTCGAACCCGACTTGCTCCTTTTTAAACTGGGACACCGGTGTGGTCACATCCTGTTATTGGGTGGTGGTGAACCAAAGATCCCTCCCTAACCTTCCTTCGTTTCATTTGAGCAGCTTCCTTAGCGGCAGTGTTGCCTCCTTGGTGACATTCCTGTCAACAGCAACAGCGCGTATTGTCACTCTCCCTACCTGACTTAAATGACACCTGATTTTGCAGCACGCAGCAACTATCTTAGAATAAATAGAGCACGGCAACATCGTTGTGACATACATCATGATGACGTGCTGCCAAGCTGGAGGGAGAGGGAATAGAGCGTCCACGCCACCCTGCAACCTGACGACTCAGGTTTCGCACACAAGCAAAGATTGGCAAATCTGTGGAAATTGGGTTGACGAGAAGTTTGGTAAAAAAGTCCCCCTCCAAACTTTTTCTGAACAGACAGCCCTGATGCTTAAAGCGACACGTGTGTGAAACTCACTCTCACGCCTCTCGCTCATGAACAACTTTCTCTTGAATCCCGGAAAACTTGTATTTTCAAAGCAAAAAAGTGTTTGTCCACCTAATAATCAACAGGTACAAGTAAGAAGCTTCAACCTCCAACACTCATGTTCACGTCCATTATTATTGACACTGATTTTGAACGAAGCAAATGTTAGAAATTCTTTTAGGGACTACATAGGCGAGCACGTGGACACTGTGGTGCATTCGAGTGCTTGTGTGTGTGAACTGAGAGGAAACGCTGCGATGGCATTAGCCACAGTATATTTTTAGCGCTCCATTTGCACTGTTTTTGTTTTTTTTTTTCCTTCCTCCCAGACACTTAATAGTGATCATAACAGAGTACAAATTTGCATACCTAATTTAATAACAGACTAACTTTTGACAAATTCTGACCCCACGCCGCCATAATCAGGACACCGGAGGTTTCAGCAAATTTCATCAGCCCATATTTTATGCACTCGACGAGACACCGGGGTTGGAGTATAATTTATTAATGACGCGAGGTCCCCCCGCATTATGCGACTCAATGTCAGCCGAGTCAACGGGGCTCCGCAACAACAAAACCAGGAGCGCATGCATTAGCGGCCGCAGCGACACGTCGGGGAGTCGGACCCCGCTCGGGCGCTTTCAGCGACGAGGAGAAGCGGCGCTTCGGCTGTGATGAGACGTTGATGGAGGGAAGCGGGCGGCCCGTCAGTCAGGAGAGGGGGGTGGGGGGTGGGGGGGCGATGCGCCGCGCCAGCTGTCTGCGTTTGACACTGTGAACTGGAGAGGCTTCTTATTTCCAGAGGAAGCCATCACCTGTCAAGCATCACTAATGTGTTTATTGTTACCGGAGAGATCAGCTTGTTCCCCTCCGGTTATTTCACGGCGGAGGAGACGCGCACGCGGTGTCAAGCGTCGTGCAGATTGGTGGCGCGGGCTGCCGAGCCCTGAGCCCGGCGCTTTTGTCCCGGCGTCGTCGTTTCGGATGCGTAGTCGGGCTGGAGGAGGACAGAGTGCCTCCTCCTCCTCCTCAGACTCCTGCTGCTCGGGAGAAGGACACCCGGACCCAAAGATGTACAAAATGGCTGCCCCGGTTTTTTTTTGTGGTTATTTAGTGCATCTTTGTGGTTGTTTTAAACAATTCTCAGAGTGCTTTCTTTGTCTCTTTCCTGCAGACCCACTTTCGATCTCCCTCTGCTTGTTGACTTTGCAGTGAATCCACTCCTGTTTGCTGTCCTTTTTTGTGGTTCGCTTGCCTTTTTTGAATCAGATTCATCACCCTGGTCACGTCTCTTCATTGTTTCCTGTTTGTGATGTTTCATGCGTCTTTGCAGCAGATTTGTCTTGCTTTTTGTTTGTCACTTTGGACATGATTTCCTAAGATCCGGGCTAACATGCGCTACATTGTTGCCTGAGCACCCCAAGTAGACTCTTCTGGTGTTTTTTGATCAACTCGGAGGTAATTGGGCGACTGACAGCAGGAGCAGACAGGAGCGTTTAAATGGGGCGGGGGGGCGTTGCACGTGTTATGGTATTGCTCTGGCACAGAAACACTTGACGAAGGACGGAGTGTCCTTAACCTTGAACTCCTTCCTTAAGCAGTGTACAAACTGCCGACACAGCGGATTTGTGTCAGCTAATATATGGGTGTTAGTGTGTTAATTTCCAGACAAAATCGGTGGGGCCCATTCTTCGTCAGCTCCCGGAGAGCGTAGCACCAACTTGTTGCGTGGTTCATACCTGGAAAGGTTCAGTGTGTCTGAGCTTTTCCATCCTTTTTTATCTTTTTTTCGAATTGCGAATTTCTTGTTTCATTCAAGGTCATTTTTTCGGTCTACTGTGGTTTGTTTTTTTTAGTTTCTCAGGAAATCTTTTTTTTTCTCTTTAGAAGATTTACTCATTATTCCCCCCTTTTTTTTGTCATCACTTTGGAATCCCTCAATTATTTTCGGTTTTTATCATCGTCTTGTTTTCAGAGCGTTCTGTCCCGCTTCCTGGTTATTTGTGCCTCATTTTCTCCACGGTTGTTCCATGGCGTTGATTGCGTTTCGTTTGTTATCACCTTGCATTTCTTTGCCGAAATGTTTCTCTGTTCTTTCTTTTTTGTTTGTATTGTTTTTGAGCCTTTGAGTTCCAGTCCTGCCTTTCTGTGGCTTTTTTCCCCCTGGTTATTTCCCATTTGTTTTGAATCATTTTGTTTATCTTTGAGATTGTTTTGTGTCTCTTTGGAGTTGCTATCTGTCTCTTTTTTAGAAATCTTTTTTTTGGGGGGGTGGGGGGGGTGGGGGTCTTTGAGGTGGCTCCGCTTATCTGTGTCGTCGGATTGCATCTGTTTTGTCGCTATTTAACTGACTGCCCCCGTAGGAAAAGACTGAGGCTTCAGACTCAGGCTGCGGACCAGGGGTCTGCTAACACCTTGGGCCCCTCCGCTTGCGCCAAAGCGTGGCTGCTCATTCATCCGTCCATGTGGAGCCCCTCCGCGTGCGATGCTGAGGAGCAGTTGTAAAACATGCTCGGGGAAAGATGACAGCTAACTGCCAGGGCTTTATGTCTGGAGGTAGACTGATGAAACGTGTCCTCGCGTTACCCCGTCTGGCTGCTCGGATTAGAATTGGGCTCACGGACCCTCATTTTGATAAAATACCGAGTGTGTGTAAAACAGAGAGTGAAAGAGACAGTGTGTGTCTGAGTGAAGCAGTTACTTAAATGGAAGCAGGGAGGAAAAACAGCAAACAAATCAAATATTCAACAACCTTGAGCTCTGCCTCCACACACCCCAGTTCCATCTCTCCTACTGGAGGTAATTGGTTGACACCGCAGACTTGTGCGGGATCGGTATACTGTGTGTGTGTGTGTAGACGCCATGTTATTGCATTTCACAACTCAGTCAGAGAAACAAGAAGACAAATTTGGTCGAAATTTAACAAGAACCTTGCGAGGCTTCCCTTTGTGCCCGCGTTTCACTAAATCTGAGGGAGCTGATGTTTATTGATTCGCCCAGAGAGATAGAATTGTAAAGGTGCGGCTTTTTAAGTCCTCGCGCGTGGCCAAGTAATGAAAGGATTCGTCTGCCAAACACCGACAGTGTCAACTACATCTCTTCTCCACATCCACCTTTTTTTTCTCTTTTTTTTCCCCATGCGGCGGCACGAAACCTGCTTCAGAGCGCGGCGCCGCTAATTGTCGGGCCGGCTTTATTAAATGCTGCGAGCTGTACACCTTCGCATAAAAAAAAAAAAAGATGATCTGAAAACATTTCCCTGTCTATTCATCTTCAATAGTGCTCGGACAATTTTGAGCGGTGGGTTGTTGGAGCCGATCCCACTTCCCGCTGGGTGAAGGCAGGCTTCATCCTGGACAAGGTCGCTGATCCATCGCAGGGGCCAATAAGATTGACCTCGCGTATTGTTTTTGGACAGTGGGAGGAAGCAGGAGTAGCTCAAGGGAAATGCACTGGTTGGAAGTGATAACAGCCCTGCAGATAGATGGTTATCATGGATGACAAATGCAGGTATCTTTCCTCGTACTATATTTGATATTGATTTAAAAAAATCTATCACTACTTCTGCAATTGATGATATGACATCGGTAGTAATTATAGGACTACTCTGCATCTGTATATTTGTACATATACATGGAGGTAGTGTTCATCCGTGTCATCATATATTTGTTTACGCTCATGCTTCTATTCACATATAGTAGTTTTATACATGATTTGAAATGACCGTTCTTTCTTTCTTTCATTTTCAGCCTTGTTTTTCCCAGTTTGTTGCTTTGTCCCCGATGAAAACATTATTAGTACTCCCAAGTCCCAAAGGTGAATGTAAGATAAACAGTGTAATTTGTGTTACCTGTGCACAAATCTTAATGGGAATCGATGTTGCGGGTTTTTTTTTCTTTTTAGGCCATTTCGCGATCTCATTTCACTGCATCGCGTCTCTGTGCCGACAGCTCGTTTCCACCGGAGCTGCGTTTTGTCACTGTGACTCTTATTGTGGTAATTCAGGTCTGCGGCGTTGTGTCTTTATTTTTACCGCCGTCTACAATCTGTCCGTGGCTTCTGATTATGTTTCTTTAAATTTCTTTAGCGTCTCTCTGTAGGTACAGTTCACCTTCAGTTTACCTCAGCTAAAGTGCTAGTTTGTTGCATTTCCTCATCTTTGATGAAAAGATTAATCGCACCCTCGTGTCTCTGAGGTAAACGTAAAGTAAGCATGAAGCCGCATCATGTCAGGAGTGTTACATGTGCACAAGCTGTTCTGGAGGACAAATCTGCGCAGTTAATTTTTTTTCAAGTGTTTCCCAGTCTATTTGTGGTCTGCTTGTCGACTCCATGGAGCACCTTTTTACGTCTTAATGGGGAAATTCTGTTTGGATGAGAGGAACGACAGGAGGAATCCAAAATCCTGCGTTTGTATGAAACCAGACATCATAGCTACCGAAAGCTTTTTCTGAATAACCACGAAAATATCACCCCACACGCTGAGGATCACATGCATTTCAAATAGTGTACATATAATTCAGAGCAAGTGCAAACCACTGCAGAAATAGCTAAACAGTGCAGCAACAAGTACAAATATCACACCTGTATAATTCCAGTTAGATATGAAGAACAATGAGAAGGAAAAACAAAGTGTTCCTTCGATGAAGCCAACCTCGTTCTGTCAAAGTTCCTCCACTCAAGACTCGAAGTGCAAGTTTACGTTGTTGATTGTTATGTCAATATTTGATAATATAAGACTATAATAATAGACAGAGAAGACAAATGTAGTTCATTTGTCTTTCAATTTGTAAATGTAATTTTTAAAAAAAAATACAAAACATGTTGCCATGGAAACTCATAAATATCTCCCAACAACCCCTGCTGGTGACACAGTCGGTGCTAAAGGAGCAGCTTCTCCGCTGATGATTTACTGCCATCTTGGTAAATAAGCGCGTGATTATAAAAAAACCCCTGTGAATTAGGCTAATTTGCAAGAGTGTAGTTAAAAATACCCGTTTTCAGTCGAGGTGAAACTCCGGAAGCGCCTCCGATCTTAATTATCTCACCTTGAGGTGAAACTTCAGATAAATGAGAACACGGAGCGTCTTTGATCCCTTTGTTGGGAGGAGGCGGAGCCGCCCCGTCGTCTTGCGCATCTTTGTCCCGTTACTCCCAAAAAACGGACCACTTTCAGTCACCGTCGGCGCCTCTGTTCTCGCCCCCAAACAACCCCCCCCCCCTTCCCCCCCGACTAGTTTTGTTTTTGTGACACCTGGCTAAATATCAGCGCGGCTGCATCTAATTCCAGCTGCGAGCCGGCTCCCTTTTGCTGCAGGTGTGAGTTCCTCCTTGTCGGAGCCCTTCAACGGCACGGAAATGCTAATTTATCCGCAGCTCTAATTAGCACGAGGACTCAGGTGGAGAAGTGTCACACACACGATTTAGTTTAACCTTTTGCTTTGATTTCCCTCAAGCTTGATTTGCTGGTATTTGCGGGAAAACAACTCTGTTTGCCCTCCGGCTCCTGACACCGCGCTCGGCGGCTGTGTATCATGTCAAAACTGTTTTCCCATTTCACGGGCTCCAAGTTAATATCCTCTCACATATTTAACCCTGATCTTTGCTAAATTACACCGTGAATAAAGATTTTTTACCTTGACTTTGCCGTACTCCAAACATCACCCGGCTCTCCGCTAAACAATTATTAGAACTGAGTCACGGTTTACCCTGAAGGACGGACTCTGAGTCGAACCGACCGACCAAAGTGCGATGAAAAGATTAAACGTCCTTCATGCTGAGCACATTATCTTTACGCCAAGTACCAAAATGTATGTATGAACCACTTCTAAGTTTAAAACTCATTAGGGGCTCGGAGGCTGAGTGGAGACTCGTGGTGTCTGTGATTTGTCTTTTTTTTTTCTCCTGTATTTAATGATGCTGTTGTGTGATAGCAGCAATTTTGTGCACTTTACATCCCTCTTAAATTTCCCCATGGCGACATTTCAGCATATTCTTTTTCAATATTCGCGTCCATTCATATCTGCTCAGGCTGGTGCTTTCCAACCAGGGGTCTCCAGAACACCTCTAGGAGATTGGGGATGGGGGGGGCAAGTGCTGGCCTGCCTGCCTGCCCCAAGGTTATCAAAATTACAATTGCACTTGTGGAATGGCTCGTTGCTTTTACTGTGCGAGCTCCTGGGGTCGCGTCTTGCTTGATTTGTGTGTTTCCACCAGTGTTTGGCTTCACTGGAACGTTTTGGCAAATCAAAGGTCAAAGAGCTCCCCCACAGCCGTTTTCTCCAGGGAATTAAGAAGTCAGGCATCAAATGTTGTAAGAGTTTTGAACCAAGCTTGTGATTTAGCCTGTGGAGGCAGTGGGTGGAGATGATGTATGGGATGAATGGGAAATATGGTTATGAAAGTACTTTGTATTTGACTCAAGTTCCTTATGGAAGCACTCACCAAGGAGATTGTAGGTCAGGTTGTGTGCATGTGAAGGTGATGCCGTCCATTGTTTCTAAGATTCGACCGGTAACGACAAAGAAATAGTTGTTTGTTTATGGATTCTGGCATTCAAACAGGACTAAAGCCAATAACGCGGCATTAACCGTGGTCATGTATGTTGCACTATGCAAGATGAAACAAGCTGCAGATGTACTTGACACCAATTTTTGGTCCCAGGGCCCTGTGTCTTTTAGGTCAGGCTATTTCCATGCTGACATTGTGCAGCTTCAACCTGGGATTAAATTAACTCATCAGGCGTCTTCCTTCTACCACAACCGCATCCCCCCCCCTCCTCCCCCCTGCACTTGTCTTGATTTACTGTCGCTCTCAAAGGACAACAACAAAAAAAAAAGAAAAGGAGGCTATAAGAGACGGGCTCGGCGTTTTTAAGCACGATGCAAGACTCAAAGTTGGCTCCTGACGCAAGACAAGGTGATAAAGACAAAGGGAGCAAACTAATTTCTTCTGAGCGCTGTTTTCATCGCCTGTCTGGGAAAGTTATTATGGACAGAAAACCTTTCGCAAAGTGCGTTTGATGTGTTTCAAAGACGCACTCCTGCGTTGCGCGTGTTGGGCAGATTCTCTCAGGGGGGGAGCAGACGGATATCAAAGGGAGAGTTCTTACCAACATGTTTCACAACCAGGGACTGTCATTAGAAATACAGGCCGTCTTTGTAAGAACACGTTATATGCAAAAACAGCTACTGCTCCGCCGGCACAGTGTTTCTATATATATATGTAGATTTTTCAGAAAGAATGAGTCACATTTTTCCAACCTGTGCCATTGTTTTTTTCCTATTCTAGAAATCTTCAATTCTGCACTGCACATTTGGAGCAACACATGCTTCCTCTTACTCAGTGACATCAGCGTTCGTTTCCACGGAAGGATCGACGTGTCAAAGCACATTAGTTTAGTCATTAAAAATGTCTTGATTGAACCTTAAAACAGCTGTACAGTTGAATCACCATCACGGGTATGACCCCTTTTGACTCATCCCCTCATCTCAACACAAACTCTCAGTCATTCAAGACCCCTCCGCCCTGTGTTGCACCCCTCCATCCACCCCATGCCACTCCTTCTGGTCCAGTCGCAGCCCTTTGAGCAGACTTGGTTCCTAACCTCGTTGGTCCTTTTTTTAGTTTTGAAGCAGACGGTCCCGACCTGGGGTCCAGGATGTCCTGAGGCTTTGCCTGCTGATAGTAAAAACATTAATTGCTTTGTTAATGTGACATATTGTACTCGCTGTTTGTCTATCTTGATATCTGCTTATCTAATTCAGTGACACAGAGAGGAGGGAGAAGAGATTCCCTTTGATCCTGGGTTGACCTCAGTGTCCTGTACGTTTCAGTGATGAGCAGTCCACCTGCTAAAACCGTCTCATGTCAGCGCGAAAGGAGTCGCTCTTTCCACTCCGAGTTGGTCCTGGATGGCCAGATTCCTCACTCTATTAGCAGGACGGAGGCATGCGATGATGCTATTTCACAGCACAATAACTCAATCAGTGTGATACCGCAGTAAAAAGTAGTGGAATAGCTCCATTAAAAAAAAAAGAAAAAAAAAGGAAAGGAAAGCCGGGGCAGAAATGCAGACTCATGAGAAGCGAGGGAAGTACAACTCTTCTACACATGCACACCTGTGTGGAGCGGATTAGTCACTGTGATGCAGAATCACACGTTTCCCCTCGCGGATCGTAGGCTCGGAGCCCAAAACTCCAGGCCGAGCGGCTCGCTGGGATCTGCTCGTGTGGTTGCCAGATGGCGATTGTGCACCTGCCGGGGATGCAGCATTTATCACAGGTCCACCTGAAATTTGAAATGAAATGAAGAGAGGAAGCAATTTTGAGCACTTTAGAGCAACGTCTTGCCGTCGGTTGTTTAATTGTTTGGTGAGCGTTCGCACCCTGAAAACAATATTTGGACATATTGATGAGAAGTTTCAACAAAAACGATGAAAAATTGTGTGTTTTGAACTTAGACCCACTTTGTTTACTGTGGAGGGAGTCGCAAGCACAGTTCAAATGCTTCAAATTTGCGTTTGCGTCATTTTGAGTTTACTCCATTGTTCCGTCTCACCGTTTTCACAAGGATGTGCGAACACCATCTGGCTCATTGCCCCACTGTAATCTGTACACTTGTCCAGCTTATATTGGTTCTTCTTCTATAAAGATGTCAGAGGGTGAATAATTCTGGTATTTCACACAAGATCCCGAAGAACGTTTGCTATAGGAGTCGGAGACTGAGCATAAATGTTCAAACCGAACGCCGCGACTCAGCGTAAAGTCGGCAGAAAAATTCTTGCCTTCACACGGAAGGCATTGAAGTTGCCAGGTCAGACTGCAGACTGTAGTTTTTTTTTTTTCTTTTTCTAAATGATGGTGTTCTTTTTATGATTTGTGCAGAAGGAAAAACACCAGAAGAAAAGCATCAACAAAAACAAGACATAACAATCCCTTGTTAGGAATGGTCAATGGTCAGAACATCCTCGACAGATAAAAACAGCAAAATATACAGAACTGAAAAAAAGGCTTCTTAAATGTCAGTCTCCACTGTAAACTATAAGCTAAAGCATAGAAGCCAGACAGACTGTGATGGAGTGCACTGAAGTGTAGCTCAACCCAAACCTAGTAATTACAGCCCCCCCCCCTTCCCCTCCCACCGCAGCTGCAGGGAGTGCCTGGTTAGGGAAGGTGAGCGACTGTTCCAGGCTTTCAAATAAGACATTTAAAAGCTAATGGATAAAGTTGCTGAACTCGAAGAAAAGCTTTAATTTTGGGCGTGCAATGAAGTTGAAGCGGCCGATAATGACAGTGGTGTGAATACTAAAACTCTGATTATCCTCATCCTTTTGTCTGGCGGGGTCAAAAGGAAAATATTCGCCGCTTCCCGTCTCTTTACACGGACTTCCCTCTGGATGGAAAACAGCAATGAGAGGTTCGCGTCTCGTCATCGTAATAATGAGAGGTGATTGCAGAGGAGCGGCCGGGCGGCTCGGCCTGGTCGTCGTTGGCGCCGTGACCTCGTGACGACCAAGGATCACGTCGCCTCATGTGTGGGGTTTGTGCGTTGCCCCTGAATCTGTGAGGGTGTCTTTTTATCTCCTGGAGGGAGCTTCTTCTGACAATTTGATTGGCCTGTTGCTGTTCGTGTGGATTGTGTGTCTCTTTGTGTTAACACTGTGATGAAAAAGCGTTGTTTCTTGGGTCTACCTTGACTTTTGAACCTCGTTTGGTAGGCATTATTTCAGCAGACAGACTAAACGGGTTTAGAAGATCCATGAGAAACAACCAGTACAAACTACATGTACAAACCTTCATAATGAGTCAGAAACATCTTAGATATTTATTGACTGGTTGATTCAAAGCATAAAATTGCTAAATATGGGGAAGACTTGCATCTTGAGCTGAAACAATTGTTTGTAGCAAGAGATGGATGGATGTATGGATGGATGGAGGGATGGATGAAGCTGGTGCTCTGTTTTACCGGAAGGCTGTGGAAGGAGGATTTACTTTTGTCCATTTCTTGAGAAAATCTGAGTCTATTAACTATCTCTTCCTCCTTTCGCCACCATTTTAAACCTTTTAATTGACTATTTTCATAGACCTAAACATTTGCAAATAGACACATACTGGT
This sequence comes from Malacoctenus gilli, assembly GCA_032164315.1. Classification (NCBI taxonomy): domain Eukaryota; kingdom Metazoa; phylum Chordata; class Actinopteri; order Blenniiformes; family Labrisomidae; genus Malacoctenus; species Malacoctenus gilli. The sequence goes on from JASSRZ010000001.1 coordinate 4,298,797, forward strand.
CCTTTTTTATGACCGAGCAGTGAGGCCAGTGTGACTTGTCGTTTCAAGTGTTGTGACTGGGCGAACGGAGTCAGATGCCGGAGACGCGCGTGTGTGAGGCGACACCTTCAGCCAAGTCAATCGCTTTGTTTCGCAACTATGATGAACCTTTGTCACGTAATCCCATCATATAAAAGCCATCATATCCCATTTAGGATGATTATGCTGCGTATACATGCCTGATTAGGTACATCCTTGAGACTCACTTTCAAGAACTTTCACAAGTAGAACGTGACTCCGAGCAGAAGCTATACATTAGGCAGCAACTCCGGTGTATTGAGATGTAAAGATGTGGGTCATCGCAAGAGGCTGCACCCCCCCCTCCCTCAGAAGTGTCACTTTTGAAAAGTGTTTATCGAGGAGCAATTAACTCGGTAGATCCATAGACTACATTTCACTCGCACAGGCAGAAATCAGGGGCCCGGCTGTTCCCAGAACATCTCGCTGATAATCCAGATGTGAAGTAATTACGGGGCAGTGCTATCGATCCGGGGTCGGGTGCGAGGGATTTGTCAAGCCTTGTCAGCCTTGAAAAGGTCACAAAGTTGTCTTAAAGGTTATCTCAACACGTCGGCAGGTATCCCGAGCAGCCGAGGAGGGGGGCGGGGATCGAAAAAAGCTCTGCTCACGTTTCCGTTCGGGACTAAATTTCGAGCTGCAACTTTCCTCCGCGATGCCAACCAGCGATTCTTTTTTTTTTAATTCTCTCTTTCCAGTAGAATGACTTTAAAAAGAGGATGAACTCTGAGCTCTGCTAGTCAAATCAATCTAGTCACGGTTGCGAGAACGGAGCGGTTCATTACTGGGAGGGCCGAGGAGCTCTCCAATCAGCTCTCTAATATCGCTGTGATCCTCTTCTCTTTTCTTACCTAATTGAATTCTCCAGGAGAGATGCCCCTCAGCTGCAGATTTATCATACGCTGAAATTGGAGGAGACCGGCTCCATGCCGGGACGCACGCGGAACATTTAATCCACTCCTGGGAAAAAAAAAAAAAAAACCCAGACCGCGCTGCGGCCCCTCTGCCAGGACTCCGGTCGTCCCACTGCAGACCGCTTTCCGCCCCCCCATTCAGAGAAGTATCTTTTAATGCAATGTGGTTCCAGGGCGAACCGAAGCAGCGGCAGCAGGAGGCGGCGGCGGCGGCGTGCGCAGGCCACCTCAAATATGGTGCCTGTCATGTACAGTGAGACCAGCGCTCTCAGCAGATGGCGTCGTAATCTATAATCAAAGCCTCCTAAATGCAGCTCAGCGCACAATATGTCCGCGCACCCAGGCTTCCACTCCTGCGCACCCTCCCCATTTCTTTCCACAGGACGTTAAACGTTTGCGCCCTTTTTTTTTTAGTTCCTCCTATAATGAATTGGTTTGACATGAGCGATAAGATAACCAGGAGGACTGTCCCCCCCCCACCCCCCCACCCCCCTCATCAGAGAGGTTGTCCGACGACGGACGTGGCGTCTTGTTAACATGAAGCTGGAGTGCTGATAAGTCGGTGAAAGAGAAAGCGGAAACGGAGGGCGGGAAAATCTGCGCGGCAGCAATTCGAACTGTTGAGCGCCGGAACCGCGCGGCAGGCTCATACCGTAAAGAACTCGCGTCGGTTATCGGCGGACTGCGTGACATATTCATTTTCGTGCGCGCTCCTATCCGTAGGCGCTTCCAGACGCTCCTCCTATCTATCAAATCCAGACTTCTATCATATTCTATATGTGATTCTATCTTTAGTCCCATCCTATCTGCTACTTGCTCCCCTGTCCCATCTCGGCGTACGATCTAATCATTGTGTTTGGTCTCTTTTTCAAATTTATCCCTCACAAATTCTCGCTCAAATCCGGTGTGCTGCCCCGTATTTCCAGCCGCCTCCCCCTCTTCCAAATCTGATATTCATCTGGTGTTCTCGGTAGACTCCGAGTAATTCTCTCCCATCCCGCCGTCCCATTATATGCTATGTACCCCATTATTTTGTTCAAAGAATAAAGACCCCTACGGTATTTCTTGCCCTGAGTATGTCCTGTCTTTGTCCGTCCTGTCGTATCTTTCCTCACAGTCTGATTCAAACATACATATGTTCTTTATCCATTTTTTTCTCCCCAACATGCTTCTCTGAAAGGCTGCAGGTCTCCTTTCTTAATTAACATAACTTCACAGTGAAGCCAAACACTGGTAGACACACATTGTCACCAACATACAAAAAAAGTCTACCCTTCAAAATAAAAGCTCTGCCTGCGTCAGATTCCAGAAAGCTTTTTATTTTGGTTTTTAATCAATGTTTGTTTGTGATTTTGAAGAGGTCAACGTCTCGGGCCCACGTGTGATCTAAAGTAATCTCATGTAAAGGGGCCACCCAAAGAGGGTCCTGAGTACCCGAGTTGGGAACCGCTGGTCGATAATTTACAATCCCCCTTGGTTGTGTCTTATTCTCCAGCCTGTTGTTTGTTCCGCTGTGGCCTGAGCCTGACCTTGTTCAGCCGAGTCGCTCTCATTACTTCGGAATTGTCTGCCCTCTCCTGTGCTGCACTGTCTTTAGCTCGACACCAACCTACCGACTGCTGCAGCGAGGGACGAGAGAGAGAGAGAGAGAGAAAAAACAAAACACTTTCCACCTTTGCTACCCTTTACCTCAGCTGATCAATAGAGTTTTATGTTTTAGTCAATGACATAAAAGACATCTCCAAATTACACGCTTTTGTGATGATGTATTGGACCGAAGTTTTGATGTCGCCCAGGAGGTGATGTTGGTAAATGAGGGTTTTCAGCACGTTTGTCAGTCAACCTTTACACCTTTAATGTCTTTGTTGTATCTCTTGCAAACCAGCAAGATTCACACTTTACATCTTGGAAGTGGACCTAAATCAAAGTGTAAGACAGCAGCTTGTTGGTAGCGAGACGATGCATCAATATTTCCTCCATGCTTTTTCCGAAGCCCTCATTTGACAGTGTTTGGTTTTTTTTGCATCAGAACTTTAATAATAGCGAGAGGATGAGTCCTCTCCTCGCTGTGCTTTCATCTCTTACTCCCAGAATTGCACCTCTTTTTTTTTTAAATTTCCCCTCGGCTCTCTAGTGCCCCCCAGGGGCAGCTTTGGAAACCACTGGTTTAGACTGCGAAGCTGATGGAAACATGGTAGCAGTTGATGCTTTGGCTCACCTCAGCACTTTTTTTTTAAACTGCAGCAAACATACAAAAATGATGAATTTAACTTTAAGGATTCAGATTGTAGTTACATTTTTTTTCTCCCGTGTTGCTTGATCTACGTCCCTCCAACGACTGAGCACGTGTGTCCGGAGGAGACGTGCACCTTTTAAGTAGCCTGCGTGTCCCTGTGCTAGAGGTCTGCCAAATTTGCATGCAGTATGGCATTTCTGGCAGGAACCCAGCACTATACGATCACTTATTTGATTAAACATTATCATACTCAGCAGGACGGAGGAGCTGTAAGAAAAGTTAAGGTAGAACTGCTGACAGCAGCGGAATGCATTATGACTGATGCTAAGGTCTGTTGTACTCAAGAATGGGACATTTGCCCTTCATTATCTAGCTTTTTATGGACGGTGGGTTTGGACCAGCAAATGCAATCTGGTATTTGGATTTTTTTTTTTATGGCCGTGGGCTTGAGGTTATTTCCCGTATTCACTGAAAAAGTGTAAATATTCCCCGTGTGTTTGAGTCATTTAATTATTAATGAACAGCGTTCTTTCAAGCCTCTCTTTTTCTGTCAGAGATGTAAATGTCGACGGGGAAAAAAAAAAACCCAACTTGTGCTGCAGATTTGTTTAATCTGCGATTCTGCTTGTTCACACCGCTAACAGGCGGCCTCTGAAATCGATCCGGTTTTTCTGTTCCAACGCGAGTGTTCCCGAAACCCGGCGGCGGAATCTCTGCAATCAATTTCAGAATTAGATTCCCGTCACCCGAGATCAAATGACGCAGCGTCTGTTTTGTCTCATCCCAATCAGAGCGGGCGTTAACCTAAAGTTGCGCATTGATATTTCATATAAGGAATCCTTCCTGTGAATATGTGAGTCGCAGTTTGTGATGAAGCTATAAACCAATTATCAGTCCCCCCCCCCCCCTGCGGTTTCCTCCTGGTGCCAGATGTTTTGAGAGTGAATTAATTCGTAGGTTTGGTGGGTTTTTTTAAAGTGTAGAGTCATCCTTATTGCCTCGCTACTTTCTCCTTTCACAGTGGGAAGCACTTTTGAGAAAGGAGAAGCTCCTGCAAAAACTTTCTACCCAGCACCAAACGAAAAGTTTGCAAATAGCGGGAAGGCGCGTATCTGTTTTCAAAGTCAAGGCTTTCATTACGGAGCAGACAGAGACCGCAGACCGACTCGAGCAGTGAACAGTGTTTCTCCAGCTCTTTAGGTGATGCTAAAGTGAGGCTTTGGCATTTTTCTCTTTAAGATAAAAAGAATCTGTCGCCTACAAACAGGGTGAGAAATGTCCCAACTCGATTCGCCAAAAGTCTGATGTTGGGTCTTGTTTCTGAAAAACCTGCCATGGACCAACAGGAGACCATCAGGTCTCTTTTTTTATCTATAAAATCGATGACGTAGCTCGAACGAAGCCAACAATCGAAGCCGGCCGGCTCACATCGAGTCAGTGGCCACAGCTCACTCCAGACAAAGGCTAATGTCGCTCTTTACGGCGTGTTAATTTGTTGGTATTGTGCTTGTGGCTTGTCCCACTGTTACCGAGTGACCCCCCCCCCCAAACCCCCCTCCTCACAAACAAAGCAGACGCAGCCCTGCCGAATGTCCCGCGTTACAATTCACAATTTATGATTGAGGCGCTCGCAGGGTGCAAGCTGCACTTTGTTAATGGCTAATGTTTAAGATGGAAAGCGTTTTAAAGTGTAATGATCGCGGCGACTCGACGGCGTTAATGTACTCGGCTTATTAGCCTGCGCAGATGGAGGTGTGTGTGTGTGTGGGTGTGAGTGTGTGCGTGCGCGGCGTTGGAAGGGACCATCGGCTGATGTGCGGCTCCATTCTCTTCCGGGCGGCCGCCGAGCAACTTCCGAATGGAGCTGAATCCGCGGAGGATCATCGCCCGATGACACTTGGCAAAATGGCATGCTAATTATAGTCATTTCCATTTGGGGCTGAAACGCTTGAGCTTAGTCATGTGCAAAGTGTTGATACCTTTCAGAGCACGGACCAACGCTCCCACGACGTTCAGCCCTGCCAAATCTCCGCTGCGGATTGGCTGAGCCTGCAGCGAGCCAGTGACACTCAGAGGCTTAAATTTCCACCCAGGGCGGGATCGGCGAAAGCGGTGACACAGAACAGTCTGGGGGCAGCCGTGGGACGGGATCCTGGCCGGGAATATTAGCAGTGTTAAAACACTGCGAGCTGATGGCTCTGGCGCGACTTCAGAACGGCACAGCTCTCGCACAGAGAAGTGAACCCAATGGTGAAACTGGCTGACGGTCGCTTCGCTCTCAGCGGAGCTGCGCTCAGAGTTTAGCTTCAGACGCGGAATAAAAATAATTCACTTTCCAGTATGAATAACAAACTGTGACTTTTTCACAGCTTGTTTTTTGTTCACACCACACAATAGTGTCAAAATACTGCGAAGATATATTTTGGGCCATTTAACGTTTGGATTGGGGTCAAAATATCAGTCGAGGCATGACAACAATGAGTATCAGATTTAGGGAAAAAAAAGTATAAATATCGAGATTAGTCCGACTTTTCATTGCCGTAATTGGACACTTGTTGCTTCACATATAAATACTTCCTACACGTGAATGGAGTCATATTGGGGTATGACCCGAATCTTGTATGACGTCATTCGATTCGTGACGCAAACACGATGCAACAATCAAGAAAAACCAAAGCATTGTTTTACTTGTTTGTTCAGCCCGTGTTTGTGACTCGTTGCCATTTGACCTCATTGGCAGTCGCTTTAGAAACCGATAGGGCACGAATTTTAAGGGACTTTAAACTCTCTAAAGTCAAACAACCTATAAAGTTGCAGTCACCAGGGCAGCCATGCAACATGCAACTTTACTCGCTGTATTCATCACTTCCTTTTGATAAAATGGGTTCTTCCTCATTATCTAACATATTTTAATACAACAAAAAGTGGGAAAAAAGCCCTACACAAAACTGCACTTAGGCTGTTTGGGCAAAATCATCATTTTTTTCTTTGTGATGAATACGACACAAACAGATTCGAAGGTGCTGACTTCAAGTAAAAGCCTCTTTTGTGGCAGGCTGATCCCGTTTTGAGTCCTCAGTGAATTGAAAGAGGGAGCTTTGCTTGTGATCTGCTGTTCTTTCCTGTATGTGGTCAACGGAAAGAATGGCGCGCTTGAAGGTGGACGCTCTTCTCCCAGAGTGATTTAAAGTTTGTTTTAGAAAAGGTTGTGGGGAGAATTGGCATCATTTACGTTGAAGAAGAGGATGTACGAGTCATTTAAAACAGGTCGTCGTTCTCTGGAAGACGGCTATCGAAGCGTTTAAAGGTAGGAGCAGAAAAAAAGGCGCCAGAGAGCGCGTAGGTGGGGGAGATTTACGGGTCCTGTGATCAATACACAGTCTCCTCCCGCGCCGTCTTTATGGTCCCTTCTTTTTTAAAAGGGACTGTTTAGCATCGGAGCCTAAATAACGGGCGGGTCCACTGAGACCAGCACTTAGGAGAAGCGACTGTCTGACTGATGGCTCTGTAATTCAGGCCACTTTCCCCCCCTGGAGGATCACTCCCGGTGGGGGAAGCCACTGATAACTAAAGCAATCAATCGAAATTTCATCCTCGCTATATTTTTTTTTCTTTTTTTCATTTCGGCACGTATCGAACTGAAGTCCCTTTTTTTTTGTTCGAGTTCCCTCTCTCGCTCCGTCTGCTCCCATAGATTTTCAGTTCCAGCGGCTGAGGGGGGGAAAAAAAATAAAAAAAATTGTGCTTTATTCTCGCTGCCGAATCGCTCGTTTCATTGCAGGGGGAATCATTTTTAATACAACTGTAATTTGGTCAATTTTGCCTGTCACTTTTATATCGGTATCATATTCTCCCGACTCGCACTCTGCTGCTGTTCATGTAATTGAGACAAATTGTCACAATTTGCCAAGTTTTCATATTTTTCCTGTAAAACATGCGGTGGGGGGGGGGTGGGGGAGTGAGCCGGCGCCCATTTGTTTCCTGATGTTTCCATCTGTCGTGCGAACATAGAATTAGATTTTTAATTCGACTCTCTGCTCATTAATGGAAGACGAACTCAGCATGGATGCGTTCTTTTATGTCTTGTGACCACCACGGGGACGGAGTAAGAAGAGAAAATGAGTCGTAGTGTCTCTTAACAGTTCCAGGCCCACGATAAACAACACCTGCTGGTACTTCACACCTTTATGTCGGCGCCGTGGGGGCCCATTCATGACTGATTTCGCTCATTAACTCCACCGAAGTTACATAAGTTGGACGGAGGGAGATTCCACAGTGCTGCGTGCTCTCCTGCACCAAGACAACAGACCGTAAAACGGTCCCGCGATCAGGCTCCATGATGTGCCGTCATTAAACTACGTCGGCCTAAAAGTCGAAGACTTTGCAGGAAAAATGTACATCCGGGCACTCGATGATGCGGTGAGCTCCATTCTGCTTCACAATCTAGATCAAACTGCTCAATGATGAGGAACGGCAGCCGAGGAAGCCGCTCGCAACAGAGAAGCTTCCAGCAGTAGCAGATTCGTGCTTATAAGTCACAGGTACGAGCGACTGTTGGCGTCGTCATTACTCACGGAAGCAAATCTTCCCTGGTGTTGTCAGGGGGGGACTGAGTTGGTTCAGGATTAATGCGGCGTTCCTGCTACAGTAAACAGTTTAGGGAACCAGTCAATTAGCACAACGGTTAACGCTGAAGCTTGCAGCTGGCTCGTGAGCAGGATGGAGCGATGGCCGCCAATTTTCTTTTCCCATCGCAGGAAAAGTGTGCACTAAAAGAGTTGGAAGCTCGAGCTCCTAAAACTATGCAACAAAAGTTGTATTCGTAATCAGTTACACATACAATATTGCTAGATGTAGTACTGTTACACTTTTCTGCCACTGCTTTTTGTTCAACCGGGTCTCAGCTTGAGGATCGTCTAATATTGACCTAAAGATGTAGATTTTTTGCAAAGTGAGTCTTTATTTTCAAAGGTTATTGTATGAATTTCAGCCTCAGAGACGAAAGTGCAGCATAATTCGAGTGAGCACGTAGAGACGGACCCGAAACGCGGCGTAAGGAAACGGCTTGGACAAACTGATTGATACGAGAGTTTCCTCTTCCTCTGGTTTAACAGTCGTGAGATGCTGCAGCCACTGGTTGCAGATCTGCTCTGCCCGAGTTCAACCTGCAACCCGTTTTTCCCACCTTGACCGCAGCATATAGATGCGAATACCTAGATGCTTCCAGGCACAGCGGAGTTCATGCATTCTCCTTTCACTCTGAAGTCACCCCTCTCAGTTCTCTCTTGGCTGCTTTTCAAATAAGTCCCATTTTCGATCGTAATATTTCATTTTTTGACTGAAGCACGCAGACCGAGTTTCCTCTCTCGCACTCCGTTTAAGATGCAAATAGCATTTAAATAGGTAATTCCAAGTCAAACCCACACACTTAAAAAAAAAAGAAAAAAACTCTGAGTCTTACGTGGAACCTTTTCATAAAACTTTACCAATCCCGAACGTTTAAGCTGTGAATACGCTCTGTGTTCTCCACACTTGGACATGCTGTCGAAGCCTCGGTATTTAACCGAGTGCAGTGTCAGTGAATGAAGAGCTTTAAAGAAATAGCATTTACTTGAGTTTCAACAAAGCGCAGATTTCCTTTGCAACGCCAGTGGGGGCTTAAACCGCCTGCCGGGTTTGCTGTAAGAAGGATGTCAACGATCTTTGGGATAAACACTTCGGGGGCCCCGCACACATCCTTTGTCCCGGGCCAAGTGTAAGTCTCGGACCAACAGCAGTGCATAAACTTGGATTACAGGTTATGATTTCATTTCTAATGCTGTTCGACATGGAGGTTCTTTTTTTCTTTTGCAAAGAAGCTTTAGTGAGCGGTTGTATAACTGCATGTCGAGCACCTGCATGGGCAGAGCCAGTTATGTAAAATCTTGGCCGGCAAATGTGCAACAATCACTGAATAATCTCGATGGCGAAGGGAAGAGTTTGGAAGCAGCAACTCGAGAAACTTGACGAGGGAAAAACAAAATTTTTCAAACATTTTCAGACCACAAACACTCGACAGAGCCAAGGAAACACTTCGTGTTAGATTTGATTAAAAAGTCAATGTCGAAATGTCATTGATTTTCTGAAATTAATGGTCTTTTGAAAGCATGTCAGTTCAACATGCTTCAGTTCGAGAGATCGAAATGCTGATGGGCTGGATCAAGATTCAGACAGGCATGCAACAAAATCAGGGTCATTTATTGGGTCGAAATACGTTTTAGGAAGGATATCCTTGGTCAGCTGGTGTGTGAGATGAAAGACTTGCACTGTTTTGGCAATAAGAAACCTGCCATCCGTAGGGCAGAGCAATGCAGTCTCATCTGTTGTATCCCTTGTTGTTGCTGGCAGCTAAAGGGCTTCGCTGCTTTCAGGGTTTTGTTGTCTGAAGCCACTCGGCAGTGATGTGTCCTGTCAGTCTGTGGCTTGAGGACCTGAGTACCTTGAGTAACTCCGTTCAGTGTGCCGAGGGACTGTTGCTCTTAGGATTGTAAAAATAAAGTAGGATTTAAAGCAGTAGGTTTAATAACCCTGTTCTCTTTCGTGTGATTATTTAACTGTTAATGTGTTAAATTCCCGATCCTGCTAAGACTGAAAATGAGTTCAATCGGTCAGGAAGCCTCTTGTGATTTCATATCAGCTGAAAACATGTTGTGGAGGTGGTTTGTGGCAGAGCAGTTTCATCAGCAAAGGCTGTTTTTTTGTTTGTTTTTTATGTAAGACTATTTGAAAAAATACTTTATCGTAGAAGTGGATGTTTGCCGGTCGGCTGGACGTTGGTCACGTCAAAGGAAGACGGGGGCATTGCGAATGTAGTGGCGGAAGATCCAGTTCAGTCGCCTCCTTTCCTCTGACAACAGTAACTCCACATCGTAAATCCATTTACCGTGGATCAAGGACCACATTTATTATTGTTTCTCTAATTAGATTGAATCCCAGCGGGTTTGGATGTGAGGGGATTGTGTTTACAAAGTGCATTTTATGCTGAAATGTGCTCGGGAGAGTAACGGCAGCGGCGTGTTTATTTGTTGTTGTTTTATTATTCATCCGCTCACGCGGATGGAGATTCAGGAGAAGCGATTTCGGGCCACTGACCTTCGCGCTGCGCCCCCCCCCCCCTTCTACCCCGTTGCGAGCATGAAACGATCACTCCGTCCAGAGACCGAATGGTGCAAATAAAACCCACGGAGCATCCGCCCCAGTTGGCTTTGTATATCAATACCGTCGTCGGAGGCTGTTTTTTATAATTCCGATTTCTGACCAACAGATGGAAGGTGGATGTGATTCCATGGGGCTCGTGTATTAAGAAGGAAGCCGGTGTGTCCGTCTGCCCGTGCATGTGATTGCATTTGCATCGAGGTAACTGGTCTCGACGAGCAGAATCCCGAGATTTTGATACTTGATTTTCCTCGCTTTGAATGTCGAATGCCCCTAATGACTGGTTTGGAAGGAAACTCTCTCTTTCTCTTCCACCGTTCACTGTCAGAGAAAATGGCTTCCCATGCTCCCTTTCTTTGCATCCCTGCCGCTCGCTCTGCAGCCTTTTTTGTACCGAACGTCTCCCGTCTTCCGAGATGCAGCTCGAAAAGCACTTGTGAGTCAGGCCCACGAGGTAAGAAAGAAAGAAAGAAAGAAGAAAAAAAGAAAAACAGGGGAAGAAAAACAGGTTATCTGATTGATGTTAGGTGTGTGCTTTAATCTAGAGGAGTGCTACTTCACCACTGCGTCCCCACTCTGAAGTGTTTGGGCTGCGGCAGGGCGCCTCCTCGCCTCTATGAAAACAGAGAGGGAGGCAGAAAATGTAGATCAATATCCCGGGAACACACCAGAGACATTCTATTTTATTAAACATTTTCCCATTAAGGCGGCGGCGCGAGCATTGTAGATCATCCCAACAAAGTCGTAAATCACAGACAGACAGCGGTATTGGAAACAATGGGCGGAATCAGAGGAGATTACCAAGAAACAGAAGCTATTTGGTGTTTGCGCCACTGGGAGCCTCGCGTGTCTCGCGGTTGCATTACTCCATGTTTCGGGCTGAGGGGCCGCTCTCGGTCACGGTGAAGCGTGAGAATCATATTGCGCCGCAGCGTGGCGCGCATCTCTATGTTGCGGGCTGGAGTCTGCATGGGCCTGCAGGTAATGGCCCATTTCTAATCCTATTGATTAACAAAGACTGACTGACGTATCTCACATAGCTGCACATTAAAGCCTCCTGCCATGGCCTGGCTAAGCGGGTTATTAATAGAAAAGATAGGGGGCTATCTTGCGGAAGGTCTCTGAAAATACACATGCTCATTAGCGATAAAACTGCAGTTCGAACCAAAACAGATTTAAAGCGGCACTGATCTGTGTTTTTGTATCTCGCTAAGCTGCATGATTTGGAGTTCAAGTGGTCCTCAGGCAGCGCACTGCACTCGCTGCTCTTTGAGACGGCTGGAAAAAGATACGGAGCCTGGGCGTGGATGTCGGCAACAAGCTGCACGACATAGCGGATTATTTTAGATCCACACATGTCTCGGGAACTGCTGGAGCGTCGTCTTTTAGATTGATCTACTCCTGCAGGTTTTAGCCACGTGCGTTTCTGCAGAGGGGCTTGAAAGCTCTGAAAACTGCTTCCAGGTCAGCCACAAATGGTTGGGCCTTTTTTTTTTTTTTTTTGCTATTTTATGCTCCTTTGAGGTTATTTTGTATGCCTGTGGGGGTTTTTTTCTGACAGATCTGTGCTTGTATGATGCTGTGTAGTTCACTTTTTTGGATAATGCCTCCTGGTTGTGACCGCCTCAGCACCTCGTTGGCGAAAAAAATAACTGGGACTCTGACATTTAGCAGCTGCCTGGTGGACACGGCGGAGGGCTGAGTACTCGCTTTATTTGAGCCGCTCTCTAAAAGATACAGGAAGTTGTGTGTGCTTACCTTCACGACTCTCTTAAAAATCAGTTTTGGCACAGGTGCTGTGACAAAATGCACCCTGGGCACCACCAAATAGTCCAAACAGGATCGGGTTTTGGACAATAACTCCGAGTTTTTTGTTCATTTCTTTGGTTTTTTTTGTGTGTGTTCATTTTTTTTTATCCCAGAAAAGAGAAAGTGTTGTTCAGCATAAGTTCGACCACTATGCAATTTTTCTCGAGCACACACTCTGTCCTCATTGAGAACCACTCAGAAGGGGGGGAAAAAATAAAGGTGAATAGCTTTTTTTTCTACCCAGCTCATTGCGGACACGGCTGCATAGCAACGAGCTAGTTAACGTGGCGGAGCAGCGAGTTGCGGAGGATCCGGAATATTTCCCTCAGGAGTCCACGGAAACCAAAAGTAGGAAGACCGCTCAAAGGGAAGTCGATACAAACTCGCGTCGAATGCTGAGGGGCGCTCGCCGTATTAGCGCTCACTTGGAAACACTGCGCGACGCTCATCAACTTGATCCGGTTAGACATCCCTGTTGTGTTTACAGCTCATTCTGCAGCTTCAGTTAATGGATAAAGTGTCTGGGATCTCCACAGGTTCAAACTTTGTTCTGTTAATCATTAAAATTCACATTTATTACACGAGTAGTCTTTCAGTTACTCTGTCTGAGTGAATATAAGTAACTTCCTGAAGCTGTTTTGAATTAAAAGCCCTTCTAATGTGAAAAGCCATCGCGTGAGGGTTCATGAGTGTTTGTTGAAAATTAGATCTTTGTCTGCATTTCTGCCCGTTTGGCGTATTTCAGGAGCGATTTATGGATCACAACAATGATCCCATAATAGGTTATTTTTTTCATTTGCTCCCTACGATGGGAAAGAAATACATACATGCTGCGTTGGTCCTCAGCACCAGACACATTCAGTACAACATGAGGTATTCCCACTTTGCGCAGCGGCATCTCGGGAGGGCTTATTCTATTTCTAACGAGGGCGTCAAACGTGGAAGCGCTGACGCATTCCAACACGCGCCATCGGCAAACTGGGAATGTCAGACGTCGTGTCTTTTTTTTTTTTCGCGCGCGTTTGTTTGTTTCAATGACGCGTCAATTAATCTTCATTAAAAAAAATTCTTTTGCCAACAGGGAAATTAGTCGACGGATAACTCCCTAACACGCAGTGACGCGTCTTCCTTCATCCGCTGATGTACGACAGCAATTTAGGATCCGATACCTAAAGCAACCACCAGGGGGGCGGATTCAAACGCCGCATGCTCACTCCAGAGCCAGCGGGGCTGCCAAGCTGCGAGGGACATGAAGTTTTTATTTTTCATGTATTTTTAATATGAGAATCTGAACAGGCAGAGCTGCATGAGACTGTTACATATCTGTGCTGCAAAAACATCATCTCACCACCTACTTTCTGTAAAAGCACCAAGCCTTCTTTTTTTTTTCCTTTTAAAGCACCCACCCTCTCCCATTCCAAATCAGAAAATATATCAAAGTCCAAAATTTGATTCGCTATTGAAGATGGTGTGAAATTATTAGAGAAGCTACCAAAACAGAGATCATAGACATCGGCAGGCTGAGTGAATATCACGTTTCTCTGCTGTCACGAGGCTCACGTGGCCTTTTTTGGTGTCTTCGCGCTCCCTGTTTGTCACTCGGGAGGCTTTTCAGAGGGTCGTATCGGCGGGAGCTCAGGTCAGCTATTGTGGTGTTGCTCCGATCCCCTTTTATGCCTCTAACACGATCACCAAGAGGAGAAAAAGGAAGACGTACATATTGTGTTTCTTGTCTTTCGGCTGCTCTTTAATTAGCAAAGGTCGACAAAGCAAGTCATTACAGCGGGCACCGGGAGCTCGTTTTTATGCCGGATGCTCCTTCTGATGCAGCTGGAATTTAAACGGCGGGCTTCTGCATTCAGTGGTCACATATTAGGCTAATGTGCCACCAGGAGAAAGAAGGCTGAGGGAGAGGAAAGAACAGGCAACCTTGACAGTAACTCAAGGCTACATCCAGACGAGTCCTATGTGGTGAGAGAAGACAATTTCAAAAGGGCTGTTTAACATGATTTCAATATCCTTTAAGAGTTTCGAATTGAAAAAAGCAACCCACACATTTACAGAACAGAAGCTTTTCTTGACTGTGTGAGAGCAGTTTCTGTAGTGATCACCTTGTGAGTGTGCGATTAAAGCACATATAGCCAAAAAAGAACCGAAAAGTGGAACAGGAATGGGGAGAAAAAAACAAGCCAGAAAAACCCCACCTCTTTGCTCAAAGATAAAGTACTGGTGTCATCTTTTAAACTTGTTATGCGCCGTAAACGTGTCCCTCTGTGCGCTCCATTCCTCAGAGGTGCTGTAATTAAAGCTCTGATTAGTTCTCGCTAGTTTAGTCATTAATAAACTTCTATGAGATTCGGCTGCACTGGGAGGGAGAGCGCGGAGAGCACCTTGATTGTACCTTTTGATCTATACCAGCCGAATTAGTCTCATCGTGTTTGATTAGATCCGAACTTCAGCGACCGCGATTTGTTGCGTTTGTTCGCCGGGAATCGGCAAGCGCTTTGGGTCCCCCCCCCCCCCCGTTGTATTTTTTTCTCTCTCGCACGTCGCCGGCGCTCGCATCCACAGACGCTCAGGACATGATAGCAGGTAGGGGTTCAGTGCGTCGCCCAGGGCCTCTTGAACACAACAGATGGCTGTTGCTGAGATGGAATCTGTTCCTGTTTGGTTCCAGGGCGTTCTCCTCGAGCACCGGGACCGCCCCGCCACCCAGTTCGGATCGCACATCGTTGGAGGCCATTTTTTTTTTTTTTTTTTTTTTCCGGCAGCAGATGGGAGTTGGCTGCCGTTTCTCGGGGGCCCCCGCGCGTTCGCGAGCAGGCTGGTGGAGGATCGTCTTGTACAGGGTGGCGTCACCCCCCCCCCCCCTTCGTGCCCAGCTCTCATTTTCCAGGTCATGTCGCGGCGATTTGATTTAGCGAGCGCTCGGTGGGGAAATCGGAGGTCCTCGAATGCAGCACGGAGGAGAAGGACAAAAAAAAGAAAGGTTAAACAGGAAGGAAGCGGCAGACATACGGGAAGAAGCTGTTAATTCTAATCAGGTTGTCAAAAAAACAGCTTTTTTTTTTTGCGCGGCTCTCCTTTCTTCCGCGCGATATTCGTTTTGACAAAGCCGCAATTGAAATGATTTTGCCGTCTCACTTATTGCCAGCCCCGGCGCCTACTCGGGGCCCCCGGAACGTAAAGCGTATCCATTACTATTTTCTGAATTATGTTGATTCTTATTTTGCGCGTGGTTTTTTTTCCGCTGTCGCATTCCTCCGAGGAGCCTCGGAAGAACGGGACGGCGGCTGAATGCGCCTCCGTCATCGTTGTTATTCAGATCCATCTTTTTTTTTTTCTTTTTTTTTTCCCCCCGCCGCAGTCTAATCCGCTTGCATATTCAGCGCGGGGCGGACAATCAAGAGGTTCTGAGCAGACAAACGCGCCCGGGGTCCGCGGGGAGGTGTCGCCCGCTTTCCCCCCGCCGCGGTTTGTTGACGGCAGCTGGATGAGATCGGGAATGGCGCCGAAATTATATCGCGGAGCGTGAAGCCCGAAGCTTCAATTGAAAACGTTCAAGGCCGTGCTTCAATTATACTTTTTTATTTTTTTTTGGCTTTTATATCACAGCATTGCATCAGATAAATATATATAAAGTTTAGCCGAGGTCCCTTTGATCCTCGCTGGTCAGATAGTGTATTTAATCACCAGAGCGAGCGGCTTTTTGATGGGAACGCTGAAAACAGTCCAACACATTGCATCAAAGTAACAAGTTTTGGAGGGGAAAAAACATTTTCAAAAAAATAACAACGGCAGGCATTCTGGAACAGTGGTCCTGAAAGTGAAGGCTTTGGCCCCCTGGTGGTCTGTGGATGTACTGCAGATAGGCGAGGCAAAGTCATTGACACTCAAACGTTTGCAGTATTCAACTTTGTTTTTCAATCAGTCCAGTTCTGCACACCTGCATGTGTCTGTCGCATGACTGATGACGCAGTGACAGAATTTAGTCACGTTCCCAAGTTTGGCCTTTTTTTCCCTTGAAGTCGGCTTCTCATCAGTAGGTTGGCCAGGCTCCACCTTCGTGCTGCAGCCCACACATTGGTGGGAAGCAGGATTCAACGGAACAAAAGGAGATGGTGTTGGGTGAATAGCATATTTCTGTGGACACTGAGAGGTTTGTGTTAATATGTACTTTTAGGGAGCTCTCTCCCTGCTGCTGAAATAAAGTTCAGCTCTGTCAGACATCCAGCGTGATGCGCTCGCTTCGGGGCTGTGTAATTCTGAGAGACGATGCTGCAACATGGCACAATCTTACAAGCGGGTTCAAACTGGCAATAAATACCCGAGAGTCAGTTCTTGCTCGTGAGTGAGCTTTTCAAGTGGGAGGAGAAGCGCTGGTTGGTTTCAGAGCTGCAGTGCGGCTAAATGAAGGAGCTAAATGTCACCCCCCCCCCCCCCCCCCAAAAAAACTCTGAAACATTCTTCTTAATACAATCCTTTTCTTCGCACCAGATCTGAAACGTTCCCCTATGAAACAGTCAAACCCCGTGAGGGTATCCAATCCTCAACACATCACGGTTGTTCCATCATCGCGGTGTTACACCAGCATTATTTATGAGAAACTGGCCCCAAGACCTCCAAAGTTCACCGTGTCGTCATTGACCCCGTCTGACGCGCGATCATACGATACCGTTTTCAGCGCCGCCCCTCCACTATCTCTATGTTTGAACGTCTGGGGAGGATTCTCTTTTCCATAATCTGATGATCAGTCTGGCAGACATGACGGGTCCTCCTCTCATTACTGGAAGATTGTACTTTGATATATCGAGCAGGTCTGTCGGGTCCCCCGGCACATTCTCAGTGAAACGGGTAATTTCAGACCCACCATATTGTGTGTCATTTGAAAGACGCTCTTTAAATCTCTTTCTCCGTCAAAACATCACTCAAGCCAGAGCTCCCGTTCCCATGTTGCGTCCATTCTAGGACATTAAACGGGAATATATTTGACGACGACAAAGTTGTTGAGAAAATATGGACTTAACCCTAATACCAAAAGAGTGTTAATAGACTGAAAACGCGGTCTCGTATGTGTTCCTCGCGCGGCAACAACTTGCACCGCGAGAACGTCTGAATGTTGATGAGGACAGTTTTTCTTTTAAGTCTCCAAACTTCATGGAGAAACAAACTCTGCCGGGAGTTGACCGCCGTTTGCTGCCGTTAGTGTGACTGTAAACAGAAGTACAAGACGAGCAATTAAATTCAGCGCAAGGCAACATCTTAATGATGTGAAAACATGGAGAAATTGTCAGCTATCGGTAGACCATTTTAGATTTGAACACTTTCTCGTTTTGAGTTTTAAATTAAATTTTATCACCTCATTTTTATGACAAAATCTGAAAAATTAGCTTAAAAATTTCGGGAAAAAAAACGATTTTCTTGTCCTTGAAAAATGTCCTTGACTATTTTTTTTTATTTAAAATTTATCAAATTTCAGTAGCTGCAGTCACAGTGGGAGAAGACACAGCGACTGTGAGGATGCTCCGCTGCCACAGTTTAGTTGAGTGGGGGTCACCCACCCACCCACACTTTGAAAGCCCCTGTTTTGGAGTAAATTTGTGGATATTGTGTACAAGCCAAGAAAAAAAGTCCCGCGTCTTCAGATTCCATCAACACTGAGCTCAAAATCAGATCAAACAACTCAAAACACATACCAACACACCTGTTGATATTCCAGCGCCGCTTTGAGTTTCAAACAGCAGTTTAACCGTGTCAAAATGTGTCAACAGGCCTGAGTGAGAGTAGCGCAAATCAAGTTGTTCCTCTTCGCGACGAAATGCTGGACCAAAGGTGTCCTCCCAGAAACTGAATCCATCAAGCTTTGCTCTCTGAGACGTGGCAGAATGACTCCGGCGCGGAGACGGGATTCGCTAAATAAAGAACCCCTCTAATCGGCAGGAGCCTTGTCAAAGAGACACCGTGTGATGAAGTTCTCGGAGGACAAACGGCAGTTTGAAACCACTTCTGTAGAGGGAAGGAAAAAAAGAAAAAAAGAAACAAGGCCAGGAGCTCAGGGTGAGCCAAGACATCCCAGCGTTTTACAGAGGATGATGGGAAAAAAAAAGTTCTATTTACTCTTCAGTCCCAAGTCTGATGTTTCCAGCAGAAACAGTTGGGTTTATATAAGGTGGCCGACGCTGCAGTGTATCAACAGAAGCTGCTGGGAGGCTTTGCTGCTGTGGGATTGGACACCTGTTGCAGAAAGACACTTTAGGAACACGCTGACGCTTCAGAGCAAACACGCAATGGCGCCTCGGACCTGAAATGCCCGATGGACACCTGACCAATAAGTGCAGTGCCAGGGATCATAGCTGGGTTACAAAAGTAAACAAAACAGGGGGTGGTAAAGGATGTTTCTTGGTCCAATGTCGCAACGTCACTTGAGTCTTATCCGAGCATTTAGAGGCTGAGGAAGCCAAGCAAACCTCTTAGGAGCAAGGTCGGACATTGCTCGTCTATTAGTAGGACGTGGCCTCTATGCAGTTTGACTTCCTGTTGCAAGCAGGCCAAATATGACATCAAAGACTCGAGGACATCAAATTTAGATTTGCAAAGGTTTCATAATTCATTCAGCCTTCGGTTTCTATGGCGATATGAGAAGGACCGTTTTCAGGTTCGTTCCTATTCAGCTGCAGAGAGGGAGGTGGGTGGTTATCCCGACCTCGCCTCTTATGAGACTCCGAGTGGACCCACCTTCCTCGGAACCTGTCCTCGCTCCCTTTCCTCCTCCTCCCCCCCCCCCACGGAGCGACATACAGCGCACACGCAAAGCCCCGCGAGGGGGGGAATCCGTCTCTTCTGCTCGCAGGTCACATCAGTGACTCAGCTCCCCGCCTGCAGAATCGGCTGCCCACGGCTCGGCATCGGCGGCGCGGCTCCGGCGGCGTGAGGCAGCCGGAGCTGCCACATGCTTTCATTTCATTTGCGCTCGCAGCGGTCAGCTTTTAGTGCCTCTGCTGCGATGGCACCAATGTTTGTATGATTGAATCCGCGAATAAGTGGCTGTCTGATCCAAGCGCGGCAGCGCGGCTGTGCTCGCGAGCAGGCTGCTGAAAAACCCCAAAACGTCAGACTCGTGGGATTTTTCACTACCCTTATGTATCCCTGATGCAATCCACTTGATATTTTAATGAAAATTCAACTATGTTGGTGAGTCCAACATGTTGTTAATTCCTGGAATGATAACTATATTTTACTGAATTATGAAAGAAACAGTTTTATGTGTATTTTACATAGATATTTCCATGGGAAGTGAGGATTTGTCCATGCAAGTCTCTCTGTTCTCGGCATTAGTTTGTGGATACTTGTTATCATGTTGCCAACTAGCTGTTCTGGCTCTGGCTGCATTGCAGCAAACTGGGCATCCTGACCAGTGGACAGTTCCAGGTCATTGCCTGTTACTCACTTTTATTCACACCCAAAGGAGTGTTTGCCTTGTTTCAGCATGCCGCTTTGTACCTGTTGCATCCGCGACAAAGCCTCCGAACAGCAGGCGTGTCGTTCTCGTGTTCTCCTGCGAAGGCAGCGGAGGCCGTCGATTGGTTTCTCCTGAGTCCCTCCGCCCAATTGGAAAACAAACAAGCTTAGCGGACTTTCAAACTAAGTTTATGCTTCCAAGAGATTTCTGTTTCGAGTCTTTGAGTCCATTTAACCTTGAAGGGGGAGGGCAAAGAACGTCTGTGTTTTCAAGCCCCTCCCCCTCAATCCACATGTATCCAATGACCTCAGAATCCCCCTCCTTTTGCACAGTACACCTTCATGCGCGACAAGTCTTCAAAGTCCCTGCAGCTGGTCCCGAAACGCTTTTTGTCAGCATTTACTGCCATTACCGCCTGTTTACCTGCCTCTTTGCCGCCGTCGCCGGTGCCGTTTCGCACGCTTCAACTGTCGCGCTTGATTTCGGTCTGCTGGGGCTTGGCCCAATCACGTTCCTGCGACGCGTGCAGCTGCTGAGTGTCAAAAAATTCAAAACACGTACCCAGTGAGACAATAAAAAGAAAAAAACACGCAGAAAATCGTCCAGGAAGTTAAATATTGAAGTCGCTCTGACCGCATGCTGTAATCACACTGAAATATGAGTCCAGAAAGACTTCAGTGGCAACTTGTTTGATTGGCGTATGCATGTATGCCGATAATTGCAGTTTTCCGCGGGAGAGAGAGAGAGAGAGAGAGGCGCGCAGGATGACATTTAAACATTCAAATGGCAAAAAGTAGCCTGACAAACGCGCGATCGTGGCTGTGCAAACAAATGAGGATCGCAGCGAGCGGCGCCGGGGTGTAAAATCAGATGTAGCCAGACTGCCGCCAGTGTACGCAGCGTCGCGACGCTCTCGGCCAAACTGTTCAAATTCCAGCTGTGTTTGTCGGCGCTTCTGGATCTCCCAAGAACCGTTTTGGAGACGGGAGGGCTTGATTTCCCAGGCCTCACCTCGCATTGCCTCCCAAATCGCTGGTGCTCTCGATGTAATCGTGACTTTAAAACCAATTTACTGGAACAACACGCGGAAGCTGTGTCACTCATGTTCTCCCGCCGCTAACTGCCCCCACCTGGTCGCTTTCATTAAAATACAAAACAGCCTGGCAGCCCAAGTGGCCAACAAAGTCACGCACGAGATGGTTTCTGGGAGCGCCGGTTACATTTGGCAAACCCGCCTTATTACAATCGCCCCGGACCAGACAGAAGCGAATAATATTAAAAAAAAATAGGGGGAAAAAAAATCCATCTGACAGCCGATGGCAGGCGGGCGCGTTGGGCTCAGGTAAACAGAGCATCTCAGATGCTGCCTCATCACTCGACACCAGATGCACAGACTTCCCGAATATTATACAGGAGTGCAAGTTTGCCAAAACCAATTGCAGGGATGTTATTTTCCTGCTGTCGTCATAAAATCCAGGCTGCTATCTGATGGCCGAGCTCTTTGCTTCAGCTGCTTCTCTATATGCATGGAAATGTTCCCCGGACGATGGGAGGTGGGGGGGGTGGGGGTGGGGGGTCCCTGTAGGGGGAGGCGTAGCATGGAGGTCAGGTGAGCCACTGGGGGGCCGCCATGTCAACAGACCTCGGCGGGTGCGTCCCTGATCGCCCGCTTCCCGGCATTGATTTGGAATCTGACATTTCGGGCCCAGTTCCAATAAGCTTCTAATCATATTTTCCTTTTCCCAAAACAAAGCAATAAAGCCTCGGCCGCGTCCCCCGCTACCTTGTCTCATCTCCCCGTCTTAATTGAAAACCCGATGCGCGCGGCGTTTGTTGCCTGTTTCATTTCCAAAACTTGACAAAACAAATCATTTCTAAAAGCAATGTTGGTGTTTTTTGGGTTGCTGTTTGTGTTGTTTTTATTCTTCCTGAAGCTAATTCAAAGGTGCCAGCCTTCTTGCTGCTTTCATCCCACCACAGTTTTGTTTTTTTTTTTGGAGTGGAGTCTGATGGTATTAGCACAAGTAAAGTCATCTACGGTGTTTATTTGGTCTGGGGGGGGGGGGGGGGGGGGGGGGGGGGGGGGGGGGGGGGGGGGGGGGGGGGGGGGGGGGGGGGGGGGGGG
>JASSRZ010000001.1:4324845-4348258 GCA_032164315.1 Malacoctenus gilli
GAGAGAGACCGCCTTTTTTTGGGAGATGGAACACCCCCCCCACCCCAGTCAAACATGCCACAGAGGCATGATCAGACTTCTGCATAGGTAATTGGCACCAACAGCTGGTTATGATCACAGGATTGTGATTATGAGCCACTCAAGAAAGTCAATGACTTCTTTGAAAAGAGACATCTGTGATTACAAGATTAGAAGTCATTACCATTGTAGCCCAGGACGCCGGTTCCCAAACTGGGGCGCAGGGAATTCCATGAGTCCTTGAGAGGATTCCATTGGGTCCCTGGCAAAATGAAGATTAGTTTAATTTCACAGTTATTTCCCCACACAATGAAGGGGTGGGGGGTGGGGGGGGGGAGTGGGCACTTTCATTTGACCGTAAAAAGACACACAAGTTCAAAAATCTTTCATCAAACGCCGCTTCAAAGGAAGTTTTTCATTTGGCTCCGGGCTCCGCAGGGTGTCCATACAAATGCAGAGGGAAGTTTAAAAAAAGATGATCCAGTAAGGATGACAACTATTCTTGTTACTCAGATTTACGGCAGCCCAAGAAAAAGAAAAACCCTGCCACAAATGTGTCTGACTCGGCAATCTCTCCGTCCTTTGTACCCGTTTTGATTCAGACCAGGGCCATAAAGGGCTGAAGCTTATCCCCACTGACATTGAGTGAAGGAGGTCACCCGTCACAGGTTGCAGGTCCATTGTTAGGCTCACACAGCAAGGCATCAAGACACGCCATCGCATCACGCAGCTCCGAAGCACGACGAGAGTAAAAACAGCAGCCTGGGTAATGCCTTCACGGGGAGAACATGCAAAGGCAGAAAGACCAGAGAACAGATTCAAACTTGATTACAGTTTGCAGGAAACAAAAGGAACAAAAACCTCAAAACAACAAAACAATCAGGAAGCAGCTTGAGGTTGTTGCCTCCTGTAAAGAATTTCCTTCAGTGTTCTTATCCAAGCTGATTAATTGTTAATTTTCCTTCACTGTAATACCCCAAACTAAAAAATACCCAAATATGACATGTTTTGCTGCACTCAGACTGATCATGGCAGACCCAGGCTACCCAGTTCCTCCTTCTAAAGACAGACACCAGTTGTTTAGATGCAAAACAAAACACTATAAAACAAACCTTTCGGTTTCTTTCAAGATTCTTTAGCTTGAGTCTTACCATTTCAAAACCATTCGGGCAGAGTTTGGATGGGGGACTGTTAAAGGACATTGCTGAGTGAAACTGTGCGGGTCGAAATGTTGGTGGAAGAGAGAACCTGAAGGTGGTCTGTGACGTGTAACCACGCTGAAAACAAGAGCTCCATCCTGTTGGGAAGACCTGTTTGCAGAACATTGTGGTCTGTATTAGGATTAATTGTGACCTGATGTTGTTGGATCTTGAGTCACTGAGTCAAAATTTGGATGTATCCACCTGGCATGAAGTCCCCCACCTCTCTGATAGCCTCTCTGACCACCTCTGTTGCCTTTGCTGAGTCTGTGTTTCTCTGCCGTAGTTCAGTCATGAAGGTCCAACTGAGGCAGCACAGTGAGCTGAGCATCATTGCTCATTTCACTGTGAAACATCCCACAAAACAGTCATTAAAACAATGCAAGAGGAAAAAACAAGGTACCTTATTTGGCTTGAACTCTGCAGTGCATCCACAAACATGTGGCTAGAAGTTAGACAGTGCTTCAGTGGGGAAGACAAACATGAGAAGACTGAGCTGAGTTAAGGAAAACAAAAGTAGTGGAAAGATAGGACAATTAGATGCCATGAAATTAGTGAAAGCACTGAAATGGTCTATTTGTAGTTACATGAATTTCCGCATTGGGTTGTGGTTGCATGCGGCTGTGTGTGAAGACGCAAGAAAGAAGGAGGAAAGAAAATAAATAGTGTTTGTTTTCTTGCTGGTTTGTGCACCGTTTCAACCGTATTTTTATCTCTTTCCGTTTCAGAACGATCATGAATTGTAACCTGAGGGTGATCCAGGCTCGAGCGTTCGCTCAGAACCCACACCTACGCTACATGTGAGTAAACACTCTATCTTTGAAAACCCCGTGTTTCCTGTGCCTTCAAATGATTTATTATGATCTGTGACGCTCGGCGGCTCGCAGTGTATGGCCGCGGATGAGTTAGCGTCGAAACAGGGGATGATGCGGCTGATAGAGAGCAGTGGGGGGGTGTTGGGCGGGGGGTATTTTCGGGGAAAATTGCGGCCGCCTCAGTTTTCTGTCGCAACGGCCGCAACATCTTAAATGAGACATCCATTATTTGCCTGGGATAATTGGATTCCTATCTGCCCCGGTTCCTCTTTGTGCCTCGGCGGAGCAACACGCCGAAGACGCGCCTCCATTTAGTCCGCGCTCGCCAAATGGACAATTTGTCCGGGAGGCCGAGCATCAGACAGCCGGGCGAAGAGCAAAGTAATTTCTTTAACAAAGGCTGATGTGTCACCGCATGACAGCCTGTTATTCCCCAATTTTCCAGGAGTAAACACGTTGAGGAACTCAGTCACAGTCTTTTACCTGAACACACTGCCATTTGCAATTTCCAGTTGTTGACTGATAGGCAGTTTGAATCTCTCTTTTCTCCTGCTGATGACTGCCGTTAGCCTCCAGTCCGTGTGCGTGTGTGCGTGGGAGCAGGAGAGAGCGGGAGAGCGAGCGAGAGCGGACGCAATAGTAGTTCATTATACGCAACACACACACACACACACACAAAAAAAATGCAGTATGTTCCATCCGAGAGCTTAATCCAGCCTGTCACCCAGGAAGAAAAAATACTCGTTGGACTCTGCTTCTTTAAAGGCTGGGGTGTTTTTTTCTTCTGTGGCAACTGCATGTGCATTCGCGTGTTCATCGTCCAGTTTGCTGATTGGTAAAGCTCATCGAGCGCATCGGCGCTTCGCGAAAGTTATCCAAACGATGCGTCTGCTTAATTTTCTCCGCAGGAGATTAGCAGACAGGAGATCGAACGGGTATAAATGGTTGCGACCTTCTCACCTCGCACTGCCGTCCTCTCTGTGAACACACTTGTAGTGCGGAGGCAGAGTGAGCGGGAGAAAGGCATTGAAGCTGTACAAGGCTAAAGAGGAGGAGGGATTTGCAGAGCGAAATAGCTTGCTGGTGAATCAGCCGCTTTCGCACGGAATCAGATTGAATCGGCTTTGAATCCGGACTTGAAGACAACTCGGGGAACCTTCACACAGGAGCTGTTTTGTATGCTGCGAACAGACTGCTGTCGCCCTCTTTACTTTGGCAGGTGCGGAAGCTTAGCAGAACTTTGAGAAGAACGAAAACAAGGGATCTCTGGTTCACCTAAAGGCATACGTGGTCTGTTTCACTTTCGAGTGAACCCTGGTGCATGTCGTTGACTATAAAATGACCGTGACCGAGAGCAGCGAGGACAGGAAGTGATTCGATCAGGAAACGTCTCTTTTTCGGTACCTGTCCAATCAATGAGGCCGGTTGTCTCTGTTGTTTCCACATGCTCCCTCCTTCCTGGACAATACTGATTTCTGGCAACAGTGCCCTAAATGAGCAGCTCTTGTAATTGACTTTATCCCGCTATTCTGGTCCACTTTCCAAAAAGCCACATGAAAGTCAACCGAATCAAACAAAGAGTGGAGAAAACAGGCCTTCCTGGTGTGAAAGGACAACTCAGACAGAAAGAACAAACGGGTTGAGAAGCCAATTATTGACAAAAGGCAGGCTAAAAAAAATCACACTCTAAACTAAAACAACAGCTCCCATCCTCCTTGCTTGCGAGGTGAACAGGCTCTCACTACTTCAGCCAACTTCCTCTTGAGATATTACTTGTTCAGAGTGAAATACATGTTGTCCACAATCTGTATGTTGAAGTTCTATGGATAAAACTGTTTTGATCAAGTCAAGTTATAGTTCCAAAACCAAGATGAAGCTCAGAATAGAAATGCCAGTAGAAGAAAAAAATTACCTGATCCTGCATCCTTATTTTACCCACAAATAGCTTGATAATTTCAGCTTCTGCTAAGCGAACCCACTTTCTTGAATCTCAGCGCAAGATTTTGAGATTATTCGGTCAGAAAGAAGGCGAGGAAGCTCCTGAAATCCGACGTCTGACCCCGTCCCTCCCTTTTGTTCCCAGAGAAAGATAAGTGTTCCCTTGTGTCAGCCTGACATCTTCTTCAAACTGTAGGACGAGACATTCTTGCACTTGGGTGTATGTTTTGAACTTCCCTGAGAGCTATGAGGTACCCAAGTAATGTATTTCTTTTTGGGCTCGCTCGGGCAAGTTGGAGAGATGTTTACCTCATTGTCGCGGTTCCTGCGTGCAGGCTTTTGAAGTGATTGGACGAGACGTCGGCTGGGGTGGGTGGGCCTGGGCTCCTTCCTCATCGCATACATGTCATATATAGGGTGTGAGGTTTTAGCTCCATACGAGAATCGATGTTTAATGCATCTCCACCAAGGGGAGCGGCTCATCACGTGCGCTGAAGTGGCTCCATTCTCACCGCTTCTGCCGTAGAGGCATTTGCGTTTGTGCTGGGCAGATCTGGCGCCCCCACCACCACCACTCCAGGCAGTTTATGATGGCTCTCTGTTGTGGTCCCGTTAATGCAGGTGGACAGTTGCTAGGTGACACCGTGGATGACGGCGTCAGAGGAGATTAATTATCACGCCTGCGCTTAGCCCGTGAAGACCGACCTCATTGATGCCGGCGTCAGACGGGGCCTCCTCCAGCCCCGGCGATCGGGCGCTCCGGCCGTTCACTCTTCCCAGCGAGGAGAATTGGAGCTGTTGTCTTTTCCGTGTGTTGGTGCCGGAAAAAAAGGCTCAATTAGTCATAGTGAAGATTTTAATTCCATGTGCCATAAACATGATGGCTGTAATTAACACTCAGCCCTTTAAGGCTCACTTTTTAATTAGGATTCCTCTGCTTTGTGTTTTGATACATGTATCCCGCATTATTTTGCATGAATTATCATATGTGAAATTGAAGCAGCGCATATTGTTTGAGTGATCTCATTGTATAAAAAGGCTTGTTGTCGCACAAGGTATAGTTATATTTCAATATTTTTTTTTCATTTTTTTAATGACATTTTGCAAGTTCATGATACATTTCATTGTGTCTGCATTTTAATGCTTTTTTGGTCTTGTAAAGGATTTCACTGGGGGTAGATGCCCCTGAAGTTGTTGGCCTACTCGCGAGAAGAGATCAAACGCACCCAAACCCCTTTTTAGATTCAGTTTGAAAACATGAACGGTCGTCAGGTAAAAAAACTTCGGCGCTCCCGTGTTTAATGCCGATCCAATACGCTCAAACTAACTCCGAATAATCTCGTCCGCTCCTTCCCCTTTTGTCGTCCTCGTATCCGGCGCACAGTTGCTACATATATGAATTATTTATGGCTGGTAACACCCCAGTAATTCACCCAGTGCCAGGGGAAGATTTCATAAACTATTCAGACAACAGTGTAAGAAATCTGATGCTGTGTGAACCCCCCCCCCCATCACCACCACCACCACCACCACACCCTCCCTCCCCCTACAACAGCAACAACAACATGTGCCTCGCAGATGACAGGCAACAAAAGTACAGTACGGCGTACAAGTTCATCCAGGCCTGAAAGTCTGACAGAAACATCTGCCTCTTTCATTAGAAATGAACTCGGCTATATTTAATATCCTTTCTTTTTTTTTATCTTCTCTCTGTCGGCCCTGTTTGCAGCCCCTCGTCGGAGCATCAGTGCTGTCATTACGAGGTGACCTCTGCGGGCTTTGACTGGAATTTATGCAAGCCCAAAATAAACCTAATTACAGTGTAGCGTAGCCCCCGCGAGAGCACTTCATTCTGATCAGCGGGGGGAGGGGGGTGGGGGGGCTGGCGGTGGCGGTGGCGCGCAGGTGGATGGATTTGATCCGACCGATGCGCGCCCGCCCCGCATCCTGCCGGCGTGTCGCACGGCGAGACACGGACCCTCTAATTTTCCTTCCGAGACGCTCTCAGAAGAGAGCGGCGGCTGAATGACACCGAGGTAAATACAAACTGTGCAACGCTCCAGAATGTGATTAGCGTTCCAGCATTAAAAAGGGAAGAAAAAAAAAAAAAAGGACGCGTGTGGAAAGAGGCGCACATATTTGGGCAGCTCTTGGAACGAACGCGCTCGCAAGGTTACAAACATGAAATCAACAAACTGTCACAATATTTGCATTTTTAATGCCGCGTTGATGCCTGCTAATTCACAATGCATATTATGGTAAAGCGAGATAAGGCTGTCATTTGCCGTAACGTGGCGCCGCGCGGCTGCCAGAGGCGGGATTCAGTGGAGCCGCGGCGCGGGGAAGACGTGTCTCAAATTGATGCAGGAGGCGAGAAAATGCGAGGGGAAGAGAAAGGAACTGCGGGCTACATTTGGTTAGCGTCGACACTTATCACAGCTGCGTTTTCATCTTTGGGCCTCCTTCTTCAAGAGCCATTATCCCACCGCGACATTTTCACCCCGCTCACAATGTGGTTTGTATTGCTACAATAGAGGACTCATCAGACAGAGAGGTAAACTTTTTTTTTTTTTGGTTGTTGAATTTTGCAAGTTGTTTATTTCTTAGTAAATAACCCCTCTGAGTGTTTTTCGTTTTATTGAGGGAAAAGGCAAACTGCAATGCAAATAAAGCAGGTTATTCAGAGTGCAAAGAGACGTCTGCGCAGCAGTCTGCTGCACAGCTCGGA
The DNA here is from genome assembly GCA_032164315.1 of Malacoctenus gilli. Classification (NCBI taxonomy): domain Eukaryota; kingdom Metazoa; phylum Chordata; class Actinopteri; order Blenniiformes; family Labrisomidae; genus Malacoctenus; species Malacoctenus gilli. Next base: position 4,331,544 of record JASSRZ010000001.1, read on the forward strand.
TGGTTTAGACTGGGCAGGGAAAAGGTCAGGAGGTGAGCTGTTCAAGAGGAAACATCAGTCATGTAAGCATTTGGCTGGGACTACATGTTTCTGTATAGGAAAAAACCCCCACCAAAAATCAGGACAAAATGTCTTCTGTTGACGCTATATGTCCATCGTTACCTTTGCAGTGAACTTTTCTTTTTTTATTCAACTATATTGTTTTGCGTTGTTGCCTTTTGTCCTCTCGGGATACGTTGCAGGTAATGGAAACGAGTGTGTAAGCTGGACTCGAAAAGAAGTGAAACATGATTGTAAGGGATCCAACAACAGTTTGGTTTGAACCTGTTTTGAAGGGTCGCCAAATAATGGAGTTGTTTTGCCTCTTTCCTTTCAAAGAAAAAGACCCAAACGTCCTTTTTTTCCTCCCTCACACATGTATCAGAGATGTTTACAGAGAACCTTTGGAAAACATCAATAAGGACTGAAAAATACTCATGGAGCGTTTTCCAATAATATCATTTGAACCAAGTTGATGCTTTAAAATCAAAAGCATGAACCATCTCATGATGCCATTGCTTCTCTCTCATTTACCCAATAAACTTGTTTATGAACAATTCTGCTTTATTCAAGGAATTTTTGCCTCGCTAATGGTTCCCAGTCCGACATTTGCTGAAATGTTCTGGTGCCCCTGCGCACTGCTTCTCCCTCTCTGCAAACACGGAACCAAAGGACCCTCCGATGCATGTTTCACATTGCTTAAAATGCAATTAAAGTTTTCTTTTTTAAACTTGACAGGTCATCGCATGACGTGTTTGTATCTGATCAGTTCTGACCAGACAGTTTTGATCTTTGGTACCTTCTCAAATACCCCCCCCCCTCCCCCCTATCAGCTTTGTGATCGACTATAAGTAAAGTAAGTTTGATCCCACTGTTACGCTTACAGGTGTATGACTTTCAGCCACCAGGTGGAGTGAAGACACACTGGTTTTAAAATACATCCTCTGTGGAAACAGTGGCAAAAAAAGCATTAACGAAGCAGTAAAATACTTCCCGTCAAGCTTCAGATTGTTATCCAGCACAGTCGGAACACACCGTTTGCTTTGCTGCTGTTTACTGACACGAGACAAAGATACTGTTGTAATCAGCCCAGGTTAGAACTACAAAGGACAGGAAAAGGTGTCGTTTTAGGGTGTAGTGGCACCAAGTGTCTAGCTGGTGTTTGTTTCTGGTTGTGACGCCTGCCAGTGAGCGGACAGATGTGACGGTTGCTTTGTGACATCGGCTTTCAACTTTGGTCAAAGGAGGGCAAAGGCTGGAGCATTCTCCACTTATGTACAAAAATACAATGAATGAACCAGATGGTTCTCGAAAAGTGATCGGGGGTCTCACAGACCACAGCTACGGATGAACCAGACTTTGTTTCACAGAATGGCGTCTCTATCTGGAGGTGTGAAAGCTCAACTGATCCCACTGGAAACCTTCGGTCTTGGTTCACTTGCAGTTGAACCCTGGTGCTATTTGTTTACAGTGTGAAAGGCAAACGGACTAGTGTGCCAAGAGAGCAAGTGGTAGCATTCTGCTCGCTCACTGCTTGTATGGGGGCAGCCGAACCGAACGAGCGTGTTAAAGTTTGAGCCGAGACACTGGTTTCCCCTGTTCGCCTCAGTCCAAGGTTGATACTAGCACCAGTCTTTCAGGGAGTCGTGGGGGAGCTGATCTCTGGTCTGGGATCTCGGATGGCTTCTCGCTAGATTTGCGCCGACTGGGATCCGACACGTTCCCCCAATCACAGTGATTTTTATAGTCAGTGGGAACTTGGATCTTGACGAAAAGGATTGTACAACAGCTTATTAGTGAGATGCTGCGTTGCATGAATAGCTCATTTATTCTTGCTGCCACAGTGAACTTAGAAGGTGCAAATTTACCAGTGAATCATCTCGACTTTCCTATAATTTTTCTGAGTGCAGTACCTTCAAGAGGTGTCGGACCACCTTTTGCGCCTTCCACTTTCTGGCCAAGAGATTCTGCTTGTTGTCAACACAGTTCATCCATGGAATCACTCTGAAGGTTGCAGATATCCACCGCACCTCCTTCTGTAATCAAGCTCCATCAGACTCTGTGATAATCAGCTCAAACCGGTCGGATTCGGTCCCGGTGGGGTCAGCAAAATATGCTGATCGGCCCCGCACACGCAAATCACCGGGCCGAGTTTGCAGCCAACTTGTTTCATTAAAATGAAAATGAAAAACTTTTCTCTGGTCGAGCAGTTTCTCAGTATCTCTGTGGGAGGACTGTCTTCCAAAAGACAACTCATCAACGCAACATATTACTTGTGTTTGTCTCCGTGGCACCACTGACTCAGCAGCAAGTCCCACCTCGTCAATTGTTGTGGCTGGAGAAGCTCTTAAGTGCCATAAGGGGGCATTAAAGGAGCCATCAGTGTTTTATTTTTTTAAATTTTTTTTAACACTGTCTTCGTGGGAAATGACCACGCTTGGTATCTGTTTGTCAATTTGTTGTCGGTTTGAGTTTGAGTTTCTGCGAGTTGAGAAAAAAATACCTCTCTTCCGTCGCGCCATGTGTGGCGGAGCACCGTTCCCTGGGCGAGCTGGAACATTCGCCGCCGCAGACTGCTTCATTTCGTTTTGAAATGTTTTTCTTTTCTTTGGCCCGCTTCCATTTAATGCCTGTTTTTTTTTTTTTTTTGGGAGGGGGGGGGGGGTACTGTTTACAATAATAGCTCTTTGTTATCAGCAGGCTCCAGCATTATGGCAAACGGAGATTTGAAGCAGCTCGGTTGGAGATTGCTGGGCCCTATGGCTAATTCACCGGCTCCACTCGCACCGCAATGATTCTCTCGTGGGCTTTTTACACGATGAGATGAGTGTAATTTAACTAATTTGTGTGTTGCTGAATAGATCTCATTGATGCCTTTTTTTGGGATGAAAAGTAGGGGTTGAGTTTCCTCCCCGTCTCTCTTTCTCCTGCCTAATTTTGAAACAGTTCGACTCACAAAGCACCAGCGTCATGATGGGGGGGAGGGGGGAAAAAAACAAAACATGCCACTAATGCATAATGTTGTTCATTGAGATAATTGGAAATCCATTAATGGGCTTTTAGTAACTGAGCAAAAAGTAAATAATTAGGCCTCTTATGTTAGATAATATCATGTTCACTTTCGTGATCAAAATAACCGATAATTATCATCTCACGCAAGTCCAGTCCCGCTTTGTTTATTCCCAGCAAAATTAAATGGGGGGGTCAAACAACCAAACTGCCTGTTTGTTGTGTGAATCAATAGTCGTGAAACAGATTATCTGTTAGCGCAGGTTTTTCTCAAATCAACACCTTTACTGCTCCAACGGTTGCTTTCCCCCCCCCCTCCTCACTCCGCACCTTTTGAATTGAAATTAACGTCTTGAACAAGTTTTCTGATTTCTAGTTCTGGTCCGAAGATTTCAACGGACTGCATTCAGCTTTGCAGATTTGTAACCAAGCAAAGCCATGTAGAACTAGACGGGTACGAACATCTGGCCAAACTCTGTGATTTTGGTCCAATCCCTGTTCATCAGAGCTGCATACTGTCTTTTAAAACGAGATGGAGTTCCTGCAGTCACACACAGTGTGTCTATGCTTACTGAGTGAAAATGTTTCAGTGTGCGCTGGAGTGGACAGCGGCTTCCCTGTGAAGTTACCACAGGTGTTGTCATTGTCGCCGTGTCAAAAACGTCCTCTTTATCGCGGCTCATGCTGCCTCTGATTGGCAACGGGGGGGACTTACCTGTCGCGATGCTGGAGATAGGGCGCACAAGAGCCCCTTGTGAAATTTTCTTTAGATAACAGTAATTGTATGAAAGCTTTAATCTCCAGAAGCTTCCTGACTGAGATTAGGTGCACACGGGCACACTTACAACCACTTACCTGTACAACCAGCACCACTGATGCTTTCTCTGCTCCCCTTTTAATGTCGCCTCACCCGTCCGCGTTGCATTTTCAATGTCATCACAGAGAATTGAGATTAGTTTTACAGTGAGCCAATCGCATCGGTTGCAGAGGGCGACACTGGGTTTGCTTGATTGACGTTTGAACATCATTATTCATTCCTTTCTGTTACCCATTGAAACGCTAACTGCCCACATAATTAAGTACTCAAAAGTAATCATGATATAACCAGGTAGGCTCTCTGATTGCGCTATCCGTTCATCATCCAGAGCGAAGCCACAGCAGTTGAATGAGTGCATGAATTCAGATGTAGTTATCTCATTGACCTGGTTGTTGATGTCCCCTGATTGGCCTCCAGGGCTGACCCGCCTTGCCGGGAATCACCGAGAGGCCGGTTTTTGCTCGTATAATCCAAAAGTCCAAATCACCCAAGCATCTACTTTACATGTGGTAATTCAGGACTGAGGATAGCGTGTTTCCGTGATGTCGCCTCCGCGGTGGCCTTTGCAACCATCCTGCAGTGTGTTCCTCCAAGAAGGCTGTAATTACCTGCTGCCGTGCACCCATAATTTCCTCCTCATCAGATATAATGTGACCTTCACGTAAATTAATATCCCTTTTTCTGGGGGCCAGAGTCGTGGTTGGGTGTTTTGGATGGCGGTGTTCTTTTGTGCAGGAAGTACTCGCAATCATAATGAAGATCGATACTCCTCGTACGCGTGTTGCTATGAAACTCGGTGAGCACAAAGACGAGAAAGGAGGATGAGAACAATCAGTCGGAAGGTTAAAAGAAACCCGCCGTCCGACACGTTTTACGAGCGCATCAGCTCTAGAGAGGACCTCGTTGCCGTGCTGCTGTTCTATGATGATTTTTTTTTTTGTGATTATTTCTGGTCTGTGTTTTAAGAAGCTCCCCAGCCAAAGCAGCTTGAGAAAGCAAACCCAACCACTCCCCCCTACAACGTTGAACCGTCTCGTGAAGGGTCCGTCACTGTGGGGTTGAAGTGACTAGTGTCTCTGCGACAACAGGTGGTTAGTTGGGATCCTGTCAGCATCACTCTTGCAGTCATTTCTTTTGATCCCCACCCCTCACGCACACACACACACGCACGCCATTCCTGGGTTTGAACGCCCGTCGTGGCCGCGCCGCCGCTATGACATTCATATCGCATACAAAGCACCAGGTGGAAATGAAGTCTATCAGCGAAGGCGCCACTACAAGGTCCCCGGCTTTTCAAATCACCGCTGCCACCGCTGGGCACGCTTTTTCTATTTGATGCCGCCGCTCGGCCCGGCCGTCGAGCGCCGCGCTTGTCCCCGCCTGTGTCAAATTAAAGGTCAGCGTCTGGATGGCGAGGCAACTCTCCTCTTTATTCCGGTGCAGCCGAGGGAGAGGCCCAATAAATCTGGAGGGAATGTTGTCACGGGGGGAGTCGGAAAGGTCACTCCCCACAGGGAGAGGGAAGTGGAGAGACTCGCTCTCATTAAATCTTCTCGGCTATGTTTTTCCTTTTATTCCTAAATGTCACTTTCAAACTCGGGTCAGCTGGCCAGCTAGCCTGAGACCGCCCTTAATTAGAAGTCTGATTATTCACTGTTTACCTTGCGGAGGCTTTAAGACTTGCCGCTCTCCCTCGAAAATAGACTCCCCAGCCTGCCTCCGTGCGTCTCTCCCCCCACAGTTACTCACGCAGGTGTTTGAGTAGCCGGCTCGCTTCAGGTGGAGGCCGACTGGGAGATGAATCGCTTACCCAGATGACGCCCCGCCGTCTCTGCCGAGACGTGCCCGGCGTCTCTGCCGAGACGTGCCCGGCGTCTCCGCGGGCGTGTAAAAATAGAGCCGCCAGAGCGCCGCGCCGCGGATGAACGCCGAGCCCTAATGCGCCGCCTGCGACTGCTCGGAGGGAGCCGGCGGGGTTCGGCGCGATGCTGGGGGTCACCGCCGCTAAACGCGGTGCTGTCTCGACGCATCAGCCGTCGGAGGGTCTGAACTTGCGACCCCGTTCCTTCCCCGCTCCTCCTTCCGCGGCCGTGACGCCTGCCTGACCATCAGAGACGGGGAGAATTCTGAAGTGCACTTTACATGTTTTATTTGTACCTGCACTCAAAGGCACAGGGAACCATTTTTTTATATGTGTCCATTAGATGTTCGAAGAAAGCCCGAGAACACCGCAGCTAATCCTCGCGTGCGATGCAAAAAAGACGACGCGAGTCATTAGAGGGAACCGTTACCGCCGCGGAGTGCCGCCGTCCTGAAGCCCAGAAAAGGTGGTTAAGTTTTTGCGAGGACGTAATGAGACAGATTTTTTCCCCCTAACCTACGCGAGCACTTCATTAGAGACACTCGGTTGTGCCGAGAAGCTCTTGGGGGGGAGACAGGAGGTATGTAACAGTCAGAATAAGGAGCAGGGGTGCTGGGAAGAAACCACAGCCACGCTGAGCAGAAATAAAGAGAAGACAAACAACGTCTCCTTGTTGTTAAATGGGGACAACGTCAGAGGCTGTATCACCCACCAGGAGGAAAAAACGAAGCAGTGACAATGGCCACTGCTAACTTTCCCCACCAATCAAACGATAGCTGTAGAAAAGAGACTTGCAGTGCAGGTTTGTAATTATCATCTTTTTGGTATATTTCCACAGTAAAAAAACCCTACAGATTTTCAGTAATTAGAGCTCACGGTCCATCAGTTGGCTCTTCATCACCAATAAAGGGGATGTCGAGGTGCAGAAAACAGTGAATATTATCATTAAACATATCTACGATGCCTCCGACTACGCTCTAATATCCACTACTATTCTCTGAGGAGGAAAATATTTCCGTCTGTTTGCCTTTTTTGAAACGACAACAGCCAACGATACATTAAAATATCCATTCAGCTGTGCTTGCGGAGCCGTGAGAGGGATCCAGGAACGTGGGCCACCTTAAGTGTTTTGCTTCAGTGGGAGTCATCGCATGACTTTTGATCCTGCAAGAAATGCAGAGCGGCTGTTTATTCCTCCCCGTCCTTTTTTTTTTCTTCTCCTTTTTCTCAATTTAGCCTCGCTACGGAGGAGGAGATCCTCCCACACTCAGGCTGTAGCCTTTGGAGACCGACAACCAATGTTCACTCTAGCGAGCTTTCATTTTCATTACGTGCCGATGCATTATTGAGCCGCCGCTGCATGTGACATGCACAGCCGCCGGATGCGCGTCACGCCGGCGACCGCGCTGTACTGTAGGATCGCTCCTTTGACTCGACGGCGAATCGGCAGAGATCCCCCCCCCCCCCGCCACTGCTGCCCATGCTTCGCGTGGGCAGGCTCCTGCTTCCCGAGCATGTTCAATTGGAAGTTGGCGTCGGCTTCCGCGGGCGCGGGGGTTCGCGTTTGGACCTGATTCCCCTCCCACAGGCCGGCCGGCCTGCCGCTCTGTCAGGCTGGGGGGGGGGCGCTGAAGTGTACTTCAGGATCTCCCCTCCAACAGTGGAATTGGTAGTGGGCCGCCCCCGCCGTTTCTCAAAGCGCCACCGCCCACGACGCTCCACGTGAAATCCCTCGCCGGCATGGACGGGTTGGCTGCTTTGACAGTTGGTGAACGCGCCGGGTGCTTGATGAAGCTGGTGGTGTGGCTCTCTGGTTACTACTCTGCTGTGAGGGTATCCTGCTGTGGGGGGTATTCTGCAGTGGGGTGGTACCAGCTGACCCCAGTGCAGATAAAGACTTTGGCTGGAGGAGGCGAACGCATCAGGCCCGGCACTTACAGAGGGCAGATGGCGAAGGTTTTTTGCCCCCTACTCCGCTGTTGATGTTTCAGAGAGCAAACGGTCCAAATTGAATCAGCACATTCATAAATTCATACCGAGTTCAAATTTACATTCCGTCCTCATGCTCTGGTGCTTAGATGTGCGTGCAGCTAATCTCACTATAAACACAAACACGCGGGGCTTGCCGCCCTCTGATAGGAGTGTCATGGAGCACGGGGGTCCGCCGGCTGCAGGGACCGAAACGCTCCGCTGCTCACCGGGCGACCATTCACCACCGACGGGCCAGTGGGACGCCGGCCTGTAGCGAGGGGGGGAAGCGCCTCGGTCTGAGGTCAGCAACGGTTGAGTTGATCTGTGTTTCGGGCAGGCAGAGAACTTCACAGGGTGATGAGTTGGGTTTTATCTGAGATGCTAATGAACACCCCCCACCCCCCCAAAAAAACCACACAGAAGGGGATTCTAAATTTCCAATTTGTATGTTGGTAACAAATTCCAAGAAAAACTCAAAACTAATAAATTGTTGGGTTGGAAGTTATCATCTTTCATCCCAACCACGAGTACATGCTAAGTTTTGACAAACACTGTCAGAGATTAAATCTTTTGGGACATTAGTTCATCATGTGGGCTTCGTTTAACATCATTTTTCCTCAATGTCCCAAGAAAAATCTGTTTACTTGAATCTTTTCAATGTCATCTTGCCGAAAGGCTTTTAGGAACTGCGGCAGTAAACCGAGACAAACGGACCCTCTTTGGAAAACAAGCGTGTAATCCCTCCTCACGCTTAAACTGAATGAGCGCAGCCATACCTTGCGATGTTTCCCTGGTTGTCTTTGTTTTTTCCTGTCGAATAGAGGCGGCTAATCTGGGGTTGGACTCGAACCCGAATGTTCGCTTGTGTTCCTGTGTTTTGCTGGTTCGAATCGACGCTTCGGAGCGTCTGAGCGCGAAAGAACATCAGGTCCACCTGGAGCTCCTGAGTGGTCGAAAATCACTAAACGTAGTTTCGAGGCAGTGAGCTATCAGTGTGTGTCTGAGACCATATGCGTGCAGAAGGGTGTTTTAATTACTCTCCGGGCTTCACTCAGTCAACGTCCCGACAAATTGATGCAGGAGTGATGCATGGCTGCCAGAGGCGTTTTTTTGCATTGGACGTCGCGTGATAATGCATTACTCATAAAGCATTGTTCTGTGATTGGACAGATGGTGATTTGACACAGAACCCGGCTTTGATACAAGATCACGGGGCTGAGTCAGTGGCGGTGGGAAGGGGGGGGTGTGGGGGGGATAAAACTGACAGAAGTAAGAAATGTGACCATAAAATAAGACAAGAGCGAGTAAAACCGGCTCAAACTGGGCCTGAAATTTGGGCGAGGGAGGGAGGGAGGGAGAGAGAGAGAGAAATTGGGTATGAAAGACGGCAGGCAGGGAAAGAGAGAAGCAGGGAGTGAGAAACTGAGGAGACACTGGGCTGCAGTAGATAACGACAGGGAGACAGAGCAACGGAGAGAAATTAGGCATGAAAGCAGCACTGAGGGAGAAGGAACCCTTCACCTCGAGGCCTATTCACAGAGACAGAGAGTGGCCGGGCTGTGCGGGCGATCTTTACATCCATAATCACAGCGCACCAGCGGAGCCTAATGCCTCATGACGGCCCGCGCCGGTGTTGACACGGCGACGGCGGCTGCCGCGCGCCGGCCGGGTCGCGGCGAGCCGCCGGAATAATGGCTCCGGTTAATCTGCGGCACAGGACGGTCAGGGACTCCGTGTCGACCGCTGCGACTGGATCAATACCATCCGTGCAGCCTCGTGCCCCCCCCCCCACCCCACCCACCCACCGTCGCGCCAAGTGCAGACCTCCCACCGTCGGCTCGCAGCTCTCACCCACCGCCGCCGTGGCTTTTGATGTGGCAAAAAGGGAAAAACAGTGGGCTGAGGAGGGGGGGGGGGGTAAAAGATGACCGAGGGGGGAGAGACAACATTTTGTTTACCTGAGCTGACAGGGCAGTTAAAAATAGTCACTTTCATCCGGGCAAAGGATTGGACTGCTTTGGCCGAGGCGTTGCTTTCAAGTCGCGGTGCGAGGGGTCGAGCGTGCGGCGGCGGACTCGCTCGCCTGCTGACTAAAAGCTGAAGCGGGAAAAGTGGGAAAAAGCAGCAGCGGCGGCGGACACTCTGCTCCAAAGCAAGCCAAAATCCTTCAGGCTCGATGAGGCTCTCTGACTCCTGAGGCAGCACTTTGCCCCCCACCCCGCCACCCCACTACCCGACCCCCTGCCTGCCTGCCACCCCCCCTCCTCCCCCTATCCTCCCACATCACTCACTCGCTCGCTCCTGCAAACCCGCGCGGCTGACAGGCAGCCGTCTGGCTGGGGCCTGACATTCGGTGTACACAGCGCCGAGCCCTCCGACACAGGCGCTGTCAGTCAAACAGTCAAACGACACTGGCGGGGAACCCTGGGATGTGTTTGGACAAGAGGATGAGGATTTCAGCCGTGCCGATTGCTATTTGCCACACCGGGATGGGGTATGGGGGTTAGAGGGTAAGAGGCTGGGGCCTCTTTCTACCCCCGGCCCCCCTCTGGCCCCTGTGGCTCCGCCGCCTGGCCTCTGGATGGAGCCTGCGGCCTCTCGCGCAGCGGCCAGGAGAGTGTGGCAGTGAGCTGATTGTCCCCCTTGACAGAGACAGATAGGGGAGACCGACTTTGATAATGTGGAAAAGGAAATAAGGTTCCCCCCCCTCCCCCCCACACACGCACACCCCCCATCCCCACCCTCCGTCCTCCCCTCTGTGTATCCAGGGGGAGCTGATAAGATGGCTGTTCTGCGCACTGGAGTTGCAGGCTGCTCCCATCTCCACAATCCAGGAAGATTCAGACATATGAGTTTGAATAACACAACGCGAGGTAGGAAAAAAAAAACAAAAAAAAAACATTTGGTTTGAAAATGCAATCACGTACAACAATCTGCGAATCCACTTTTGCCCATAATCACCTTATTTGTTCTGAGCCTGAGCGGGTCGGCGTTTCTCTTCCGTCGGGGTTTGAGGGAGTGTAATGTCACAACACTTGACAGCAGCTGTTGATTTCATTGGCTATAATGACAACTTTTGACACAAAGTCACTCGGCTGCAGTTAATGCTAATTCTGCGATCTGGCAGAGCAACAGAAAGCGAAAAAGCGCCGCGGGAGCCGCTCACGCCCCCGGCCAGGGGCGCCGCGGCGTCGCTCTGTGAGCCTGCGACGCCGTAAACGGCTGAATCGCTGCAAGCTCACGATGACCGATTATCCGTATTGTCCTCAAATGCAACACCCTCTCTGACGGATTGATGGCACGTTGAGCAATGTTTTTTTTTTTTTGGTGGAAAGCCTGTATTATTACAACACGAGCCCAGTTTACTTACTCATTTAATTTTGCAGCACACGTTTGGAAAAAAAAAAAAAAAACAAGTCATGTGTTCTCTGTAACATGATCGTATGATTTGATTTTGCACCTCCGAGGAATTCGTACGACAAATTGTTTTCCTTTCAATTTAGCGTGTGAGCACAGTCAGTTTAGTTTGTACCCACTTGCTGCTCAGATTCGCCCTTGTCCCGTATTTCTTTAATTTGTTTTGGGTGTTTTTTTAAGAGGCGGGAGGACTCGTCGCGAGATAATTAGGAAATGCCGAGTTTTCACAGTCAACAACTTGTTTATTCAACACAGGAAATTGTGCGTCTCAAATTTGACGAGCTGCATTAGAGGAACACTGTAGCGCTATTAGATTTGTAAGCCGACGGAACACAGTTGGTCCGCTGATCCCAATTAATACCATAGCTCCGCTTGGATAATAGCTTGTGCTGTCAAAATCTGCGAGCAGGACGTAGCGCTCTCGGGCTGAGTTCACCTGAGCGTGTCACTCCCTTCATCCACAATAAAGGTAAATTATTGGATCTTACTCTATTGTTTGTGTTCCAAGTGGCATTTAAAAACTAAACCAAGAGATGTTCAAAGGTGGCTTATTGTACTTTCTGCTGAATATTTATGTTGCTTAGAACATCCACAACAACAGCGGGTGACGGAAACTCTACGATTGTAGGAATGAAGAGCAGAGAGAACTTTCTGATCGCTGTTCGAATTGTAGAAAAGAGGCTCCATCAGGGGCCAAATTTGTATTGAACTGGTCAAAAGGTCACTCAAAGGCCAATCGTAGCCATCCACCTTTTCGGTGTGAAGCAGAGTTCCGATGCAGTGTTTCGCATCCGCAGACGGTCTCCGCTAAACTGAGCTAACTTCAATCTAACCAATCTTGCCAAGTGTGAACAAGACCTTCCAGAACTCATTCGGTGATGGCATTTCCAAAGATCACAAAGGAGCAATTTGGTGAGACGATAAAACGGCTTGCCGAGCTCGTCCAGGAAGCCAAAAGCCCTGATGCTGCGCAAAAACGTTTGTTTGCTCTCAGTTAAGTCTTTTAGGTCTTTCTCGTCATGGTTTTTTGATGCTTAACTTGTTCATCGCAACCAGCTCAACGTGATTGTTTTTACACTCTGAATACAGTAACGCAAAAAACAACCTCTACAACAAACGGAACAATCGAAATTGAAGTGAAAACATGTCAGGATCCAGAGAGGAGAGACGTTTTACGGCTTCGTACAGCAGCTGAAGCTCCAGCATGGTTAAAGGAAGCCAGACGTCACATGTAATTTTGGCTGTTTATGCAACAAGTCGACACATCAGGTTCACAAGCCAAAAAAAACAGTTGAGGAAAAAATGTCCTCATCTTGAAAGAACACACAAATTGACCTACATGCTGTAAATTAATAAATGGCCCGAAGGGGGTCGGAGATTGCGCGTGAGCTTTCCAGCTAAAACCTCCGTCGAAAGCAGGGCTGATGAGGAGGCAGACGTGAACATCAGGGAATGGAAGGACGGAAAATGACTCCTCCATACGTTCCCTTTAAGTCCACTTAAGTCCCCTCCGCTCGCGCCTGAGCGTGACCCGACAATCAGTGACCCCGCAGCTGAAATTCCCGCGACTTCTCTTCCGGGCCAACGCCGTTCGAGTTCAGAGGCTGTTGTCCTTGGACATGGACATGTTTACCCACACATGCTGAGTGGGTGTTACTCGATGCTAAAAGCCAATAGGCGGCCCGCGCAGCTCTGATTTATCCCCGGGGAGGATTCATCTTTCAGCTCATTAGCGTCCTCTCTGATGTCTCTCTCTTCATTCAGGAGAAAAGCCGCAGCATGCGGCCGCATTGATTCCAGGCACATGTGTACACTATTACCATGACAACTTATGAAATGCAATCAAAGGAAGCGCGCCAAAGCCAGCAAAGTGTGTCTGAATTATAGAGATGGCACGTTTTGGGGGAAAGAGGGGAGGGAGGGAGGGGGGGGGGGGTTACTCTCTTGATGGCTATCGATCCCTTAAGAAGCTGTTACGTTTAACTGCGGAAAGAGAGGGGGGAAAAAATGAAGAAGAAGAAGAAAAAAAAAGCCCCAAACCTCCATTTGAGCTTCATATCCCTCCTCACAGATGAGATAGTGTGAGTGAGTGATAATTTTCAGAGGTGCTAACTCCCCGGCTCTCTCCAAATGTCTAAAAGACTCTGAAGTGATGTTAGCAATCACAGCTTAAGACTCACTGAACCCCTTTGATAATCAGCGGAGCCTTCTCTCATAAATGTCAGCGGGAGTGTGCGCGGCGCCACCACACACTCGCAGCCTGCCGTCATTATCGCCGTCCACATCAGCGCTTTTTAATTTCATTTCCCCTCACTTCGGCTTTCTCCGTTTTCTTTTCTCTCTCTTTTTTTCTTGTCTTTTTTTTTTTTTGGTCCCCATTTCGGTGGAGAGAACCCATCGTTACCATTTGTGTTTAATGGAGATTAACAGCCCACAATGTGATCTCAGACTGATCCAGATGTGTGACAATACGCAACATTGTGCTTCCGAGCAGATTAATTCCCTTAATCTGCAATTAGTATCTGACATTTATTTCTAATTTAATAAATAATACAAGTGTGACGAAAGGAAATCAACTATTTCCTTCTTCAGAATGATTTAAAAAAGAATAGGAAAGAAGGGAAAAAAAGCAAACTCACACACAGAAAGGTCAGGCGTGTCCATGAAATGCTGCTGCTGCTTCAGCAAAGCGACTTTAGTGGGCGGGACCAGTTTGGAGTTTGTAGGGTCGGCGTTTTCTGCCGACCGCGGACACTTCGCGATCACTTCCCGAACTCCCAACGACTTCACGACCTGGAGGTGAACCCCAAGATGTCAGTGTAGCCATAAAAAGCTAGAGTGACCTGGGGGGGTATTATTCAGTTTCTGAATATTGTACTTATTGCATTGTATGATATAAAGAATAATTTTATCACTTATATTTTCTTTTTCCGACGAATCCTTTTTTTTTTTTTAAAGTCTTTTCACAGCATTGATGCAGCTCCTTTTTAAAGTATTTTTTAAAAACATAATTGTGCGAGAAAAGCAACTAGACTCCGGTCGAGCTCTCGGCAGTGGAGCGCAGATGTCTCCCTGGACCAATGACGTGACCCGACCTGACCTGACCCGGCGCCACCTGACGTGACCCGGCCAGACACCACGAGAACGCAACCAAACACGAATAGATAAATAAATGCAGAAAACAGACGAATAGACTGATTTATAAATCAACAAGAATGCCTTTCTTAAATGACTTTCTTAAGCCTTTTTTTAAAAAGTTTATTTCTCTCTACCTCCATTCAACAACACTGTCCAAGAGCCATGGCAGGTGACGTGGCAAAGATGGGATCGGGAGGCCACAGCACCACCTGCGAAAAATATCAGCGAATTATGGCAGCGTTTAAACTGTACATTCACTTGCTGCAGTCCTCATCAGCGTTTCCTAATCACCCACAATAAAATAAGATAATATATTAATGCAGCAGCTGCATCTAGTTACCAAAGCAGGTCACACCCACGGTGGAACATAAACGTTTTTTAGTACCCCCCCGGCATCGTCTGGCCTTCTTGCCTCCGCTCGATCCTACATGCAAACGATAACGGCACCTAGTTCTCAAACTGCGCCCCCTGCTGCATGTAGATTGAATAAAATATCGCGCAAATTAACTGTCCGGGCGAAGAAAAGTGGCTGTAACACACTCGACGTGCGCATCTGCATATCATGCAGCAGTCCAAGTGGGCCCCCATTTCTTTCAATACGCACATTTCAAAGATTTGTTGCTCATGAAAGCGTCGTCGTATCGATTTCTCCTCATGAACGGAAGGGCTGCTTACTTCTCATTAAGATTTGGCTGCTTCAGCTTTCGTTAGCGGCTCAGATACCAAATCGTGGATGTGTCGCACGATGATCGTCTCTGCGGCTTGGCGAGGCGCTGCATGTTGGTGAGGGGAGAGCCGCCTCCCAGCTCCCGTCCGTGCCGATCTGGTACAGCCGGACGTGTTTGAAGGGTGTGCAGGAGCTTCGCACCTGAGTCGAAGAATGGTGGTCAGATCGGGTTTCGCGTGGAACCCTCCCGCTCTGTGATAGTGGTGCGGTTCGTCTTTAGAGTTTTATTCTGGAACCATTTGAGTGTAAATTCTGTGCCATGTGTTTGTTTTTTTGTTTTGTTTTGTTTTGTTTTACTGGCGACTAAAAGTTGTTGGCAAACACACGCTTTATTTCCTACATCTTTTACTTTGGCGCCCACAACAGACTCGCTCGCAACTTAAGCGGAAAAGCGCCTATCCAACTCAACCCCGCTCCGTCTTTGTCGCGCCTTTGATTTTCGACCAAATTTTCCAGGTGCTGATTTAATACAAACCGTTTCGGCTCTGGCTGTAATTAAATCCGCTCTGCTAATGATCCAATTAAAGGAGGAGAAGTTAAAGAAAAAAAGGCAATGGCGCTTTAATTAAGTCATGTCAGCGGAGAGTAAAACATTGGCATCGCCGGGGCCCCGGCTCCACAGTTGGCTTAGCAGCTAACCGGCGGGGACGGCTCTGGCCTCTGGTTTGAATGGTGTTCCTGCGCGATAATGCCCACCAGCTTCGCTCTGCCTCCTGCACAGCTTGCGGCCTCGTGCTTCTCTGCCCCCCCCACCCCCCCCCCCCCGCTAATCCTACAAATGCTCCGCACATTAATCCCCCCCCCCATCACCCCGCCCCAAGGAAAAAGTGTGAAGGAAATGGGAAACATAGCACGGTATAAATGGAGCAGTAGGTCACTGCGGGGAAATACGTCTGGCCGGCTTGACAGGTAATAGGCCTAACTATCGAATGTTCATTTCCTGCAAACTGCCTGTTATCATTAGTTTTTGGTGATGGGAATTGACCCCCGGCCAGAAGGAACCACCCGTGTGGTCTCCACCCACCACTTACAACCTCCTTCACTCACCACCAAGTGTTATCTCGTTTTTACTGGAAAAATAGCAGGCGGTATTCATAGTGATAATCCTATTTGAACACACACTTTCTAGGTTGAGTTAGAAGATAGTTTTGGTGCTTTGCGAATCCAAACTCTGGTCGGCAAAAGCTTGCAGACGTGGTTCCAAGCGGAACGCTGGTATTGACTGTGATTTCGCCGGTGCTTAGGAATGCTAAACATCACTTAGCACTCGTCACATACGAGCATGTTAGCGCTGGCTTTGATAGCATGTCCCCGCGCATTCGATTTTTTTTTCTTCCCCCCTCCGAGCTTCGGCGTGCCTCCGTCTGGGTCTGCTGCCAGCGTGGCCGCGCGCCATTCGTTTTGTTCCCCGACTGTCTTTTACATCTGCTGGGTCGCGTCCAAGCGCGGCTCAAATTTTTTAACTGAATTCTTATCTGCTGCGGAAAAATGCAAATGAACGCCACCGCTTTCATCCGCTCTCGCAATGTAAACATGAACAGCTGGTGGCAGCAATTCCCCAGTCAGGTGCCATTAAATCACTGCAGAAGAAGAGATTACGACCAGATACTTGAGAGCGCGCCAAACAATCCTCGGAATGTTGTGAAAGAATGCGGAAAAACCAACACAATGGAAAGACGCTGAGCAGGCACAGACTTATTTCGCATCTCTTGCCTCGCAACCGCAAACCTTTAAAC
>JASSRZ010000001.1:4352819-4390585 GCA_032164315.1 Malacoctenus gilli
TGCAGGCGGAAAGCGGAGGAGCTCGGAACCAAGCGTGCTCTCTCAGTTCCCTTGTAAATTTTAATGATTTTTTTTTTGTCCCCTGCTGCTTTTGACGAAGTATTGACATTTTTTTTCTGGTCAAATCCCTTCTGATCCCTTCGCCATTCACGAACCACTGCCTGTGGTGTTATCTGCTGACACTATTGAGTGTTGTGACGTAGCGCAGCATCATAGTGGCATGATTTATTCGAAATGTGCAACCTAATGTGTCTCCAGACTGTTTAAAAAATTTGTCGGGGCCGCCTCACCAAAACCAAGACCAGCATTTGTATGCTAACAGTCAAAATTTTTAGTCCAAGTAAGAGAAAATATCAAAAAACAAACTGAACCAAACATTAATTGTTTTTTTCTTTGACCCTTTTTTTGACGCAATCAAGGTGTTTTTCTTGTTTGCTGTTATTCTCCCCTCTAACATCAGCACGGTTAGTGATAACTCCTTCATTGCTGATGACCTCTCCCCCTTTCCGGCCACTGACCCCCTCCAAGGTGGGATGCGGAGGCGGCAGCTGTCAAATTGCGGTCCGGCAGAACGTCACGTCGACATAACAACGCGTCTGGTGGAGACGCTTTGACTGTAAATCTTCCTTCGGCGCAGCCTTACCTGCATTTACATAAATTTGCATCAGTGTTTTGTTTCAGTAAGTGGGCCAGTGGAAACTTGAGTGTCCTTGAGGCCGGTGTTTTTCCCCAACTGCCAAGGAGAAACCGCTTGCGCAGACTCCATGCACTGCTTCCCCCCCCTTCTTTTTGTTCTTCCTCCTTTTCTTTTTCTTCTCTTCTAATGAAGACGAAGGGGTGAAGACAGTCCTCATTTCATACGTCAGGTTGTTAGAATACTTGGAGGTGCTGAAGCGCTCTCCCTTGAAACCCCAGGTCATTGCTTCCCGAGCGCTCGCACGTTATACGCAGTTAACAAGCTGTTTGGAGATCTTATAGGGAGCGTTCTCAGTGCCGACGCATTCATCAGACACACACGCACACACACACACGCACACACACAGCCTCCTGCTGGGTTGGAAGGATCTATATATTAGGCTGCAGCCTTCTGAGGGGGAACATGGAGTGTATGTGCTTCGTGACCCTTCATGTGACAAGTAACATCTTATTTACGCTCCGTCTGGGTGTCTCTCCGAGGCAAGGAATCAGTGTTATGTCTCCCCGATCTGCTTTGACAAATTTAATTAAAAAACACTGTGTGCTTGCTGCAGTTGTTCGGCTGGTTGCCACAGTAACCGGCGCTCGGCAGCGTCTGGAGATGCACGCTGAGAGGCTAAGCTACACAAGCCTTCCACACAAGGAAGGCTTTCCTTTTGAAATTAATGAAAGCATCTCTATTACTACAAAGTGCTGGCAGTGCACTGCGCTGGCAGCGCGTCCCACCGGCATGGCTGTGCCGTTACCCCCCCAATGCAGGCTCCAGCCTCTGCACTTGACTCACGGGTTTCTCTTTTCTCATGCGTTACGGTAAAGTATTGATGATGCGAACAAATCATAGAATGAGTCGTAATCCTTCCAGGCTTTGATGTCTGATTTACAAAAGAGCGCGCATTATTCAACCTGACAGAAGCCAGAAAAGTGGCTCATTTAAAACCTGCCACTGGATATTAGTGTCTGGATTCAAACTGTGGGCACAGACAAGGACATGGTTCGCTCCTCTCAAGGTTTACGTTACATGCAGGGAGACTGGTTTGATTTTTCAGCTTTTCTACCCAGACCGGCTGGTAAAGTAGATTGAGTCATTTCCAGGGAGCAAAAACAAGTTAAATAATATCCTGGCATTTTTTTCCCCCACATGTTAACGCCTTAAAAAGTTCCCGTCAAGGTGTCTGATTCTCAAATTAGAATAGATTGGAGCCGGTTGCCTCCCTGCGCCCAGACAACAAGCGAGCATCTGTCGCTGGCCTGCGCGTGAGGCATTCGGGGACTGTCTGTTAATTACAGCAATGTCGTCCCTCTAACCTGCACGAGTCTCTACATGCACATTTGTGACGGACCGCAACACCAACCGCCGCGCCTGACTCTAGCCGTGTCGAAGCTCCCTCCGAGTTCCTTCACATGACGGCGATAAACGTGAGGACATTTGCTGGAGTAGTTTGTTCTTGTATCCTCGAAATGCTGCACTTTAAACAGCGGAGCGTGTCATCTGTTTAGAGCGGTTTGGGGTGGTCGCAGGTGATCTCTTCAGGATGGATCGTGCATTGCAGCATGGAGGGGTTCCGGCTGCCAAACTGCGTCTCCCACTGGACGGGTGGATGGATACGATCATCACCTGCAGCAGCAATCTGTGATAACCAACATAATGCTGAAGAATAGTGGAGCATCAACAGGGAGCATTCAATAATTAAAATCTTTGGCTTTTCTCAGTCACTCCGTTCCCCACTGATTTCTTGTTTCCTTTTTAGGAGAGAGAAGTTTTTTTTTTCCATAGTTGGAATAATCTTCACAAAACTGTCCTGTATTTGATTCTGTTAAAGACCTGTTTTTCTTCTCGCATCTATTTTGAGCTCCTTAAGTGGCCTTTTGGGACCTTTTTCAATGAAATTCCTAAATTTCTTCACATAAATTACATCAATCTGTTAGTCCTACAACTTTAATGACCAAACCTATGGACACTGCACTCAAATAATCACTTCAGTAGACAACAAACCAGGTTAGAAATCTGAGATTGGTGAAATCTCGTGAAATCTTGTGACCTTTTTTTTTTTAGGAAGGCTGTGTTGTCAAACACTTGTATCGAAGCACAAAGTGAAAGTAATGTGATTTGTATCGAATCAAAGACGAGCTATTCACAAATTGATGCACGATTTACAAGGGGTTCGTATTCTTATAGCTCTGTTTCATGCGTGGATTAAAAAACATTTTCGATCCTTTAAAATATCCTTGGAGAGTTTCAGCTGGTTGGCTGCTGCATGCGTAACAAGCCCACAGAATCTGACCGTTTGCCCACGAATTGGAAGTGAACGGCTCACCGCCTCAGTTGGAATGATTGCTGCATTGTTTTAAAATTGTGCTGGTTTTTTCCTGTTTGTCCGTCATCTTAACTTTATTTTTCGATACAGTGATCGGACCCCATCATGCAACCTCCCTGTTTAATCTCTTGTCTCTGGGCCACTTCTCACTGAATTCTCTCTTCAGCCTAATTAGTCAGCATCCACACACCCTGCTGCCTGCCAGTACTTTAACCCCAGACTCATGCTGGTAAGTTGCTGCACACCTCTGCGACCATGAGGCGAGAGCGCGAACCTCCACTGCAGCCTCCCGATGAGTTAAGTGTCTTTTAAGTAAAACTGCAGACTCGTTTTACTCAGAGTACGGTGAGCCTTCCTTCACTCCCTCTCTCTCTCAGAAAAAAAAAAAAAAAGGGCCACACGCCGAAATTTGGGCCGGTACCGACTCCGAGGCAACCTCTGGGATGTCAAGCAGAGTCCCGACACAGCGAATCTGCGGTTCCTTATCTGGTGCTCCGAACTGCTTTTTTTTTCTCTGCAAGAGTCCAACAAGCAGAAAGCTGCCGAGTTGGCGGCCTTGGGGGAGCGTGTTCAAGGGGTTAATGTGCTGCAGCTTCAGAAGGCTCCTCCGGATGGCTCCCTGCAACCCCTGATGGCAAAAGTAAACAAAATTAGATTTTCCAACTCTCTCCTCTTGGAAGGGGGTGGCGGGTATTAGGACTTTAAAGGTCTGCAGTAAAAGAACCCAAAGAAAAACAACCCCCCAAAAAACTGAGATTTCTTTAATGGTCCAGCCTGCAGCTGCTGACAGCGACACAGGACCCCCCCGACCGCCCCTCTCCTCCCCATCCCCACTCCCAGATAAGACCTTTGATTGCACACAAGCCCTCAGTGTTCTGAAGACTTATGTCCATTTCCCCGCCGCTCCCCTGGCCGCTGTTTCCAGGAGAAACAATCACTGTGGCGCGGACGGGCCGGGCGCTTTTGTGGCTCGGGCAGAGATGCTTTAATTAACTGGCGCAACGTTTAATCCAGTCCTCAGGACAAGAGGAGGAACAAACGGGCTCCGAGGCGAGCGAGCGCTGCACTTTGGACGGCCTTTGGATTTGGACGCAGGTCCACCTCGTAGGGCGGCGGCAGCGGCGGCGGGCAGCTCCTAGAAAGAGGATTAGGAGCGGAAAGGAGCTCAGCTGGTCGGGCTCACGACGAGGCGACTTATGGAGTCCTCCAGTGAGCGGGAGAGCCAAGCCGCACTCCATTATTTGTCTCGTTGGCTTCTGTCATGTAAATATTCTCTCTGATGGGAGTTGTTTCGAAGCCACCTCGCCAGCCAGAGCAATCTGGTCAAGGTTGGAAGGTTCAGTGATATTAGTGTTCCAACGCCAGGAGATTGCATTTCCATCGGACGGCGGCGTTTCTGTGCAATCGGGTGGACAAACACAAATACGAAATGTATTTACTCCCAACATGCTCCGTCGACTCGCTCGGTTGGCGGAAACGAGGCCAGAAGACGGGCTAAAAATGCCTCTCGCCGCCGTCGGGAGAGGGAACGCTCCTGGGTGTCTTTATTGGTGTTTTAATCAACTCGAACATTTTATCGATTTCCGGCGAGAGGCATTTCATAAAGCGGCGGGCCAGAACAGGTTGGCAGTGTGTACCTTCAGCTGAACAAGCAGCAGAACTTTTCTCCGAGGGAAAAACCCTGAGCGGGCACCGAAAAGTCCCGCCTCTCGCCCCGCTGTTCCTCCCCCCTCCTGCAAAGATTTTTTTTTCGTGCATTTTTGTGTGTGAGTGTTGTTGCTTGGCGTGTTTTTCATCTCCATAATTAGCAAACGACCAGAACTACGGCTAAAAGCTTGGTGTTCGTCAGTGTCCGTTGGCCCACTTTTCTTGTCAAATTGATGACGGTTTTCCTTTCATTACTTTGTCTGCATTAACATGGCCACTGCTGTTTTGGGGGGGGGTTGGAACCTCGGGCAGCGCTGCAGGGGTGTGTCCTGGCGAAGCCGGCTCGGTGCCGCACCTTTCCTCCTTATCCCCACGCGTCATCACCCGCTTCGTTCACCTTTCCGCGCTTTCCTATCGGCTGGAGCAGAAATAGCAATGGGGGGGGGGGGGGAGACTGTTTAGAGATTAGAATCGGCCAAACAATGCAGCTATAGAGAGACTAATTTGTTGGTGTTATTATGCTGATAGCGGTCTTCATAAAAAAAAAAAAAGCCTGTGAAAAGGCTGGATTAAGCCCTTATTAAAAGTAATCATTCCTTGTCATTTGCAGCTGTGGCTGGAATGGAAGTAACCGATACGACTGGCTGCTATTGTTCCGCGAGTCACCATAAGGCCTTTGTTTACAGAACAGTCATTGAGCTGAAGATAAACTCGTTTACTCTCGACGTCAAGCCATTCAGGTGGCCGTTTTGCCTCAGCGAATGGAATGGCTCGGTTCAAAGGAGCTCGGATGCATCGGACTGCGTGTTTCGCTGGAGGTGAGGGGGGCTTCTGGTGTCACCACAACTGAAGGACATCATCAAGTCAATGGGGTGACGTTTGCTGTGAATGGAGGCGACATACCTGGTTATTAACCACGTTCTTTTACAAAGAACTCGTCTTTTGTCGCTTTCTTGAGGCTGCACCTCGCAGCTCACGCATGTCGGGAGGAAGTCGCGTTTCTTACAACTGTCGCAGGGCTGCTGCATTCGCTTCCGACAAAGCGCCCGACTGATAATGGGAGCCGAGAGTTCGGCTCGGTGCTTCGTTATTAGCTCCCTCCAGTTTGACGGTGTTCGGCCGTGCAGGAGGATATAAACAGGTTTAAAAGCAGATGAGAGGGGAAACGGCGCGGCGCGATTAGCGCGACACGTGCACACATATGCGGCAACCAGAGGATTTTTCCGAGATTAAAGAATTCGCCTATTTTTATCCCTCTTCCCCAGAGCCGACCTTACCTATGTTTGATGCAGATTTGGAGCGAATATTATTCCCGGTTATAATGAACTGGTGGCTGTTTGAAGTTTCTCCTTGGCTGTTTTTTTTTTTGATGAAATGAATTCCATACGGTACCTCGAACACAATTTACAGGACTCGCTCCCTGCCTTTGTGTTTCCAGTGATTGAACCGCCTAAGGAGGGAGATTTTAAGCCCGCTCATTTTACTCCCTTTGTCAGTAATACTATATGAGCAGCGTCTCTGCACAATCACAGCCATCGGTACTTCATGAGATGTATTCATCTTTTTTTTTTTTTTTCTCCCTCTCTCATGGATGGTTTACACCGTCTCCATGGTGCATGTGTGGTTCAGAAGTGAAAATCAAATGTTATTTTGGAAGACATGAAATGGAACAGAATAAAAACAAGTCCTTGTTCCCGATTGGACAAAGAGATTGAAGTCGGCCATGGTCTCGTTCACCCCTTTTGCAGTGTTTGCATCAGTCCGTCCGTCTTTCATACAGATCTCCCAGCTTTCGAGGCGGGAGGGGTGCTGGAGTTCCTCCAAGCCGACGCCGGGTGACAGCAGGACACATCCTGGAGAGTTTGACTGTCTGTCACGGCGAACAAAGAGACAAACAGATTCACCACAGCAATACGGAGTCACCTATTGACCTCATTTGCATTTTTTTGGAGTGGTGGGAGGAAACCAGAAGAACAACACGCATGGCGAGCATGCAGAGTCATGATACTCAACAGTTTTGGGATTCATTCTCCTTTTTTGGGTGTGAATTCAACGTATCGCAACTCTTTTTCGATGATTATGAAAACGTGTTGTCGCTGAGGAGGGTTGATCAAAATTTCATTTACTTACAGAGACGTACTGTCTCCGTCTGGCCCAATGTCTGTTCATCAGTCCGTCCAAATGTTGCAGTTTGGTGTCCATTTCACCTTGACAAACTGTCCTTGAGAAAGACTCTGAACCCGAATGGTGTGCATGCACGTTTGTGTGTGAGTGAATGGGTGAATGTGTAGACTCCTCAGGCAGTGCAATGCATGATATGAAACGTAGTCTATCCGCCATCCTTCATTGTTGTGACTCGATTGTCAAGATTCATCCACTCCCGTCATTTCCTGGCCATTCGGTGATCAACAGCTGTTGATCGCGGCCATGTTTTCACCTTCTCATATATAAAACCCCTGGAAAAAAAACAAATCAGAGGAGAGTAGCTGAGAAGAGCAGAGTCGGTGCCAGTGGAAAAGCCCCATTAGAGATCCAACCGCCGGAGTTATCCTGAGGGATGCGCGACAAGAGTGTGCTCTTGATTTGCATGTTCACGAAATGCATGAGCTAAAACTGGCCCTAAAGAGGCCAGTCACTAGCTGGAGAGACGTGCCAGCTATGACAGGTGAGTGCTTTCGAGCCGTGAGTTTAGCCCCACGACAGTCTCCCGGGGGCCCCCCCGCGCCGTGCCTGCTCCTCGCCGAAGGACGACTCGGCATGTACTGAATGTTTAACTAGGGAGGGACATGCGAACAGACAGACTTCATTTGCTGCGTGCAAATGATTCCATTTTTAATTGCGCCCCATATTTTAGCATGAATAAATCACGGCCTCATTGATTTGGGGACCGTCTGGGGAATTACTGTAAACAAACGAGACAATCGCCCGCGTCGGCCTGTCGGCTCCGAGAGTGCGGAGCCGGAACCGTCGCCGTTTCTTGCATGGCGTGAAAAAGTGTTGTTGTGCGGCACGCACCGCGAGGAAAGTGCGAAAATTTGATGCTGTCCTGTCAGGCAAAACTTCATCTAGAAAACCAAAATGGGGGGTGGGGGTGAGGGAGGGGGTTACAGAGGCTTCCTGTCATATCGACTTTTGTGTCACTGTTGCCAGTAATTATCCCGCGGACAGTTTTACAGAAAGGCCACCTTTCACAGGCGCTGCTCGAGCTCTGGAGCCGAGCTTGTTTGAAACTCCCACACCGACTTCATCTGTTTTGCATTAAGTCGCCAGATCGGTTATTCGTAAACACTCACGCAAGCGGGCACTTGTGTAGGCAACAGGGTCGAAGCTGGGCCCGAACGCAATTAGTGCGGCGCTGTAATTTAATAAGATGCTGGGGAAGCGTTTCACGGCCACACGACCCGTCCCCTCCACCGTGAGTCAGGTTCTGGGTCAGGCAAGCGCCGACGCTCACGGGGGGGAACTCTGCCGCCGGGTCAACTGGTTAACCGTTTGCTTGCTCATCCAGAACGTTTTTCACACTTTCACACGAGCAACAGCTGTTGACCGCGGAGAGCTGCCACATGCATTTGTGTCTTTCCTCACAAGTACTACAGGAAGCCATAGTAACGGCGCCAACAGCAGCTTCAAAATCAAGATTCAATAACGGTCCAAAATGAACAAGTGTGTTGGAGTAGCGGGAAGCCGCTGGACCGGGGCTTTGATTTCTTTTTTTCTGAATGTTAAACGCTCGACTAAACGGTCAACACTCTGCCTGAACACTGTACTTCATGTCTGAAGCCCGCAGTGGGCCATCGCGATAAGAGGAGGCGTATTATTATGTTAATTCCACTCGCGGAGCGACAAGATTTGCTCTGCACTTAAGTGAAAGCAAATATGTGGAGATATCAGCCACCTCAATCTGCCCAAAGACATGCAAATAATTGAATGACGCCGAAAACGTCGTACGGAGCATCTTCGGTTCTATCTTTAGGTCCGACCTCAACTCCGTTCTCCCATATTGTCTTTTTCATTTCCTCTCAATCACGGAGAAACCACTCAGGTCAAGTTCAGCGTCCCCCCCTTAATTCTCTGTTACTCAACGTCTCTGGAGCACGTCGAGTAAATTTCATCACGTTTGGAACGCAGTTCCGTTTTTACGACATCTCCCGTTGATCCTCTGGTGCCCGCCTGGGTCATACTTTTGACCCGCAACAGTTCGCAAAATGTAACGTGCAACTGGGAAGTTTAGAAGAGAGTTTAGGTATTTCGCTTCCTCTTTTGATAATATATGCTTTGCAATCAGTTTGGTGTGAATTAACTTCTGAGTGCACCGAATTTGCCAAATTAATCCGTCCCGCGATTGCATCGGATGGATTTTTCCTCCATCCAAGTGTTTGTTTAGGGGACAGAACGGTGTCAACTTTGCGTCTTCAGGACGAGTAAAGACGACACCAGAGGTCCCCATCAAAGGTCCCGATCACACACGGTGACGTGAATGCCAACGGCAATTTAGCTGCTTTTCACGCAGTCGCCCGTCTGTAATTGTAAGACAGATGGAATAATCGGCTACAAATGCATGAATGAATCCCGCAGCATGCTGGTAATCGCTGATAGCGACGGCGAGAGGAAAATCATAAAGGATTTCTGCATTGGTTCAACATGCGGCCTCTCTCCTGTGTTCGTTTCAACATGAACGTTGCATCATCTTTTTTTTTTTTTCCTTTTTCTAATCCGAGCCACCTTTTGTGCCTGTCATTTGCATCAAGGACGTGACCGTTTATTTTGCGGCGGTTACACAAGCGTTCGACGTGATTGAAAAGGCGCTTTGAAGTGCCGCCGCTCTCAAAGAACCCCCTGTAGCAACGGGGAGGCTGCTGAGAGAGCTCGCCCACCCCCCACCCCCACAACCCCCACATGACAAAACAGCAACTTCAAGAGATGCACACAATACGGGCTCACATGAGTTTTTGGGGTGCTTTGCGGGAGCAGCGCTGAAATCATCAACACACCAGCGGGGGTGGGGGGGGTGGGGATTCAGTTGGTGCCAGCTGCAGCAGCACAAGGATGTTGGTTTTTGGCATGTGTGCCACGTTTTTTTTCCCTCCAGGAAGCCCAGAAGATAGATCTTGTACATATTTCAAAGCGTCTAAACGCAGATTTTATCATTTCAGCAAGCAGCGCTGGTCAATACATCACCTGCATTTTGTGTATTTGGGGCATGAAAACACACTCAACTTACAAGACGTGGCAATACGCGATGCTCGGTCCCCAATATATTCGCCGGTGCTTCGATGTGCCAAAAACACGTGGTGCAGAGTCATCATAAAGTGGCTGTTGTCGGACAGGAAAACCATTCAAACTCCTTTTGAGTCACACAGTTGCAGCGGCACATCGGAAAATGCCTTCGAAAGCATGACTCATGCTTTAATGACTCAGCTGTGGGGTCTTTATCCGACCATCGTGAACCCTTTCACTCCGCTGTTTGCGCGTGTTGTCGTGGGTTTCTGCCTTGTGCCCGCAATGGCATGTGTCAGAGAAAGGAGGTATAATGTCACAACTTGATCTTATGAGATCTCGTCGCAAGAGATCTCGTCGCCCTCCTCTTTGCGTCTGTAGGTTGACTGATAAGCTGATTTTAGTTTGTATAGAGAGTGATGCTGCTTCTTGGATTGAAAAGTAATTACAACAACTGATCCCTGATCCACATTCATCCTCGGAATACCTGCTCGGGCTCGAAACACCAGTGGAAGAAAACCTTATCGCTCCTTTGCTGCTCCTGACAACCTCGGATCTATTTTAAGGGCTGACTGAAGTTTAAGAAGCATAACTCAAACCCTCTGGGCATCCAAGTTTGTATTTCTTGTTGGACTCTGGCGCAGTTTTGAGTGAAGCCTGAATGCAGCGCGGAGCAAAGAACTCCAGAGCAGCCAAGCACAGCGTACAGCCGGCATTGATACATCCGTTTATTTGCAGCATATTGTTGGTGCGTGCAGTGGTAGGACTCCTTTGTACGTTCGCTTAAAGGACCTTGAGCTCTCAGGCAGGTTAAAAGATAAGCGCCATCTAAATAATCGGAATCAGACAAATACACAGCATGTTTGTGGGGGTTCAGAAACACATGCCTGACAGTATACAATGTCTATGGCTCCCACATGCTTTCGTAACATGGCTCATTGTAAAGAAAACCCGAGTGAATAGAAGGTCCGAAACAGCGTTTTGTGTGAACCATGATTTTCTCAAATGAAATCTAAAGATGTGGGTTTTTCTCAGACAATACATCTGCACCATGCATGAATGGCGGTCATCTTTTCAGTGCAGATGCCAACTCCAGCATTGCCACAGGCCGTAGGATCGAGAAACAGATCTCATGAAACGTCTCAGTGCCTTTATTTTGAAGGGGACACTGCTTTTGTATGCCGGTACCTAAGTTTCACACCAGAGTTTGGCTCCGCTGTAATAATTTTGAGAAATCAGAGGCTGGATATGTGGTCTTTATTTTTAGAGGTTTGGTTTTCTTAAAGAAGTGTGAGAGAGCGAAAGCGGTGTGGTCTGATGTGGTGTTTTACTTTGTGTTGAAGCATCAAACATGATCATGTGATGTGGTGTTGTAGTTTACAGTTTGGCATTTTTATTTTTGTTGTTTTGTCTCAGCTGCCATCAAGATTCAGACTACAGCTCAGGTTGGTCCTCATGGCAGTGGCTCACTTTGCATTGTGTCAACCCTGCACATTCATATTGCACCTTTGGAACATGTCCATTCTTTTTTGCAGTAATGGTCTGTGTAGCTGCAGCACCACCTTCTATTGCGATGCAGTGAGTTGAATCTGGTTGCATGCGTCAGTAATCGTATGTGGAGGCTTTGAGATTCCACAGTCCAAGCCGCAGCTGATTGTCCCACGACTCCAGTGTCAAAGACACCGTGACACTGGAAAGGCCATTGAATGCGCGGCTTGCGGCGGCGGATTATTGTCCCTTGTTAGGCACGTGCTCCCTGACTCGCGTTGCATTTATCAGGTACCCTGAGAGGGAGGCTCGCAGGGAGCTTTGGAGGTGCACTTCCCCTGTAAATGTAAATCGGTCCCACTGAGAACCGAGTCAAAGGTCAGCGCCAACCCCTCCAGACAACATGAATGTGCGCCACAGCTCCATTCAGACATCACAAGGGAAGGCAGGGAACGCTGCATTCAGCGGGCTGGGTGGTAATGCACCTCATTGTTCCCGGCAGCATTTCAGCCACCATTAAACAACAATACATAATGGTATCAGTAATGGGTACTCCACTGCCAAAAGCCTCAAGAAATGGGAAGCATGAAGAGGAGGCCAAAGCGCTACATGGAACATTTGTGTGGACAATCATCCATGAAATTTGAATCAATTCATTTCTGTGTCGCTCGCGCACACATATAGTCGCCATGTCCGTTGCTCACATCTAATGGTAAATGAAAGAGATGCATCACGCTTTCAAACACGGACACCTGATATCTGCCTGGATACGTTTTCCGACCCCTTTCAGCCTTTTTCTTCAGTGCTAAAGCGATCCATTCACATCCGTCGGAGCACCCAAAGACACAGTGGAAACGTTGCCGATAGCGGCGCTGACATTTTTTCGATGATCATGCCAGGACGGAGACATGCTGGCTTTTCAAGCATTGGTCCGTCTCTCTCTATATTACATAATGAAAATGAACAAAACAGCACATTCAATGATTCTTTTGGAGTCATACACCCTCAGTTTCAGTTTACATGTTAAGCTAACTTTTTTTTTTTAAAAAAACAATTCCTGGTAATTAAATAGTGAGTCACCATTGTTTGTGGACAAAGTGCCCTTCAAAATCACTGTTTTGGGACAATACTGCTTTTCCAGTGAACGCACTCAAGAAATTATTAAATAGTCATCGTCAGTACACATTGCGCAACACAGGATGGTTGCTCTCACTCACACTCTCATACTCTCTTTATCTGAGTAGATTGATGGATAATCGTACAGGTAATCCTCATTTATCGCAGGGGTTACTTTCAAAAAGAACCCACAATAGGGGAAATCCACAAACTAGTCATCTTTATTGTTTATAATTATTATACAGTACTGTGTTCCGTAGCGGCACCCTGCAGCCACGTAGCTCCTACCTTCCTTCGGCATGTACAAAAGTGTAACTTTTTTTTATGCCACAGTTAACATCTTCCGGCCTTTTGGGCAGCAGAATTTGTCGGTGCAGAACGTTTCGTCCACTTTGCGGGTTTTGCTGTGGAGAAACTCTGCAAACACGTAAATTTGCCGTGCCGAACGCATCCCGTACCAAAGACGAAGCACGGGGGAGATTGATTGACAACGACCTACAGCCTTTTAGCTCGCGAAGCTGCCAAAGATGAACCGCGATATAATAACCAAGGTCAATGGACATTACTGACCTCTGAAAATGTGTTTTTTTTTTCCCAACTATCTTGCATTTTCTTCCAGTAATATATATAGACTGTCTCACCATTGGATTTATATCAAATTTTAAATTGGCCCACATCACAAGAAAGTGATGTGATGTCGTGACACTTTTTTACATAAAAAGGAAGGAAAAAAGTGCTCCCTGTTGTAGAACAGCACACGTGTATCCACCTCCTGACTCACTGGTGGCATTTGTGTATGTAATAATTCCTGTGGTGGGTGAGAAATTACGGGAGACTAAAAATCTCCAGATGGCTGGAAAATATTCCCGATGGAACGCGTGCTTAAACACGCTCCGAGGCCTCCGTCACTGCCCGCGTAGTGGCAGGTCTGCGCGCAGTGCATTAAGGCCGAAGAGCGGGCTGGACCGTCCCCACCGTGACACGGACAGCGCTGCTAAGGATGGCATGAAGTAGGCTGAGGCTTAGGCATGCAGATGGCTTCAGCAGCAGCGTCTCATGCACCTTTAATGATCAACTCTTTACAAGTATATTTTCCAGCTGACTTTTTTTTTTGAAGTCGTGACCTTTCTCTTGCTGCGGGACGGTCACAACAGGCGAGGTCGCAGCGAGTTCAGCAAGCGAGGTTGGTGGGGTGGCAGCGGGTGTGTTTTTTGTTGAGTGGCGACTCTGAAGTTCCTTCAGCGGATCAACATATAGGAGCAGCGGAATAACGCGCGGCACCTTTTGAAAGGGGAGCGGGGGCCATTTCGCAGGTATAAGAGCGTCTTTTTCCTCCCGCGTCGCTCGGCTGAATTAAAGCTTGAATAGGAAGCGGTTGGCGGGGGGGGGGGCGGGAGTGTGTTTTCATCCGACAGTTTTGTATTTTATGTAATCGTGTGATTAGCTTTTTTTAAGGGACGTTGAAACATAATGTTCCAACGCTGGGAGACGGCCTCGATCGAGGCGCTGCAGCCTCCATGATTTTTTTTTTAATGTGCCATTATTTTAGAGAGCCGCGCATGGCCGCCGCGGAGGAGAGCGCTCCTTTTTTCGCCCTCAAATGTCAGACAAAAACAACTTTCTTTTAAGATTGACACCCATGATATTTTAAAGCCAGACATCCTATTTTGAGGAATGGTTTTTGTTTTTTTTTTTGCTTTGTTTTCGGGGTTGCCGCTCACAGTCGCCATCGTTACTCACAGCCTAAAGAGCTCCGAGACGTTTCAAGGAGACTGAAATCTTTTCAGAAGTCCCCCCCTTTACCCCCCCCCTCCCTCCTCCTCCTCAGAAAAGGGACGCAGCGTTAAAAAAGTGGCAATTAGTTTACCGGTGGCGCGGTAAATACGAGCGGCTCCCTCTCTCTGCAGCCCGACGGACGATGAGGAGATCGCGCCACGTCCGGGGCTGCTGATCCGTTGCGACACCTCGCTCCGCGGCTGTCTGCTTCTCCTCCGCGTGGTCCTGAATGTCAATCCGATGCCGCCCCCACCCCTCCCTCCCTCCCTCCCTCCCTCCCCATTCGCTCAGACAGTAGCTACCAGTAATGCTGCACTAATTAGCCGAGCCTCCAGAGTGGCCGGGGCCCTCCCGGTGGCATCCGGTGCCAAACGGAATATTTTTTAAAAAGGAGAGAAAGAGGAGGAGGAGGAGTCGCACCTCCTCTGCGGCGGAGGGGAGAAAACAAGACAGGAGGAGGGGGGTGAAAAGAAAAAAAAAACAGCCCAGTTGTGGTTTAGCATTCGCCTCGTCGCCCCTCAGCCTGAGGGGCGCCATCGCCGTCATCAATATTAACACCTCGATACATCCGCTGCTGTAACACACGCTTCTTTTTTTTTTTTTTGGCTTCTTCTTTTTTACATCCTTCCCCAACCTGATGAAAATTTCATGTGAACCACATAATTAGAATTCTTCATTCAAATGAGGTCCGTCTGAGCAGAGATGATTGGTGGGACGAGGAGTGAAAGAGCTGCCGGTACAAATCCCAGGTCTGTTTTCTGGCCAGAGAGCTGCACGCCTAAGTGTGCTTGTATAGATGCGTTTGTGTGTGTGTGTGGAGGTGCCTGTGTGTGTGTGTGCGTGATCCGCCCCGTTTCCATCCAATCCCAAAACTCACATTCCCACAATGATGAAGGATGACGACTTGAATGTTGATGAACCAGCAAGTAGCCGGCTGACGTATTTCACTGCTCATGTATTGGCTCGCAAATTGGTCAGCACGCGTGTGTGTATGCGGTGCTGTGTCACCTCTCCATCCTTTCCAGGCGACGTGCCACACTTACCTCTCCCAGCACCCACAGAGACCCCCGACACGGACCACAGGACCAAACATGGTTGCAAATAAACACACTCGTACACAAAAAAACGGCAGCTTTGATGGTGTCTGTTGTACACTTTGCAGGAGTTTCGAGGTAGACCGTTCAAGTGTGCAGGTCTGAGTGCGATTAAAAAGATGCGTGTGCGCGTGTGTCAGTATACGGTACACCCTCCCAGGCCTGGAAACAGAGCCGCCTCGTTTATAAATAGATTAATTTTCTACTCCGCTAATTTTTTAATTTAATAATCTCCCCCCGCCCTGCTCCGCGCAGCACTTGGCCTTCCTCACCTCCTGTCTTTTGGCATTCCATCTGCTTTGATGGCTTATTTGCTGATTTGTTTATATATTTATTAATTCATTTACTGCCCCCCCCCCACTCCACCCTGCCCCCCCCCTCCCCCCAATCCAATTTTAGCTGACATTTCTTGTCGAGATGCGAAGGATGACCTTTGAGAAACGGAACACTTCCTGCCAGAGATGTGAAGGAGGTCTCACTCCGTGCGCGGAAAAACACCGCCGCTCCACTCGGCGGCTGATTTTGTATGCCGAGGCCGGGACCGCTTCAACACGTTTGTCACCTAATTGAAAGGCTCATGTGTGCTATTACTTGCAACGCGGCCGAGAGCGTGGTCGTTGCCATGGCTCCACGAGCGTTGTTAGCATTGTTTGCATCGGCGCCGACGATAGTTTAAACGGAGTTCGATGCGTGTCAGACATATCGTTCGAACATGGAGGGTCCAAACTTTGTTTCAATAGAGGCGAATACAAAAGAACATGCGAAAGGCGAGAGCATTCATCAGTTTCAAAGTGTATTGGGATTGTTTCTTTTGGAGAATTCGTTACTTTTTGTTGTTTTTGGTCAGAAGTAAGAGTCTTTAGCTGATTAGTTACATTACAGCTTGAGTGGCAGGGTTGCAGTTTAAGCCTTCAAACCCTTTTTGTTGGTTGTTGTTGAAGTCCCATGATTTCACTTGACTCCTATTAGAAATGTGGCTTTTTATTTGAACACTTTCAGAGATAAAATGCTGTAAAGCTAATTAAATAGTAACCCGATTAAAAGGAATGAGAAAATCATTTTATTCTACAAAGGATCTCTTCCTCGGATTGCAAACAAACCCGTCACGTTCTGCCATGTTTTTTCAAATCCCTCAGTTTAGCAGCGTCTTCATATCGGGCGTCATCGCTTTGTCTCTGTGTTTACACGCAGGAGGCGCTCAGGTGTAATATTGAGCTTGCAATTTGAGAACACAACACCATTCATGTGTGTGAGAATGAAGAAAAAAAACCCGAGTGGTCACAGAAATGGATCCAGAACGATTTGTCAGAAAATGACTTGATCACCCAGGAAATTGTCTTTTGTATGTGTGTTTGTGTGTGTGTTGCATTTTTTTTCTTTTTTTTTCTCCTGAGAATTTAAACCTTTCTTTGTTTCACATGAAAGTCCCATCAACAGGAGGGAA
This sequence comes from Malacoctenus gilli, assembly GCA_032164315.1. NCBI lineage: Eukaryota > Metazoa > Chordata > Actinopteri > Blenniiformes > Labrisomidae > Malacoctenus > Malacoctenus gilli. The sequence continues at coordinate 4,369,613 of JASSRZ010000001.1, forward strand.
AAAAAAAAAAAAAACACTGGGTGACAAGCGGGTTCCACCTCAGACGTGGCGCCGACCCATCACAGGGCTAACGCAAAGAGACAGGCAATCACCCGCGGACAGCCGCACATCTACAGACGATTTAGAGACACAATTAACATTACCAGTGTGCCCTGCGAATCGTTGAGAAGTCGAAGAGGCTGGGAATAATAAGCATGCGCCGAGGGGAACACGGGGGACTTCTGAGAGAAGCGACCTGCCGGCAAGCCGGTTCTGACCAGGAACCTTCCGCTTTGAGGAGGAACTCCCGACGACTGAGGTCCTCATAAAAGTTACCGTTGGTTCAATTCCAAAACTCATTCACCCCCAATAATCTTTCAGAATAATGTCAACGTTGATGGACTGGACAAGAAGCCTGCTGACGTCATTTCACCTCTCATGTGTTTGCAAATGTGTCAGCAGCCTTAATGTATAGCTTGACAAACATACGTGCACCAACACCTGGAAACAAAAAATTGCAATACAGACCATAATACTAAATGCAGCTGTAAATACGCACACACACAGTGGCTTTGATGATCTTTCAGAAGTACTCTTGGCAAAAAATAAAGGTAAACTGTTCAAGGGGTCGAGGAGCGTGTGCGTTTGAAGTCCGCCTGACGCCTGTGCCTGTGTGTTTAAAGTGCCGGGGTCTAATCTATGCTTATTTGTACATCTTTAGTCTCGGCACGTCTATTTCAGGCGCTGTGATTTGACACGTGCCTACTTAGAGAAGTGTGGTCTGAATGTGCATCTATTTCGGGGTGTGTGATTTGAGCGGCTGGTTCGACATCGCCTAATGAGCTGCTGTTTGCTCGCCCCCACTTTCTCATTCCCCCTTTTCTCTCTCTCTCTCTTTCTCTCGTTCTTTCTCTCCTTCGCTCTCTCTCTTTCCGTCTGCAATGTATTCTCACCGGGTATAATACAGTCCCTGTGGGACCACTGGGCGTCTTTGGGAGGTGAAATACCGTCCTGCATCTTTATATGTTCTCACACACCTCTGTATTCATCGCATTCACACCAGCGCCGCTGATTTCAAGGTGACGATGTTTAACCAGCACACGTGCGCGTGCGCGTGTTGACACAGATGCACTCCTGCAGCAGTTTTTCTTTTTTTTTTTCCCCGCGCACGTGCGCTTTTCGTGTGCATGTGCGATTGCATGTGTGATATCGCAGGAAGTAAGAGGGACCTGCAACATCCTCAGCTCTCTGTTGCCATAGCGACACATCTGGTTACAGGAGTATCTAATAGGTCCTGCATACAAATTAACCTACTGTGGACTCTCTGAGTGTGTGTTTGCATTTGCGGTAATGAATTCAGTCAACCATGTATATTAATGGGGGGGAAAAAAGGAAAAAAATGACGATGAGAACATATTTAACAGGTGTGTTTGTTTCTGTGCTGCTGTGTTGCGTCACCATTTGCAGTACATATTTTGAAGCGCGGTCAATCCACATCGTACTCCTTCCACGTATGAGTCCTTCAGCTTGAATCGCTCACTGGAAACAATGAAACTTTCATTTTGATATCGGCACATCATCATAATACGAGCAGTGGTTGCAGAGACAAAGCTGACCCGTGGTCCGTCGCAGCCTCTCGTTATGATTTCATCCATGTCGGCGCCGCCATTAAAAACTCAGCCCGTGCGTTGGCTCCCGTGTCGTTTCAATTTGCGCAGCCCGGGCGGACGACGACTCGCCGGCCCCGTGACGGCGACATCAAGCCGCGCATTCAAAGCGACGGTGAGGCGCGAGGCGGGCGAGCGCCGAGGTGAAGCCTTCAAAGGAAACGAGCGGATCAGAAAGACCGACGCTCCTCTCGTTGGACCGTCTTGATGTCGGCCTCGGATGGCGTGCGGCCTGGCAACGCGCTCCCAGACCGCGCGGCTCTTTGTGACAAACCGATGCGCCCGCCGCGATGTCTTATTGTTTAACAAGCGCCTGCGCGGATGCCTCGCGCTCACGTTGAAACTGATTTCTTTAGTTCTGGCCACGTCACTTGTTGAGTCTCTCTCCGGCTGTTTGGCGATTGGATTTCGCCGCTTCCTGAGCCGCAGGGGGTTCCTTAAGTCAATTGAATTATTTGACTTGAGAGCATTGATTGAGTTGGCTTGGCCCTAAAGCCACACACGCCGCCTGGCGCGTTCCCTTCTGATTGTCAATAGTAATTTGCCTCTTCTGAGACAATAATCCAGGCCGGTGTGTCTCATCCATGATGAGCTGATGTTATTTTTATGGGGTTTTTCCCCTAAAATTAGAGATAAAAACAAATGCAAACATGTCCAAATTATTTAAACCTTCCTGTTAAACATGGATGATTTTACATGTCAGTACGACTCTGTCAAGACACCACTCATTGCAATACCATGGCTTAATTACAAAAAAGTGAAAAGGCACCTTGATACATTTATTCATCTGGTTTTTTTTTTCAGAAACCCACAGTTGATGAGTAGTCTTCTCGAACTAAAACTGCTGGCTTTCATTTCTTCTCTTGATTTAATCACCAGAATGTGACATTGTAAAGTGAAGTTATACTGCGTCATGTCATATAACATAAAAAAAAAAAAACTCTACAAGGATGTATAGTTTTCAGTTTGTGCGTGCGTGCCCAGACAAAAATTCTCTGAGAGTGTTTTTTTTGTTTGTTTGTTTTTTTTTGTTGCTGGAAATCTCATTTTAATGTGACCTGCGTGACGTTTGGACAGTTTCCACCAATTTTCAGCCCCATTCGATCCTGCCTGTCCCCCTAATGTCCCGGACAGACCTTTCCCAGTCCTGCAGTGTCGCCCCCCCCCACTCTGACTCACTTTTAAACATGACCTGGGCACGTTGGACACCATCGCCACCAATTTTTTTTTTTTTTTTTCATTCCCGCTCTGAGCTGCCTGTCTGCCCAGACACACATTTTCGTCCCTCGGGACATGTCTGCCTGGAACAAAACTGCCCGTCTTACATCATTTCTCTCTTTTTCTTTTTTTTTTGGTCTGCTTGGGATCACTTTCAAACATGACCTGAGCATGATTGGGACCGTTTCGCGCCAGTTGTCCGCCTCATCCCGGCCTGGCTGTCCTTCTGATGTTTCTGGACGGGTGATTGTTCCATCTGAATATCTCTCCATAATTTTTTGGGGGGGGTGGGCTTGGTGATGTATCTGTCCCTCACAGGGAGACCAGCAGGCTGTGTGGTTAACCCACATCGGGTGTTTTATACTTATTAATAGTCATTTTAGGCAATACATTAAAAAAAAAGACACCGTTCTTCTCTTTTTACTCAAAACTTAAAGCACTTACACTTAAAGAGCTGCTCTCATCGCTCAGAGGGTTTCCAGTGACTAGGAGGCAGACCCATCTGGCTGCAGGTGTTTTGACTGATGCGCCTAATCTCCATCTCTGGGGCAATTTGGCAATCAATGGAAGTGGACCCCAGTCCACCTGTGGTAAATTGAGACCAGCCTGACAGCGCTAAGGAGGCGCCCCGCCGCGCGTGTGTTCGCGTCGCGTCGAGCCGATCCCCAACCCCCTTTTGGGCAAAGCTCCAAGAGGGAGCGTCTGGTGAACACCGGGCACCGCTCATCAGCGGCGAACACGCTTCCACGGCGTTTGTAATGGCAGCAGCGCAGTGCTGTCTAAGCAGAGAAGGACGGGGGAGGCGGGAGCGCCAGAGTTCGTGTGACCCTGCTTCTTTTGCACCTTTTGGGAGCACTCTGGTCATCAATTAAAAAACCGGATGGGGAGCTGAAGATAGCAGCTCTTATCCGGCGTGAATGGAGGCTGACAGGAATAAAGAGACAGGCTGCACAGTCCCAGGTGTTCACTGCTTCTTTAAGTTCCTTCATGAAGGCCTGAAGCTGGAAGTACTGCAAAGTTCTTCACTTATTTACCCTTCTTGTTCCGTTCGCCTCTGAGGGGGGACGATGCGTCCCCCCAGGTCACCATGGTAATGTGAATCTTGATTCATCCATCCTCAAGTTGTTAGAAGGGAAGACAGATTTTATTTCCTTCATAAACATTCTGCAGAATCAATTTTAGCTCAAAAAGAACCGCAGTTTGGGTTTTTGTTTTCACACCCTCAGCAGTGCATCATAATGATTGTTCCGATGAAATATGTGTATACAAGAAAAGTTTGTGAACTGGTAGTTTTGTTTGGGACAAACAAAACGTCTCCAACCCTCAGAAGCGCTCGCTGTTACTGTTGTGGGTCAAGTTGCCCTCAGCAGAGGGGATGTTATCGACACGGCAACACAGAAGTGTAAAGGTCAAAGGCCAGAAAACTCTGAAGAAAGAGTGTTCAGTGCTGACATTTCAGAACATGTGCAGAGAAAAACCCAAAATGCAAATGAGTGTTCTCGTTTCCTTCACTTTTAGTGGTCTGTTTTGGTGGGAGGATGTTGTTTTCCAACTGAAGATGGAAAAAAAAAATCTTTGGAAAAAAGGAAGCAGACAACAACAAACAAACAAAAAAGAAACAGTTTGTACACCGATAAGGACCAAAACAGGGCAAACAAAACCTCAGACAGAGCCGCACTTCCACATTTTTGTCCGCTTTGACCTGCGGTCTGAGCTCCAGCAGCAGACAGGGGCTTGTGAAGACGTCCTGCCCCAAATGATTCAGTGCATTTTCCCGTGCGTTACTGAGTATTGGTCAGTAAGAAAAGTACAAAAATAATAAAAAAAGAATAAAAATCTAAAGTGGCTGATGATGTACTTTGATATCAGAAGGCTTTCAATACTTATAGTACATCTAACAATAAAAAAAAGCCCAAAAAGCCTGAAAATTTCATTTCAGCTTAAAAGTAGGGAAAAAAGGCATGTCAGAGTGACCCCACAGAGAGCTCTGCTGCTGGTGCTCTGCAAACCCAGGGACAGCAACAGTTCGACCGAGGGAGAAGCTCACGACTTCGAATGATTCCCACCAAATATGGTCGATTTAACGTTTTTCCCCCTTTTGTTTCTCTTTTTCTCTCTCTCCTCCGCAGAAACCTGTCCAAGAATCCCCTCACCACTCTGTCATGGCAGCTCTTCCAGCACCTCCAACTCTCCGAGCTGTAAGTCTCTCCCTGCTCTTCCGTCTCGGCGGCTTTTTTGTTTGCGCTTGATTACGGCACTCGATCATGGTCTTCCCCGCACGCTATCGGCCTCACTACAAATTGTCCCCGTCGCGTTTGCCATTATAATTCCTGTCTTTGTTGAACAAAACCTCTAATTTGTCTGCCCGTGCGAGGGAGCGAACATATAGACGGTATGGTGGCACTATGATCTTATAAGTCATTTGTTGACTTAATTAACACGCACAAAGGGAAACGTAATGGCCCCGGTAGGGGGGGGGGGGGACTGACCCCATTTTGTTGTTTGTTATGAATATTTTAGCGATCATTGTGTTTATGAAATGAGCTTGGTCTTTCGCCACCCGGGAGAACAACACGATGCCAAACCCCGCTTGTAATTTACACATCATTACGCCTGCCAGCGCTGTCCATCATTTGAACCTGGGCTTGCACCCTGATGCCCACCTTGCTCACGCGCGCCCGCTGCCACATAAAGCTGAGGTGCGGCGGGGATGTGACACCAAGCTATTTCGAGCAGGCCTCCTTTTTATTGTGCTATTTTCAGAGGTAGAAGCGGGGCAGGTCCTCGGAGAGCCCCGGCACAATGCTGATCTGGGGTAGTCCTGCCGCTGCTCGCTGCGCCGGCAGAGAGGGGGAAACGCTCCTGGAGGTTCCAAACCCGGGGCCGTTTAAGCCGGGAAAATGGCAACTTTCGGGTCCCACCGAAGCCGCCGCCGAAGGCTCTTGTTCATTCTGTGTAGGCAGCAGCTCCCAGCAGACCCCCATGCCAGAGTGGCGCAAGTGTCACCTCGCTGCGGGCCCCCCGTCAGAGGCAGATGGGCCTCTGAATCCCTCATTGTGCCTGTGATTGGGTTGTGAAAGTCGTTCCTCGCTGGAAAGTGGAAGTTCTGTACTTTTGTTGGCTTACCAGCTGTCCAGTTCTGTCTTCAGTTTGGCATTTGGCTTCTTTGATTATTGCTGCAGTGTCTCGGCTTTGCATCTCATTGTTTGTTTCGTGCTGTGAGGAAAAACCCAACTGGTGGAAGAAGCATTGCCTTCCTCCGTTTTCACGGGCTCCGCTGCCTTGCTGAACTTCAGAAGTGCATTTCACAATAAGAGGATACGACATCGTGAGTCCAACTCGACCTGGATGCCAGTTTATCTATCAAGACAACTCAAAAGATGACTTATCAAGCCGCAACTGTCTCAAAATGACCTCTTGATAGAAGTACTTTATTCTGATTCGCAATCGAATAGCTTCTTCATGGGTTCTCAGTTTCTCACACTTCACTGCTTACCCATGTATGGCTAACACTGCGGCTTCCGGCCACCCACTAACTTGGTCCGTCACAGTCTCCTAATGAACCAAATAGTTTTGCACTTCTCCTAATAACACAAACAACGGAGCGCTTCGGCATGTTTGCCTCTTGCCAACACAGCCGGCAGTGTGGTCCCGTCACTTCCTCGTGTATGTCACGTATCACCTTCAGGAGGCAGTCTGGATTTCGGTGAAGTTTTTTTTTTCGTCGCGCCAACACAGACATGAGGAGACAGAGACGAACCTGGAGCCAAACCACACGTGAAACACAAACACAACAAAACAACAAGCTTATAATGGCATAAAAGCTTCTGAGTAACACAAAAAAGTAACCAAGAAGAGAACAAAAACATTGCCAAAATCAAGAAAAAACAATCATGCCCGTGTAAATTCTAACATTCTCAGTTTTTCAACATTTTTTGGTGGAAACACGAAACTTTAATTATAAATTCACCATGACAATTAATCTGTCTGGCAAAAACCCATGTTAATCAGGTTGAAACAAACAAAGAAATAACAATTCAAATGTAATCAAACCCTGGAAAAAAAAAATATCCTAACGGATCGATCTCCCCAGCGACAGGAGACAAAGAGACCCGACGAGTACAAACAGGAAACTGATATTCGAAGATCTTAGTGGCAGTCGTGCCCTCACACAGGACCGCAGTGATTTCCAATACATGAGCCGTGTTGTGCAGCTTCAATTTCACTCCAGTCTGTGAGAAGAACAAATGCTGTCTTCTTCTTTTTTTTTTTTTTTCGTAACTAACACACACACTCGAGGTCTATATTTCAATCACGGCCTCCGTCACGTGCACCAAGCTGAAACATCTCGCCGTGCGCCTCCGCGATTCGCTCGGATGTGCAATCCCATTTCTTCTTAAGCAACCATTTCAGATGCGCACAAATGGCGTCTTTGTTGTCCTACATGGAAAAAAAAAAAAAAATAGCAGGGCCGAGGTGATGCCGGTGTTGAATGCTGATGAGGGACCGAGGGTCCGTGTCTATTCTATTCGGCGCGTCTGGTTAGGGGGTGTCGGTCCACGTGGCGTGGCGGCATGGACGTGGGCCGCGGTGTTACGGGAGGGGGGGGGGGGGTGAAGGGGGGAAGCCATGCGGAATCAGCTCCCCTCGCTAATAGGAAATGAGTCACTCCATCAACAGGCAGAGGCCCCGACATCATTACCCTCCCTCCATCGGGGCCTGGCGCGCTCGCCCAGCGCCGTATTAGCTCGGGGAGTGCCAATCACTCAATCGCGGCGAGTGAAGCCCGCTCACTGCCTGGCTATTGGCTTTAATTATTGGTATAATGCACAATGCGGTATCAATGATAAGTGCCCACCCGTGCCGCTCAGTCACACTGATATTATGTAAATAGAAGAAGATCAAACCCGCTACAATAATTTCCGTTTCATGTGACGAAAGGGGGAGCGCGGCCTTCTGCCATGACGGCGTCGCTAAACCGCGTTATCTCAGCCACTCTACGCTCACTTATTCTAATTGTGGTTTCTTTTTTTGTAAGCGATGAGAGAGCAGCTGTTTCAAAGGCGCAATACATCGGTGACAGTGACCTGCAAGGAAGAGGGGAATGTACAAATGCCTCTTTCAAGTCCGGGATGGTGTTACAACATCGTCGCCAAAGCTTTAAAATGACAGTGATGAATAAACTCTGTGTGTTGTTACAGCCACTTAAAAAAAAGAAAAAAACAACCCTCCTTGATTGGTAGAGATATAAAAAGAAATTGCAGGGTGAGGCGCTGTGGCGTGTCAGAGTCATTTCCATAGCACAAAGTGATGGGTGAAAAACAATGGAGCATCATAGAATTTTAAAAAAAAGACATTGATAAGGCATAAAAAGCTTATTGCGAGAGACCCCTGAGCAAAACTCCGAAATCTGCGGTGACGAAAGAAAATCCAAGATCAGTCTTTGTCTGAGGTGAGAAAGCAGGACAGGGGTTGTCACAAGGAGCCTGGATGGTAAAGCAGCAGGAAGCCACAGGTGCAACAAGCAGACTGCTACAGTCTCACATGGTCCGCTGCTGTCCAGGCAGGCGAAGGCCAGTCTTTGGGTGCGGCGCTTGCGGCAGCTCCAGTGGCTTCAAGCCTCCACCCAGACGAGTCTTTTTTTCCGAGACGGAACGGGCGGGCCTTCCCATGTTCTGCGAAACCGCCCGACGTATGTCTGCCCAGGTCTCGGTCGCGTTTTACCAGACTGAAAGATTAGGAATGAATCGATAGCGAGGCCGAGGGGGACCTCTGACCTGCTACTAGTGTTTCCCCGTCGAATTCCAGGAAAATAGAAAGAAAAAAAAATCTGGTTATTAATCATTCATCAATCTTCCAGACTACTACTTCTCGAGCTGGAGCTGGTCCCGGCTGGCGACAGCAGGGCGCGGAGTTCATCGTGGTGACCGCGCGCTGTCAAACGCACGGATTCACTCCTATGGACAATTTAGAGTCACGGTCTGATCTCTGCCCGTACGGATGGTTTTTTTTCGGGAAGAAACCTGAACTGCCAGGAAACAAAAAAACCAAGCAAATATGGCTACTGCACAAATAGAGCCCACTGCACCACCATCAAGCAGACCCGCTGGTGTCTCTGAATGAGTACAGGCTGAGCCACCCGTATGTTATTGACCTTAGAGAGGCAGCTCAGTTATGTTGTGCTTGCTCAATAAAATCTGCCAAGTATTGTCAATTAAAATGGGAAATTCTGACAATCAAAACATCAAATTGGTGTGAAGTAGTCATTCGAATCCGCTGCTGGTCAAGCTGACCAGAACCGGAACGTGTATCTCGTAAATTTCCCGTCATATTCATCAGACTAATTAAGCTCAGTGGAAAAATTTGTGCTCCAAAAGTAACGGCCTTCTCGAAACCTCCGAAACAGGCCAATTTGACCCACGATATAACGCGACGGTTATTACAGATCAAGCGCGCCGAGCGCGGAGTCGGCACAAAGTGCTCAAAGTACGGACGGATGACTGTAATCGCCATTAAGTCGCTCGCAGTTCCATCAAAGCAGCACTGATTGGCTGGGTTTGGAATTAAACGCTGCATTTCCTGCTTTTTAGTGTTGCTTTACACATAATTAGATAGGTGTAAAACACGTCTCCCTTAATGAAAGAGCCGAGCAACAGTTTAGACGTCTTTTTATCGAGCTGCTTCCGCGCAAAAGATACGACGCCCGCACGCCTGGAGTAGCCCCCTCCGCTGTCAGGTGCGGCCCTTTGCAGTCGATTTTTGTGGGCGTCGTTAATCAGCAGCGAGTGGCGGGGGCCGCGGTTTAAAAAAAAAGTGAAGGGAGGGGGTGGGGTTGCGGCGAGGCAGCCGGGGCGGTGTCAGTCGGCGAACTCCGAGTCTGTTTTCCTCCTCTTATCGGGCTCCCCTGATCGAGCTCAGGAAAGTGTAACTCCAAAGCAGTTGCTTTGTTTTGCAGGTTGGTTGCACAGATATTTCACACTCCCCTGCAATATCTTAATATCAGTAACAATGGCGGCGCTATCAGAGAAATCTCAATAATCTCAAGTCTTTTGTGGCTCCCGTGAAAAGGCTCCAGCGTCACATTGAGGCCGCACAATGGGCGTCTGCCGCGCGCCGCCTCTGGATGAGACACAGATAATCGGCTCTGCCTCTTTGTCTGCCTGCCCTTTTTCGCCGCAAGACGGGAGCAAACCGCGGTGCGGCGCCAGGGCCCCGGCCAATCGCGGCAGCAGGGGCGAGCGGACGCTTAAAAAAAAAAAAAAAAAATCTGCCACCGCGACTTTCCGGGATGATATTATTGGAGATTATGTGAGCAGCAGTCACCCGTGCCGCCGCTTCTGGAGGAGGCTCGCTCCCGTTTCGTGTCTGGATAAACAACGAGGGGGGGGGAGAAAAAAAAATTTCCTCTTCTTCTTCTTCTTCTTCGGGCTCTTCTTAGCGATTGATTGCCCGAGGCAGCGTGCATCCCGAATCCTTTTATTCTGTTAGCGCCTCTTTAATCCCGGCTCTCTGGGAAGCGGCGGCCGACGCAAAGTCAAACATTCACGCCTCTCACTGCAAAGTGGATTTTTTTTCTCCCCCCCCCGTGGTAAATGTGAAACATGAGTGGATCAAACCTGTAATCTCCTGATTTGACTGCCACTGGATTGGGATGAATTAAAAGTAAAAAAATTTTGCGAGGGCTGCATGACAGGTGAATTAGTTTCTCTCTTTTTTGGGGGGGGGGGGAGTTTAATTTTATTAGTCCAAAGTTGGCCAGACTCTCACACATGACTTTTACGTGGCCCCCTCAAATTAAACTTCAAAGGCCGGGCTTGCAGGAGGAAGCGAGGGGAGTATTAAAACGAGTGTGGAGAGACGGGGATGGGGAGGGGGGGCGGGGGCGGGCGGCAGCGGCAGTGGCCTCGACTTTGGAGGGGTCGCCGGCGTCTCGCTGCGCCTGTGGGCTGGAATCCTTTCAGCGGGGGGATAAACACTTGGCTTGTCAACACGCTTGTCGCCAAGTTCAAATGGAAAAATTCCGTGGCGATGTTCAGGGCGGCGGGAGGGAAAGCGTCGCAGCCAGTGATGTCTCGGCGGCCTCCCGTTCACGTCTCGGCGTCGTGGTTTGGCGTCTGGCGTGTCGCCGAACAGCTGCAGGAGGCGCGCTGGTAACCGGCGGTCCTTCACTCTCTGCTCTCACGAGGCTCTTGCTTCTGCACAGCTCCACTCGGCTCAGTTCTTAAAAGGGTAAATGGGGGTCAGGGACACCCCAACATGAGCGTGGATACCTTGTGCCTCTAAATACATCAGTCCACCCACAAAAAAGTCAGCCAATCTTCACCTATTTGGCACTACTCTGCAATTTGCTCCAATCAGAGAGGCCCGTCTTGCAGTCGGAGTGATTTTGACCAGTTGTAACAGTCACACTTAACCGTAATATATGTACGTCACTGGGTTCACTCGCTCCTTCGTGGACTGGCAAAAGTAGTTCCTGGATGAAACAGTCTTGCACCGCGTGCACTTTTTTTGGCAGAGGAAGAAATGGACTCACAGTTGACTCGTCCTAATTGGCAATGTGAACGCGTATTTGGTGATTAGAGGGATTGAATGCTGTTTGTGGGGTTGTTGTCTCCCGGCGATGCCGCGAGAGGTCGCCGGCAAATCCCCACTTAACCTCTCCGTTACACCGGCACCGCCGCTGCAGTTCACGGCCTGCGCCACAGAACTCTGCAGGGTCCCGCTGTGGACGGTGCTCCTGTTTTTATGGAGCACCGTGACGGGTTTTTATAGTCATCCAAACGTCCTGCGACATCCATGTAGTGAGTCTCTGAACGCTTTGACACTTTCAGCTTGCAGAGTCGGAGGTCAGCGGCGTATTTGCAGGTCGTTTTTGGCAAATGGATCATTAGGTTTTGTGGACCCTTTGATTTTTCTGTTCCACATGCCGAACGTAACTTAAAATGTCACATTGCTGCGATAAAAATAGTTTTACTTTTCTTTTGAATCATCGAAAACATTGAAGAAATTGTCCCCCAGAATTATGTTGCAACAAATACTCCAAAAGTGTTGCTCCATCACTGCATTTATATGTTTATTCTAAGAAAAGCTCAAATTTAGACGCTCTGAGTCGCAACAATGTCCAAAATTGCGCAGAAAATCCAGGAATCATTCTTCATCCTTCCTAAATTTTCAAAGTGTTCGAGGTCACTTCTGCGAGACTTTCGGGAAATGTGAGGAAGAGAGGTGGGGGGGTGGCGGGGGGGGGGGGCATACAGTGGAGGTCTGCTCTGGCTGGAGCTCGAGCCAGAGACTGACTGCTGGGGGAATACGCACGCTAACCTCAGAGCTATCAGGTCACCCCGGGAGAACATCAAAACTATCCAATTTCAGCCGCAGAATCTGAGGAGACTCTTCAAGCATCAGTACTGCGCACATGAATCATTCTGTACAGTGGAGCTCGGGTCTGCGGGAGGAAGTCACTCCGACCAGGGGCTGGATGTAATACCTCGCCACAGAGTGCTCCGACATCGCAATAGTTAACCCCCCCTCCCCGAACACTCCTCCTGCATTTTCAGTCACACTCTTGCCGCACCGTCTGAAAGGGGAAAAAGACCCGAGCCCGCCGCGAGTCCAAATGCACCGGCGCGGAGCGTCCGCTCTCCTCCTCCTCCTCCTCTGTGTCGTTCTGCAGGAGTACAGACTCATTGAGTCAGCGCCATTGCTCGTGGCTTCTTGCCTTCCGAAGTGCAACAGACCGAGCGCTTCGGAGCCTTTCTCGTGTGTTTCAGGAACAAACAGACTTTGGTTTGTTTCTGTTTCTCGTCTCCTCTCTGGCTCGAACTGCACTTTTGTCTGAGCTTCCACAAAATGGCGTTCAGCATTTCGATCCCAGAAAAAAAGCACGTCTGACCCAGTGTTTGTTTGTTTGTTTGTGTGTTCAGAGCAAACGCAGCTTCCCCAAATAGCGCTAGTCAGAGGCTGGACGGTCCTGAAGCTCACAGAACCTCCTCATTTATTTCCCTGATGTTCAGTCAATTGATCTCGCGGCCAGACGTGTTGCGGTCAAAGCAGACTGGTTGATGGATGCGGTGATGAGAGAGAACAACAGAAGAAGAAACGCCTGAATAGGACCGACTGCAGCGCGAGCCCTGCCTCAGTCGAGTTGACCCCGGGGAGGGGGGTGGGGGTGGGGACGGGCAGGGGAGCGGACGTCAGAGTTAATAGAACCTGTCATGTCCGACGCGTTTTTTTCCGCGAGCCCGCGTTTTAAATGTTGATTTGGCCGATGGCGGAGCACAACTGTTATCGTTGCCACGGGCCGCCCGCGTTCGCTCTCATCTCGGCTGTGAAATCGGGATTTGTTCAGCTGGACTGTCTGCCTCACGCCTTCGCAGGTGTTTGACTCTGATGTGGTGCTGCGGTTTACTTACCCCTGACAGGGTGAAGAGGGAACTTTTTTCTTTTTTTTTTTGTTTTCCACGCCGCTCCAAACCAATCATCCTTGAAACAGTCACGCAGATGCAAACACAGCAAACAATATTTGATATCTCAAACTCTTATTGATACAGAAGTGAGTCATCACAATCAGTTTGAAGCAGCGAGTCTGCTCCTGCATCAAACACCTTCACGGTTTCTTTTGAAAGCGTTTATGTTGGGTTACCTGCCGACAATAAACTGCGATTTGGTGCAGTGGGTTTGCCACATTAAGACAAGTGTGACTAGTTTCTGGATGCACAAGGTCATTTCGACCTTGGCGTTTGGCTCCCACAATCCAATCTTTGACTTGGGAGTGAATTGGAAAAGGCTGGGAAATCTTTGGGAGCGACATTAATATGAAAGGAAAATGGAACCATTCAGACCTATTTTCCTGCTGGGCCAGTCGCTGCTTCTTTTCCTTTAATGTTTGACGACCACGATCCTCAACCATGAATATCGACATTCTGGACTGTAATTTCCATGTGCAATTTCCTTCTTCCTCTGCCAAGTCTGCGCACGTTTTCCCACTACCAAAGCTTCGGAGCAACGGTCACAGGAAATAAGTGAAACTCTATTTTAGCAGGTCAACATGTTGCAACTAAGACAAGGAACGGAAACAGCCTCACACCAGTACGTTTCAAATCTCTACAGCATGAACAGAAATATGGTCAATATGTGAAGATAAAAACAGCTCATTGCCTCTGACATCGGCTGGAGCTGCAGGTTAGACTGTGGCGCCACAGCATTGCATCCACGCTACATGATGCAGCAAAGTTACGATGTTCCATTAAAATCAATGGAAAATGAAAGCAATAAAGGTCCATAATGCAGATGCATGCTTGACAGTCCTGAGTATACATTATGAGTAAACCTATACAGCTTTATTAACCTTCTTAAAACACCCTTCTAGCCCCCCCCCAACCAAAACACCCCCCCTGCTGACATATAAAAACAAATTAGCCCAAAGCTTCTGCTCACTTTCTTTGTCTGTTTTTTTCTTTTTTCCATCCCAGCAGCCTCCCTCTGCCCGACTCCAGCGTCCCCATCGCTACTTTATGATTGCAGTGCAGGTGGTGTTGTCGATAAGCCAAAATCAGTCCTGCCTCTTCAGACAAATTATGCCGTGGTGGTTTGAGGGGCTGTGGAGGGGGGGTGGGGGGGAGTTCAGACTGTGTGGAAGCCTGAAGGGACAGGAAGTCGCCAAGCCCCGCCGCAAACCTTGCAGGAAAAAAAAAAAAAGCGGCGCTTGGACGCAACACGGAGCTTTATTTATCCGCCGTGTTTGGTCTTTATCCGTGACATCGGCGGCCAGGAAGGTGCCGAGCGAGGGCGATGGAGGCGGGCCTGCGATTCGCCTGAGTGTGGTGAAGTGATGATACGCGTCCAGGAACGGCGGGCGTGAAAAGCAACTGTTAGCAAATTTAGCCGGATCAGTGGGAAGTGCTTAGGCAGTAAATCTGACAGCGGTTGAGTCAACTCTCCACCTTTTCCATATTAAACCCCCCCTACTCCCCCCCCCCCCCCCCGATTGATTTGGACCGCCAAACTTCAAACTGTCCACCTCTTGCTGTCTACAAACAAAAAACAGAATAATGCAGCAACAAGGATAAAAGAGACAGAGAGATGTAGCAGAGTGGATAAGGCGAGACGAGTTCAGGCAACATCTGTTTCCTGAGCCCGATGCTTTTCATGCACAGATGTCAGTTTGTCAATCAACTCCTTCAAGACCCCCAGAAATCAATCCGACACGATGACAGCTCGATTATCTCTTTTCCACACTGCAGTAATAATCATAATAATAATAATAATAATAATGACAGCCATCGTTGCGCTGAGTGATTGACAAGCGATCTATGGGAAGTGCAGTGGAGGAAAACAACAGCGACGAGTGCTCGGCACCGCGAATTCACGCAGGGAAACAGAATGATGGGATTCAGGAAGGGAAAAAAGAAGAAGAGGGGGTCAAATGAAATACAATTGTGGATAAAACAATTAAATTGACAGCACCTGTCAAGCGCACGATGCATTCACATTTTGCTGTGGGAATAACAGGTTTATCACAGCGATTGGATGGTAGTTTTCAAAAGCGTGGGTGTTTAATCGTGTGGGAAAGCGAGAAAAAAAGAGTTGATTTGAGAGGTTTTTTTACTTCAGAAAAATTGCAGGTTCGGACAGTTCTGACTGCTGATGGTTCAGCCTGAAGATACAGTAACTTGTTCAGAGGACACAGAGGAGCTGCCTGAACTAATATTGGCAAACGTGATACAGCTGCTAATAACAAGAAGATACACTTAGGCTAAGAGTACTCAGGCAATGGTAATGATCAAGGGGTTAATGACGCATTGTGTGAATACATTGCTGTCTGCTTAAATGTAGGAAAGACTTAAAGTTTATTTTCCCACCTGTCCTCTTGATTCCTTTGTAATTACGATAAGCAACTAAGGAAGCTTGTGACTTGTTCTTGAGTTACCATCCATCCAAGTCTTCAAGATGTGGCTTTTTCATCATGATGTATTGGCATCATGGAGGGGTTCATTTTACTGCATTTATTATATATATTTTTTGTCAATATTATCTGTGACCATCACGAGCCCTCATTGGCTACTTGCCACCTTGCTTTTAGTTCTGAATAGGAGAGTGTAAGAGCGATAGGAGCTGTGTGTTACCGCAGTGATATTGCTTTAGCTTAGTCCATGGTCGTCAGTCGTTCCACGTCATAGGTGCACTTGCAAGGCTCTTTATCTTGGCCACATGATGGACCTGTGTTAGTTCCAAGGACTTCAGCCCCCAGACCATAACTTGTCAAAAGCAAATGTAGATGGTGACTGTACGGACAAACGCAGCCCAGGGGCCACTTCAGCACACTTTAGGAGGCTTTTTCAAGCGAATAAACGGCAGTGTAGGTTGGTGAAAGAGGGTCATCCAGCAGTCAGCCAACGTCTCTCTTGCTGGCGCGTCTTATCGCCCAACTGTTTTGTAGTCGAAGCAAAACAGTTCGGGAAGAGGAGCCACAAAGCCGGGCTTTACAACACAGAGTCAAACCCGAGAGCCGCGGCACCGTGGTGAAAATAAGCCAAACAAGGCGATTTATTAAACACACAGGACTTAAGAAGCTAAAATAATTCCCCAACAACAGTGTAAGAGGAGAGGCAGCGGCGCATTCAAGCTGAGATCAAAGCGCGCCGGCAACAATGTGCTATATGGCTTATCGTTGCTTGTGATCCTCGGCTCCTTCAGACGGAGCACCTGTGTGTACATTTCCCAGAAAAAAGCAGCCTCCAGTGGTGATCATTACCGCTCCTCTGGAGTAGCAGGGCGGATCGTTAGCCAGCTTCAAGGAATGGCCATGCTGTTAGCTCTCCGGATCTGGGGTCACGCCGCTGTTTGCTTTTGTTCTTTCCAAAAGTCTAATCTGCTCTCCCTCAGACATTTATCAACTTCCTGCTGTCAGTTTATTGCTCTTTTCCTCTTTTTGTTGGGCCCTCTGTTTGTTTCTGATGGGCACGCCATCAATATTCACGTGTGGTATTTTTCAACCCGCGCTCCGCCCGAACCGCGGGGGTCGCCAGTGCCTCGTATACAGTGCGAGGTGGCACGTGTCACTGGTACTCCCCATGTCTGTGCGGGCCTCCATCGCCTGCTTTCAGAAGGATGAGTGGGTGGTGCCTGCAGTTTGGGGTTCTTATTGATAATGAGCGTACTCGCCGTGTAGGTGGGAGTGGGGGGCGGGTCCTGGGCGGCCACGCTCCGTTGCCCTTTGGCCGCTTGTGGTTTCACTTGCTTGGTGTCAAACTGAAATCTTTTACCCTTGGTATATTCTCATCCGTGCTGTCGTGTTGGGAGCTCTGACAAGTGACTAACGGCAGCGGTTTCAGAGAGGATTTGAGCTGCAGACGTAAAATATGTCGGTGAAATAATGTTGGCATAATGAGTCTGTATGTGTCATGAAGGAGGGAAATATTCCACATCGGATGGAGCCAGTTCCAGAGATCAAACATCGGGAAGACTCGTGAAATGCAACAGTGGAGGAATGGTTGGACGTAAACGTGGACGCTTGATTCATTCCCCTCCCCTTGGTATAGATTCAGTTGAAGAATCTCAATGATCGTTGAGTCCCACAGTGAACTGAGATGCTGCTACTCTGTCCTGCCAGGCGGCAGTGAAGCGCGTGTCGGCTATTGTTCGTTATAGCAAACAGTTTGTTTAGTGTCTGTCCCCAGCTCAACTGTGAGTTTCGGTCCCTCTAATGATCTCGTCCATCCTGAAACAGTTCCCGTACTCCACAGAAACACACCTTTTTGTGGTTCTATGCGTCCCTGATGTTCCGTTTTCACACACCTGCCTGCGTTTATACGTAAAAGCTGATGTTTATTGCATCCGCGACAGCTTCTGTTCTGATGGGTTTGCTGTCGATCCCATAGTTGCCACATTATGAGGATATAAGGCCTCCTTCACTAAACCTTCTCTGAAGCTTGAAACACTAACATCCCAAATAGAGACAGCATCATTGATGTCAGGCATATTTTACCCCCCCCAAAAAATACTTAAAATACTAAAAAATCCTCCTAATTATGTTTTAGTAATGCTTTGAGGGGAATATTGAAGTTACCAATCTTCTCTCACAGTGTAAAACAAACTTAATAGATTGTGATAATCAGAGGTGGAGGTCATTGAATCTTAACATTAATATTCTTTGCGAGAATAAAATGTTTCAACATTTTGAAGGATATAATTTTTTTTCGCCTTCGCTTTTTTTTTTTTTTTTTGATGGTCAAGGTTAGCGTCACTTTCCGTTCATCCAGCTCTTGTTGAAGCAGTCTCTCCGGAGCCGCTCGAGGGTGGGAACCGCTTCAAAATTTCGCACAAATGTTCACGTACGCCCACCCAAAAAAACGAACAGGTGAGCCGAGCGGGCCGCCCATCCGCAACAGCCCGCCCGCAAAGCGCTTTGAAAAGATTTATTCAGCAACGCTTTTTGGTCCTGTCCCTTATTGTTGTCTGTGCGGTGAGCTGCCAGTCTGCCACAGCTCATTGTGGGGAACGTGAGAGGGAGGGGGTTACCCACCATGGCTTTGTTCAGTCCCTCGTCATGAATCGCTCTGTGTCGGTCTTGGGTAACCATAGTCCGTCCAAGAAAACAGCCTGTATCCTCCTGAAAACGATTCACTGATGACACCGAGTCATTACAGGAGCTTGGCCTGACGTTGGCGTCACTTGTAACCCTGCCATCAAGCGGAAACACTTCGCTGAGAGACAACATCTCGTCAGCTGCATTATTTTTCATAAAATTTAAAATTTGATTGCCAAGCACCTTAAATTTCATACCAAATTCCCTGCCACAATAGATACCTGCATGTATCCTTTATGTTAATTTTCAGTTTGTCCAAATAAAGTTTATTTCTTTTAAACACGTGGGTGAGAAGCAGAATAATTGAACTAGAACCCAAAATGTTATTTCGTACATGACTTTTTTGGGAGCTAATGAATTCAGTGAGCAGGTTAATATTGGTGCAAGTGGTGAAAAATGGTACAAGCGCCCGACGACAATTAGGATGTATCTGTAAATGTAACTGCTAATGAGCTAATGAGGTTTCTCTGCAGTAATTAAGAGGAAAGGACGCTCATAATGGGCTGCTGTGGCGGCGGGACCAATGAGTGAGCTGTCATGTCTGGTGCGTGTGCGTAAAGCCGGGGCTCTAACTACAGTATCAGATCCAGTGAGTGGCCGATAATAAGCGAGATCCACCTGCGGGAATCTATTCTCATTACTTCAGAGAGCGTGGTGGACGTGGCCCATACATTATTCATGCTTTCTGCAATATCGCGCTGACCTCCGTCAAGGACATTTGGACAGACATTCATCTTGACAAAATTGGCCAATCACAGCCTCCAAATTGGACATATGCAAAATGCAAAGGTGGCGCGCAATGCTGAATAATGTGGCTCTTCGCCGGGCGAGTGGAACGTATGCACGGCGGAGCCTAATGATACCTGTCTGCCGCTAATGCAGCCTGAGACTGATAGCCTGAATGGCGCGCTGACCTCTGACCTCCTCACATTTGAATGCTGCCGTGCCACTTTGCGTTTGCTCGTGCGCCCGCTCAAACGAATCCAACCATTAGGAAGCATTATCAAACGCACATCTGTGCCGGCTGTTGTTCGAGCTGTCCCCTTCGTTAGAGCTCTGTTTTGTATGACTGAGATTGTTCATTCTGTTGGATTTGATATTGTGAAGAATGTCGCTAATTAGGTTGAGGACGTTGGCAGTTGGTGGTTGGCGGCAGACTTTTTCCCGTGATTTTTTAAAAAAAGAATAATTGCTTCCTGGGATATGTTTAACGCTTTCTTGCCATGAGAGGATTTTGTTCCCAATACTTAACAATCACTTTTAATTAACCACGAAACTGTGTTAATTTACACAATGTGATGTTTTTTACTTCATTTGTTGTCAGAAAATAAGAAGTCAATGTGGAACTGGGCTTTTATTTTGAAGTGGATGGCGCATGGTTCCAAAACTACAGAATTATTCAATGATTGCCAAAGCAACAAGAAGAAGGATTAAGGAGAATAAGGAATTATTCATTTGAATGAGCAAGAAACGACTGCAAATGAAACAAGTGACGATTTACTCTTAAAATATAACTAATAGACCCTCAAAAAAAAGCAGGCAAACAAACGCTTTTAATTGGTCATGTCTTGTTTTGAAGTCTGAGACATTTTTGGAGTAAGAAAGTAAAAAGTACTTGGTGATTTTCTGGTTTTCGCGGTGGCTGTCCATAAAGGAAACACACTGGCTCCCCGTCCCGCTGATTGTTTTGTGGGCGAAGCCATCGATCGCGGTGTCCAGCAGAAAGCCACAAACACAATGGTCACCTGTCACATGCCAAGCTGCCGGGCGGCGTTCCATATAATTTACTGGTTGTGCAGCAAACACGCGTCCGGCAGAGGGAAGGATTTCGACGCATCCTGTCAAGCCCCTTCTTCGGGTGGCGCACTGGCTGCGGTCGGATTCGTCAATGCAGGGGGATGTCGAGCTGGAGGTGGAGCAACATGCTTGGGTCGATAATTTTAACAAGTGGGACGAGAGCCATGACGAGCCTTGCGGCTTCAGAGAGAGCTTCGCGACACCGGGGACAATCAGCAGGAGGCTGAGGGCGACAACTCCCAGAAACCTGACATTTTAAGCAAGTCTGTCCAAAAGACGAATCCCCCCTCAACTCGGCTTGGAGGGGTAGAAACCTGCAGGTGTTGAGGAGAATTGTGGAGATCATAGGCTCATACATGATGATGTAGTGTGTGGACCATCAAAGATAACATCTTCGTTAGTGTCCATCTGTTTCAGGTTGGGCCCGTTTTCGTTCCGATTGCACGGCTCCCAACACTTCCTGTTCATCGCGCGCGAGTCCGATCGTCGCGGCTAAATTCGTCTTCGTGTTTTCCAGGCGCCTGGAGAATGTGGTGTTTGACTGCGGCTGCGACATCCGTTGGATACAGCTGTGGCAGCAGAGGGGAGAAGCCGGGCTTCACACGCAGCAGCTCTACTGCAGGAACGGAGCCTCCAAGATACGGCTGCACAACATGTACATCCACAACTGTGGTAAGACGGAGAGCAGGGGTGGGGTGGGGGGGGGGGGGTGCAGGGCGAGAGGGG
>JASSRZ010000001.1:4439292-4450174 GCA_032164315.1 Malacoctenus gilli
TGTGTGTGTGTGTGTGTGTGTGTGTGTGTGTGTGTGTGTGTGTGTGTGTGTGTGTGTGTGTGTGTGTGTTTGTGCGTCATGGGCACAATAGATACGTAACGCATGGACACCAAGGTGAAACAGGAGCGCGAGATTATTCTCTGTGTAATTGACGCTCATATTACCATCAATCCTTTGACGTATTTATCCATCTCTCCGTACGGTCGTGACTGAGGGGACCCGCCTGCAGCGCGTTGTATTTGTTGCTGATGGAGGAGGAAAGTTTAAAAAAAGAAAAAGGAAAAGCCTGCCAGGGTATAAATATGTCTCGCGGTTATGAAAGCAATGCCCTTGTGGCGGAGAGAGGAGGAGATGGGAGCAACCTCTGGCTGCCGTGCATCACCGTGCACACGCGTCAGACCTCAGACTGTACCAGCAGGACCATCGTCCAGCGTTTGGACGGGACATCACTGGGAGTTTGTGTACGGGCGATGATGACTGACGGCCTGTTGAGGTGACCTTTTAGGCTCTCCCACCTGTCACTCGTGTTTTACTGTTCGAGGGGGCCAGGCGCTGACCAGCTGACTGTCACTTACGGTCCGGGCCGCTGGCGCGCCCTGTCCTCGTCCTGACCTTGACTCCCGCATAAGCGTCACCCTCGAAATGAATCACGACCGTCGCTCTTTCACTCACTTTTATGGAGCGGCGGTGAAAGAAACGTTCACGATGCCTCCGAGGTCAACGTGAAGAAGTTACCTCTGATTGGCCTCAGGTGGCTCAAGACTGACTTCCATACATGTCTGAATAGAAAACTAAGCCTTGCAGTCAGATTTCTATTTCTATTGTGAGCTATTTGTTTATTTCAAAATAGGAGTTAATGTAGCAAAACAAGCAAACTGACAATCTGCAGAACATGGTAATTCCACCCAATAATGTGGGCTCTTCCTGTGTTGATGTCGTTTGCTGACTCCTTTTCTTTGAACAGACTTTCTCCCTGTGAGCCTGTGGCTTGCTTAACTCAACAAAGCAATGTTGTGTTAATTATTACACCTACATAATTCATTTGCGTTCCTCACCAGCCGACATGACTGTCGCTTTCGGATACACAATTTATTTGTCCCGACAGGGGGTCAGCAAGGACCCCGCGGGGCCCCAATGAAGGCACCACACTGACTCTGTAGTTTTGCTGCACCTTTGAACATGCTCCTCATTGACACATGCTTTCCTGTGCCGGTGATTATTCCACTGAGAACAGAGGAGCCGAGTTTGGGAAAGATAAACCGGGGTGATGCCTTGAAAAAGTTGTCGGGCGCGGCAACAGATTAATTGGCCGACGCGGCGCCTCGCTGGGTGACACGAGTCAGGCCGGGGTCAGCGTTTGTACCGGCATCCGTGCCCTCGGTGCAGCAACGGGCCGAACTGAGAGCTTCCCAAAGAGAAACATCAACATAACCTTCAACAATTACTTCATAACTCCAGAATAAACTTTTGGGGATTTCGTTAAAAAGTACTCGACATTGTCCGCTGGACTTGCAGATGGGAGACATGTCCTGGTAGCCTCGTGTTTCTGTTGGAAAAACATACGCTGGTGCAAATTCCAGGAATGATTGAAATCATAAGTGCCTGGGTCCGCCCTAATGCGGTCCTGTCAATCAGGGGATCATTTCCTAATGAATTAATAGTCCGTTTGCGCAAAAGGGAGATATTAGGCCGAGGTGTGTGAAGGTCGATTTTGCGTCCATGTGTCATGGTGAGTTGTGTAATTACAACGACCCCTGTCCCAACCTCCACATGTACGTACACGCCGGCGCTCCCCTGACACCTCCCCCCCCTCCGTCTCTCCTGCCTCCTTCTGCCCGGATAACAAATCTGTTTGGTCCTGAACCTTCCAGTGGAGGAAGGCAGCTGTGAGGGAACTGAAGCGGGACTCAACGCCCCCGAGGAAGGAAAGGGGGGGTGGGGGCAGAGAGACGCAGGGACAGAGAAACACTGTATAGGACAGGGAAGAGGTAAATGATGCGAGCCTATCTTTGAACAAAAAAACAACAACTGCTTTTAAGTTATGATGAAGCAGCACTCGCTCTGGGAAGAGGAACATGCTGATGGAGGGATTCGGGTTTTGATTGATTGCCGTTGCTGTCATTTTTATGTCCTAATCAGTATTAGTATAGTTGCCTGGTTGTTGAGCTTACTTTGGCAGCATGTTCAACATCCTGGCGACAAAGCAGTCAGTGGAAAGAAAGCAATCAAGGAAAGTGTGCAAACGAAACAAAGGCAAATAAGTGCACGGGAAGAGGCGAGGCCGGGCGGGTGCGTGAGCGGAGGAATTATTGACCGTTATTGATTGATCCCCCCACACCAGGCCAGCGAATTCATTTAAGGGTTTTTTTTTTTTTTTTTTTTGGTTGCATATGACTCTACTTGAATACATTTGCTGAGAAGTGGTACCTGAATGTGGTTAGCAGAGACCTTAATGTGCTGCCTCTGTTCATTTTCAATTCCCAAGCGGGTGCTGGGCCGTTCTGCTCACCGGCTGGGAAAAAGCCACGGCCAAAGATGAATCAGCCTAAATTAAACCACAGCTATCTCTTTCATTTCAGTGTAATGCACTCCGGTTTAACCTCTGGGGATGTGTAGCTCCGAGTCCTGTTAGTGGTCTCACTTGGTTCCAAGGCTCCCGAGAGGACGCTGTAGTCATCTGTTGTTTCTGTGCAACATCTAGATTGCGCAGAAACAACAGATCTAACCATTTGATCAGTTTCTTCAATTGCCACAGTGTTGGCGTCAGTTCAGAGTTTTACTTTGCTACAACTTTTGGCTCAGTTGACTTCAAATTTGCGCCAGAACTTCTGGTTCTCAGAAGTGAAATGTGGAAAGTTGGTTAACTTAATATATGTGGCTCCTTGAACTTGTTTTTTTTGTTTCTTTGGAGTCACCACCACACAAATGGGTGGCGTCCTCAGTCTGTATTTGACTTCCCAATAGGGTTTCATTGAAATGTGAGGAGCAGCTAAAGCCTGTGTAAGCCCATCGTGACTCGGACCCCGCAGGTTCGGAGCCACTGTGAGAAGATGTGCCTGACCCACCGATACTTACATGACCTGATTCTTGTTAGTTTTGCTGACTTTGTATGAATACTCGCAGTATCGACCTTGTGTGTATTGATCACTTGTGTGATTGTATCGACTCTAATGCCACAACAACAGAGTTGTAGTTAAAATAAACAAAAAAAAAACATGAATATCCATATATTCTTGTATGATATGTAAAATTTTTATTTGGGTGATGATTGCTGACATTTTTAGTGATGCCAAACTTTTGCTCAACAGTGGACTGACATGACGTTTCACTGCGAGATCGACTGGTATAAAATCACGTCCCCAAAGCTTGAATACTATCGAAATAACATCGAAACTCTGGAGAAATGTCCCACTGCCATTTAATCCCCTATCCATATAAACCCCCCTCTGAATGATGATTCCCTTTTAATGTCTGTGTTGTCTGATTCTTATTCATTACTCGTTGTTTGAATGGTTCTTTTTCAGTGTATATGTGCAAACTTACTTATTCCCCAACAACTTTTGATTATATTTCCATACAACCTCTTGACACTGCCAATATCTCCCTTGATATTTCTGGGCCACCTTGAGGCTATTTTGTTTTTTTTACCGAATGCCAACGACTACCAGAAGTGCTGACTTGACATTTCGAATGGAATTTGTGTCACACGAGTAAACAGTCTTGTTGTACTTTTAGTGTTGTGTATTTGGTCCAATGGTGGTGTTTCTTTTGCGCCATCCGCTTGACAGCTTGGATCTTGTTGAGAAAAAAAAAATCAGGGTTGACAACCATAACATTTGGTACAGACACTCAATTTGCAAGTGTTGGTCACATAAGCAGGAATCTGCCAGACACGGGTGGCAATGGCGGGCTGTAGACGGTATATATCGGCAGCAGGTGCAGGAACTGATCATCCATTTCCGCTTGTTCAATCACATCCTTTTTTTTTTTTTTTGCAGATTCACCGAGTTTGTTTCTTCGCGGTTTTTTTTTCCGGCTTCCTTCGCAGCTACTCGGCTACACGCGTCTACGCTGTGAGCCTGTGTGCAGTGAACTGTTCATGTTCCATGTGCAGACTGTGAAAACATTTTTTCTCCTGGGAGCCCAATGAAGTAGCTGTCTGTCGAGCTACGCAGCCAGCTATAAATATTTATAAATAGGGATTAATTCAGGTCCAACGCTGCCATTGAACTGACTCATTTTCCGAATGTATGTCTGCAGAGGAAATCCAAAATTTTCACCTCATTTCAACTATACGTTCATCACAAAGAAAAAATCCATGTCGTTTCAAGGCCTCTGAAGAATGACAAGAAGCCCTTTTTTCCCCCCCATCACTGAAGCACTTGTTGGATGTACATCACGTGCGCCATCATCGTGCGGTTTCGCGGGGCCACGGTGTCTGAACGCGGCGCTCTGCCTCGCTGCGATTTGCAAGCGAGCGCTGCCAGATGCTCGACGCTGGAGAACCGTTTCATATTCTAATGCCACCACGAGAAAATATGGCCATCCCAGCGCGCGGCGGCTGCCGTGCGTATGCTCGGACCGCGAGCGCGCATCTGCGAACGCCCTCGCTGCCGAGTTTATGATGCAAAGTAGTTTCGGTAACAACGCCCCCGCCAGCTTTTCTATTGGCCTTTTTTTCTGATTACACTGCAGCGGGTTGAAGAATGGAACTCTGGGGCGGAGCGGAGGCTCGTACGGGTCCAAGTGCCACCTCGGAGTGCCGCGTGCTTTGTTTTCAATTTGTTTTCGGGCGAATAACACGCAATGAAAAATCGGCCCCGGGTTTTTGGTAAAGATCTGGACTCCTCCTTCGCCATAAATCAGCGGACGGGCTCCAGACAGCCCGGCTGCTGGATGATGTCATTTTCCATCACTTCTCAGACCCGTGTAAAATTGCTTCGTCCGTCTTCAGGGAGCTTACAGGGTAATGTGTTGTCAAAGATATAAAAGCCGATAGGGCGCCATGGGAACAGAGTAAGAATAACAATTGTGAGTGTTTTTTTCCCCTTTCTTTTTATTTCCGTTCGGAACATTAAGACCACAGACATACAGCGACGCCAGCTGTAATTGGCTGACTGCTCTGTCATGGCAGATATTGCTCGGTGTGATGCGGGCGCTTGATTCTAGAGGACGTCTCGTGGCTTCGGTCGCGGTGACTGATGGGTTTACACCGGATTTTCAAACGCGTGTTTATTTCGGTCTTGGCTCGGCCGTCCTTCCCTCCCCCTCAGCGTCCGAGCATTGTTTATACCACAGTAAAGAGTCAAGCGCGTCGAGCTGTGTGGGGCTGATCGTAAATTTGCTCGCAGCTCATAAATTTCAACATGTTGTGGTGATCGGCCCTGCTTGGTCGCCCTCAGACGGTGAGCAAAGTCCATGTGGGCCCAGCACGTTTTACTGTGTGCACAGGGTGGAGCATCACCGAGAAGTGGTTGTGGGAAGCTCAGTGAGGGGATAGCAAGTGTCAGAGGTATCGGAAGAAATCCTTCTAAGATACAATTCCAGGAAACGTTTTCCATCTCACGGTTTACAGCCGACCTCCCAGATGGCTGTGAGCAAACATACAATGAAACCAGGTTATTTAGGAGCTCAGTTAACCTCTCACGCACATCTTTGCACTGTGGGAGGATGCTGGGGTATGTGGAAACTCCACACAGTGAGGCTCCACAGCCTGGAATTGGCAGAGGACCACCATACCATCATGCAACCTCCATATTTGTGCTGCATTGGTTTACTTTGCGGAAAAAGTCTTCAGTAAAGATCAGGCCTCAGCCTTTGCCCATCAAGGATTTTTCCCCCCGACCTTATATCAACACCCAGCAAGCAAGTGTGGACAATGTTGGACATTCCTCCAATCAAATGTCAATTTGTATTCATGTGGAATGACTAATTGAAACCAGTGAACTGAACGAACGATGCTGAACACAAGGTCAAGTTGCAAAAGAGGTAAGAGAGGTTAGACTTGAGGACGAGTAATCATGTGCACATTTGCAGCCACAGAGTAATTTAAAGTAAGTATATGAGATGTGCTGGTTTGGGATTGTGAGGGCGGGGCCTTTTTTTAATCAAACCTGAAAAATACATGAGTATAAGTAAAGTGCAGGTTCAGATTGTCAAATTAACTTTTCACACATCTTCAATGATTAATATGTACTTTTTTTTTTTTTAACCTTAAGGGTTCCTCACTCAGTGGCACCAGTTGGCAGTTAACTGACCTTTTTATAGCGCTAATGTGGCACCCGCTGTGTGGATTAGCATATTTGTTGCTAGCAGCTGCGAGATCGTAATGGTTTCCAATAAACGAATTAATAGATCTCAGGCTGCTGGTTCTTGTTTAGAAACGCCGGCTCGTGGCGAGGCCGCTTGAAAGGGCAGGGGAGGAGGAGCCGGGAGGCGTTCGCTGGTTCCACCGCCAACGGAACGTCGGTGAACGATCCTTGCCGTGCAGTCACAGGAAGGAGGCGCGAATGGCCGGCTCTGATAGATTTATTACCAGCTCGGAGCGCGCGCCAGTCCGCTCATGTTTGGTGTCCCGCGGTCCACATCGTCTTCAGTTCATCACGGGCGTGTCGTGAGCCTTGATTTCACCGCTGCCCACCCCTCCCCTACGTATGGATTTAATTTGCTCCACATCCACCGCTAACTAAAAGCAGGGGCCTCTGCCTCAGTAAGTTATCCTTCCTGTGTTCTCTTGTTCATTTCACGTGTCCTCAAGTTAATTCCAGCCCTAATTAACTACCTTTGAAAGAAATCTGTGCAATAATTACCACAAGGAGGTGGAACGGAAGCAATCACACTCTGCACAATTTATTCTCCACCAGAGGGAAAGCCCCGCAGAGCCACTCGCTGCCTTTTCATATTTTTTTTTTCTTCCTGTCCCGAGCATCACCTTCAGCACTCCCTTTCATTTGGGGGGGAAACACAGACACAAACAATCAGGTGGCGCCAGACAAACACCCCTGCTGCTCTCTCTCTCTCGCTCTCCCCTCCCTCCCTTCTCACTCTGGTATTTTTGCAGAATAATTATGATGACAAAAAAAAAAGAATAAACCACAGCGAAAAAGACAAATTAGATCTGGAATACATGAGCTGGGCAGGTGAGACTGCGAAAAAACCCAGAGGTTGTTGTAAAAACGAGCTCCTGCAGCAGAGAGAGAGAGGTGTGATGGAGAGCAGGCATGTTAATGACCAGTGTGGAGAGCTGAACAAAGCGAGCGGGGCGGGCCAGGTGAATGGGAGCCAGGGCCGGGAAACAAAACCCACTGAGCGGTGTCTGCATTGCATTCGTGTGCGGCTGCGGTTGGACACAGACGGCCAGCGGCGAGAAAACACTGCAGTGTTCCACCAGCAACACTGCCGTCAGGATTGTCTAACTTCCCTCTGCTGTCTGTACCACACCACCAGAATCCGCCCATTTCCCCGACGTGATCAATTATATTCAAAGTGATCTATAAACCAGTGGATGTTGAAGTGTTAAACACCTGATTCATCCTAATAAAGCAATTGCGTGGCAATATTTCATGGTCCAAATGAAGTGCTGCATCAGCAGTGTGCAACTTTTTATGGTGGTGTTGTGCCGTTTGCTTGACAGTTGTATTACACTGCAGTAAAAGTGATTGAAGCATCATTAGACAGACCGAAACTTTGTCGACATCTGCTTTAGCTCAACAAAAGTTTTAGTTCGTTGACACAGTTTGTCATTAAAAAGAAGGAAAAAATGTACCTCAGAATATCGTTGTGATCATCATCTTGGAATGCTGCACACTGTGTCAACCCTTCAATATTGAAAGATTACAGTATGGAGCTTTCCAAGCAATGATTGAATTAAAATGATTCAGATTCGTCAAAGTAATTCAACATTACTTATTATTCAAGTGCTGGAATAAATGTTTTAAACTCACAGCTTGGGATAATGTTGTATCTGAATCCTTGACATAGTTCTTGAAATACTGCAATAAGTACCTTTATTTTATGTTGTAAAGTGTTTGATTTTGTGACTAGGGAATACATTTTACAGTAACTTAAGTAATGTGACATTGTTTTTCAAAGTATCATGATGAGTTCGTGTCCTTGTCATTTACCTGTACTGCGACCAAACTATCGCAAAGCTGCAATAGTTTGTTGGGAGCTGGTTGTCCTCTTTGTGGCTTCGTTTGGTCTTCCCTCCATGTTACCCATGTTACAATCTCTTCAGTGGGTCATCCTCATGATTTTCTTCATCTTCCTCCATTTTTGCTGATAAATTTGGGCGCTTGTGTCTCGTCATGTCTTTGTGACTTAGGTTCTTGTTCTTTTGCCACTTTGAAGTCTGTTTTCTTTTGTTCTTAGCGTCAAACGTCCATTTGGGTCTCTGGCGTCTCCCTTGTGTGTGTCTGTGTGGTCTTAATATCAAGCATGTGTCGACACCTGCTTTAGGTATACGTTTGTTTCCCACCTTGTCTTGCTGTTGCTTCATCTGTTTTCTCCTGACTTGACTGCCAGTCGTGTGTTTCTGAGTGTTTTCATGATTGCCTTCCCGTGTCTGGTTTTTTGTTTCCATGGCGCTCCGGTGTTCTGGTTTCCTACTGGTCTGCCAGGCCAGTGTTTTTGCCTTTGCATCTGGAAATGTTGGACTGATCCGCTGTGATCCGAACAAGCTCACAGAATCAGCTGACCTGTGCTCTGCGTTGGCTTCCGCTGAGTCCCGAGAGTCCTGGTATTTGGGTCCATGCTCTTGAGAGTTGCTGACAGGCCAAACTCTTCGAACGAGCCAAACACGGGTCCTGTTTGCATGGCTTTTCCACAAGAGGAGCTTCAGCAGGAAAGGAACATTGCACTGGATTTACCAGCTCTTTTTTTTTTCAAAGCATCCTTGACATTGATTGTCTTCCATCATGACTGAAAGAGGAACACGTCAAATCCATGACTGGTGACGGTTTTGAGCTTTTTCAGGATTGACACCTCTCAAACAGGCCTTTCTGGGCTTTTTTGGACTCTTTGAGGTGCCAATACATTTCACTCACCTTGGGCCACCTCCAATTGTAGTTGGCACCTGTCCAGAATGTACCCAGCCATTGCCTAATGTCAGCTGGGACTGGCTCCAGTGCCACGTGACCCTAAAGTGGATGATGGGCTACAGAAGATAAATGGATGGATGGGTCACCACGGCCTGCTGGAAAACCTGAGAGGATACCCAGCACTTTTGACTCGCCCTGTTGTCAGTATTGTTTCTGCTGGGATGGCTCAGCTACACCCTAAAACAGTTCCTGAAACGTGTCGGACGACGATGCCACCCAGCTACCAGTAGCCTGGTCCTTGCTGTGACCAACAGGAGATCTGTGCCAGCAGTAACGTTCAGGTCTCCACGGTGGTGGGCTCAATCTGTAAACCAAGTAGAGGCCTTGCCAGAACACCTGGCTCAAGTCAGTTCCAGTCACCGTATCCCATGATGGACTGGAGAAGCAGCAGGCCTCTTAACTCACTTGTGTTCGGCCTTACTCAAGTGAGTTCCCTCCCCAGCTCAGCCGATGCTCGGAGGGGGTCTGAGGACAAACCTTATCCACGTTTGTTGTCCAGTCTCCCTCTTGGCTCCCCTGCTGGGAGCCTCCAGAGAGGCGTCACCATTGCTGCCAGCCCTCATTCAGCCATCAGAGGGTGCTTGCTGTCCCTGCTGGGCTCCTGGCCACTCTTTGGACAAGCTCAGTGGGTCTGAATTGCACCCCCACACCGTGGATTTGCCCTCCTGGTCACCAGGTTGCCTTTCCAAGTGACCCTGCTTTTGTTGTGACAACCACGAAAAAAAAAAAAACACAAAAAGACAACTGTGTTCTCCTGGATTGTCACTTTGCTTACGTTTCCTTGTGTATTTCTCGCAGGGCTGCCACTGTTGGCTTAACTTCACTTCTCTTAAGTCCTTTACTGTATTTCTCTTCGGTGAATGTGTTTCTATACATTTTCTGACCTTCCCTTCCTCACGTCCTTTTTGTGTGCTTTTTTTATTGAGGAAAGTTCCTGCACTGTTGTCAAGTTTTTCCTTCGATTTATTCCTCATGTCTTTTTTTCCCTTCCATGCCACCTCAGTGCTTCTTTGTCCTACTGAAATAGACAGACTGCACCCATTAACCTTCCATTATTGACATCTGCTTCAGCAGCTATCAGCTTACCTTTGTTGTGAGTTGGAGTTGGATAGTTATTGTCAGGAGACGAGAGCATCCTGGCCACTTCTGTATTATCACTCCTGCCATACTTTTTGCAACTTGTACTGAGTATCACAACATGTCACTTCTTGGCTAGATGTTACACAATATCACCTCATTGCTTGAATGTGTTGTATGTACTGTAAATGATAACCTGTGGAAACATTTATTTAAAATGTCGTAATACTGTTTTGTTCTCTCATTATCTTCATATGTAGTCACTGTTGCATTTCACTTTAAATTTGAGGTGTTTTATCACCTTATTTTTCATTACATTTTGTAAGATCATTTGCTTTGCATCTCCTACGCTGTAATAATATTGGCAATAACCTTGAGCACTCTTTGATTTTATACAAGTGTTGTAAAATTACCCAGTGTCTTCATTATTCTGATAACATTGTTTTTAGATTTGGGGCTAATCATCATTTTGAATCTGCAAAGTCTAATTATTTCTACATAAAAAAAGAAAAAAAAATCCCCCGCTGAGTAACGAATAGTCCATTTGTTGGGCTGTGGATCACTTCACGTTTGCCTGCTGCTGCATGTATTTCTGGTGACAGGATAGTATGCGTGGATCGACTCGAAATAAACCACTCTGTGTGTGTGTGTGTGTGTGTGTGTGTGTGTGTGTGTGTGTGTGTGTGTGTGTGTGTGTGTGTGTGTGT
>JASSRZ010000001.1:4504618-4520022 GCA_032164315.1 Malacoctenus gilli
TATCACAGTGTTGTCTCCGTTCGCCCCCCCCCCCCCCGCCCCCCTCCCCTTCCCCCCCAGGGACTGTGTAAATCATTAATGAGCATTCAGTTATTTCAAGTATTTTATATGAAAGGCAGGATCAAAATCCATTGAGTTACCCAAAGCATTGAGTTTTTGTGTATTCTCTTGTGGTAAAGATAAACGCTTAAAGACATTATGACACAGACCGTGAGCATTTGCAGGGTATTGTAATCCTTTCATGGTGAGTTGAATATTGTTTGGAAAAAAAAATACAAAAAAAAGTTTTTTCCTTTTTTTCATTTCTTTTCTTGGATGAACTAACTGAACACTTTTTGAAGCAAAGTTGTCATATTACCATGTACACATGTTACAGAATATAAAAATGTGGTATAACAACTGCAGTATATAAAATACTGGTATTCCATGATAGATCTTTGTATTAATGTGACTCTCTTAAGAAAATGTCTTCAAACAATCAGACGATCTCCTTTTCCATTTTGTCCTGTCTTATAAAGATGTGTGAATTTGACTAAATCTCGTCTTGATGTAAATCTCTCTGAGAGCTGAACAGCACGTGTTCAGTGTGTGTTTGTGTGCGTGTGTGTTGTCCAATCTTCTTCTATCCCCCCTTCCGACACGATAGAAGTCAACGAAGTGTCTCTTATGTTGTGGTTGAGATCCCGACCGCTCAGGCACCTTCCTCTGCACTTTTTCATTTTGTGTGTGTGCGTGCGTGCGTGCGTGTGTGTGTGTGTGATGTCTTCGGTGACGTTCCCAAGCATCTCCTCAAGTTTCACAGCAAACACCTGGTCTTCCAGCTCGCTGTGGACTCCATCCAGTTGTATTCGGTCTGCGTTTGCCACATCCATCGAGATTTTGTTCAACCGACTACTTCTTCACTGATCTTTTTGGATTCTCACGTGAACATCGGTGCTGGTTAGAGGACTCAGCCTGTCGATTTTGGTCGAGTGAGTGTCGTGTCACGTCAGGTGGCAGTCGGCCGGGTTCTCTGTCCAGGAATACGTCTCTGCTCGCCTGCTCCGCGGTTGAGGTTCCTTCGTTTGAGTCGGTGTGAAAGCGCATCTAAACTTTGATCCAGTTCAATCCAACCTTGTGCCTTGTTTACCATGTGACAAAAACAAAGACTCCCAGCAAATCGAGTGAGCAGAACTGGAACCGCAAAAGCAACATGTTGCGAACTGTCACTTTCTTGTATTTCTATGTAAAGTTACCACCGATCGTCGAGCCCGGTTTTGTTTTTCTGGATCCGTCCTCTTGGTGAGTGCTGGAGCTGCTGTTGGAGCTGCTGTTGGAGCTGTGGGACATCGCACAGGTGTTTGGTCCACTTACAAAAGATGTTGTGTGATGGTGTACCAAGCCTGACACAGGTGTGAAAGCTTTGCCAATCAAACCAATTCCAGCAAGATAAAAAATGTTGCACTCGTCCAACTCAGGAAATGCAAGGTTATTCTCAAGCTTGTACTTACAAAACAATATCCATTTAAACAGGTGTTGGAGGGAGCTGGTCGGAATCCCAGCAGACACTGGCCTAAATGTAGAAACACCCTGAATGGGGCCATGAATGATGATGATGTGCACTATGACAGTGCAGGGGTAATATTCGTCCCATTTAGAGAGAAGGATGGACTTGGAACCATGTTTCCTTTCCTTCACACTTTCTTCAAGATAGAGTTTGATATTTGGATTTTTTCACAGCAATTAGTTCCACAGCGCCACTGGTTTCTGTGTGCGTGTCTGAGTGCGAGCTGCAGGTTGGCCTCTCTGTTTCTGCTCACCCACAGTTTCTCGTCTGGTGTCGAATCCTCTCGTATGCGGCTCATGAACCCATCTTTGACTCCAAAGACCTGCCGCCTACATGCAATAGAGAAACTTGGTTCAGAAACTGTGGTTTTTCTTCATGCATATTATTCCCCACTAATCTCCGAGACTGGTGCTTCTCAGTCTACTTCCTGGTTTGGCTTTTTTCTGGTTTCTGCTTCTTAGAATGAATGTAAAGGTTTATTTTTTTTAGACTGCACAGCCCCTTTTTTATGTCTTTGTCAGAGATGTGATTCTATTCAGCTTCATAACTCTTTCCCCCTCACATGGTCACCCTGTGCCATGTCCTTTGTGCATGAACTAATGGCAGAGTCCAATTAAGAAGAACTTGAAAGAGCGAGGCCTCCCCCCACAGTTCTACGGTAACCCGCGCAAAATCCAAAAGCTTCAGAGCAGCATTCTTAATTCTGTTCTGAAATGAGTCGACCGGCGCACAAAAAGAGTGAAACTGCCCAAACAATGGACGGTGCGTGCTCCCAGTCAGAAGTCAGGACCTGTGAGAAATCACCAGCCATTCAGCCTGAATGCTTTCAGTGCCTAATAGATCTGCACATCCATTAAGTTAAGGGAAAAGAGAACATATCACTTGAAATAAGAGATTAGCACTTTTGTTCTGGTTTCAACTATTTGTACAGTTTGTTTAAGACCAGTGGGGAGCAAAAAGTCCAATTAGTCCTTCATCTTGAGTGAGGCATGAAAAAAAAACACAAAATAGTCTATTTCATTTAACCTGACCTGTAACATCCAATGAACAATTCAGATTGGAAACAACTGGGAACATCATTTTTATTGCATAGTTGGACAGCCACATGTGTAGTTCGAAAAGAAGGCGATACTGTCAAACAGTTGACTCACAAATAAAGATGGTTAAAAGGGGCAGAATTTTCAAAAAAGGCCTAAAATAGAGTAGAAGCTTAGAATCTCAGTTTCTCTGGATGTTTATGTGTCCTTACCGAAAAGCTGTTGCACAGATTGGACCTTTGACATGAAGAGAAGAGACTTCACATCAAGATATCAACGCAGCGTTCGTGTTTACGATTGTGGTTTCCTGCTCCCAACGAAGCCGAGGGAAAAGGAAAAAAGGAAACGAGTCTGCACTTGGGTTCACTTCGCATTCGAAACTTTACTCCCAAAGATGCAAACAAAACACTTGAACAGCTGCTGTGATGTTGATTCTGCGCCGTTTCTTCCACAACAATGCTGTGCTAAATGCAAGACGATGCGCGTTGGGTTATCGTGGTGGATTTTTTAACACCTAAAAACTCACAAACAGCCTATAAAGAAGGCAACAGGAGTTCATTACGCACATAAACGGAGAAATACTGCAGCAGAACTGCACTTCTGAAGCCCACCACAGCCTCTGATTGGCCCCCATACTTCTCCAGAAGTTGGCTGGCCTAAATATATATGACACATATTCCCGGGATGTATGTACTTTTACATGGCAGTATTTATGTATTCCTGACTTGCCTTGCTGACTATAAACACACACCACCCCCCCTTACATGCAGCAAGCCTCGCTATGTGGCTCGCGGTATATCACCACGGCGGTCCCCTCGGGATTCCGCGACAATGCCCACCGTCCATGTGAGAGACATGAAAATGTTTTGTCATTCGCTGTCTGGGTGTGAACATATGTTCCGCAGCAAACATGAAATGTAAACAGCTTCGCACGCTGTCAGCGCGCAAAACGGGAAAAAAAAACACCTCGAGGCCTCGCTGGAAAGCGTCCACGTCAGACGACAGCCGAGCCCGTATTGTTTCAGCTGCCCTCGCACAAACAGGAAAATGGAGACACTGTCGGCGCCGAGGGATTTGAGGTCGGTAAGCAGTGTGTTATGATGGTGGTACTGTAATTGTTTATTGATTTACAATTACAAAGTGTTTTGTGTGCTTGGGTTTCTGTGTGTGTGCGCGCGCGCGCGCGTGTGGCTGAGGGTGTGTCAAATATCCAGAGTCAGCTTCTGTGCGCTCTGGCTGCCGTCCATGAGGAAAGTGCTGCATTGGCATTACATTTTTTCAGGAAATGAGGTGTGAAAAAGTCCTGTTGTCTTTTAGTCAAGGACTAGACAGTAAAGGAAGTTTCTTTTTCCCACCCTTCCCAGGGTTAAGAGAGCACGACGGTGAGCCGCCGTGCCACACAGTGTTGCATATCAGGTGAGCTTGCAGTTGTAGGTGTCTTGCTCGCTGTAGAGGTTGAATGTGTTCTCCGACTGCAGTTATTTCCGAGGCCAGGAAGGAGAAGTCTAAACACGGTCTAGAAATAAACGCAACCCTAACAAAGCGTTTACTGTATGTGACTCCCACACTCTGAGCTATTCCCTCAAGATACAGTCAGAAATTATTTCAAATTGGGCCTCCATTTATTTTCAGTCTATGGAAGGGTTTTTTGCTGAGCAACCGTCACTGCTCAGTCACTATTTCTGTATCAGGCTCCACTGATTGAGGCGTCGACTCTCAACAGGAGCTGTCGGACACGTTTTCACCACACTGCTTCTCCTTCATCATGAATGATCAAACATAATGATGTCTATGAACATGCATTAGCAGCATTAGGAATATGAGCTCATAGACGACCACAGGCGATGCTTTTAATTTGACTTTAGATACGAGATTACAAGAGCCTAACAGACATAAATAAAACAATAGAGACCATAAGTCAATGATTAAAACAATAGCAAAGAACAATGATTACGTGACCTGTTTATTCAGTGTGTTGGTATTTTTTACAGGCTGTTGGACTTGATTCTGTTGATGATAGAGCATCTTCCCCAAAATGAACTGCATAAGAGTCTGTGATTAGTGACTGCCCTTAACGTGGCTGACAGCTCATCTAACGTGTCATGACAACAATACAATATTACACCAAAGTGCACTAAATCAGTGCAGGTTAAAACTGGTAGATGTGAAAGCTAAACGTCACAGTATCCTGTAACTGTTCACGTATTCTCCAACTGTGACTGTTATCTGTCAAAATATACAGCTGAAGCCAAAACTTGAAGATGAAGCCCACATTTCACTGTCGGCCTGTTAAAACCCCTGATGTGGCCCCTTGAACGCAATCTACATTTACACGTGTCCGACTGTGCTGTCTGATAGATTAAAGTCAGCGCTGCCATGGAAATCGATGTGTTACTCAGGAGCCGAGCAGCATCTATTTGTTGGGCCGTGCGTGCCAGCTGACTGCTGCTCCAGCCGCCGCCGTCGCCGCGTGTGAGCCCAGAGCTCCAGCTGAGAGTGTATTTAATGTGAATGCATTGTTGTGTGTTTCGGGGCCAGATTGCTTCTCGCCGCTCTGGTATTGCTTGTCAGCGTCGAGTGCGGCGGGCACAGCCGGGCAATTCGAGCGACAATCTGAGCACATACGGGGGGGGTGGGGGTGGGGTGGAGGCTTTTAAGTGGGAGCTCACCTCGGGCCTCATCTGTGTCCCCTTTAAAAACACCAAACGACGGCAAGGGAAATGATTGGCTTCTCCGCGCGGGAGACAGCCCGTCTTCTCTGCCCAAATAATCCTGCGCTGGTTTCGGCTGCGTCAGCTTTCGGCAGGTATGGGGCTTCATTGAAAGATATGACAGCTCCTTGAAAACACGAGCACAGAGCAAACGAATGAGAGAAGAGAGGGTGGGTAGGAGGTGGGGTCTCTCGCGTCTCTGCATCTGGTCCCGCGCCTCGAGACGAGAAAGGGAGCTCATTTGTGAGAACGAGGTTGCGCAAACAAACAAGGGAAGCGGCAACGGCGCTCATTATATAATCCCACCTTGTTGTTTTCTTACCTGCCGACGCTCAAGCAAATGTACTGACCTTGAATGCAAAGCGGCCCACCGCCGCTTGATCGGTTCAAAGGGAAAAAAAATAGGAAAGAAAAAGAAAAGCTTTCCTCTGACTAACTTGAGAAATAATCTTCTGTTCTGCCTCAAAGCGGTCCACGGCGCTATCTCGCCATAAACAGCGTTCCCGTCGAGCACCTGGACCCCGGCGCCGCCTTCACGCCACCCAGGGAGAATGCCTCCGACTAATCCCCCCCCGGCTTTCTTATCCGGTCTGATTGAATAGAGCCCCTCAGTCCCTGAAGACAAGCCCACCTTTATCTTTCCCTTTTTTTCAATTTCGGCGCCGTTTTCTTTTCTCTCCACAACAAGATGTTGTGAGGGGGGGGGGGGTAGAGAAGAGGGGGAGGACTTGTACACTGTTTACCCCCATCCCCCCCACCCCACCCCCTCCAATTTGCACATCCCAGTCTTTATGAGCGTGCATTTGCGACATGAAAGGCTGAGAACAAAATGAGAAATTTCCACTCCATTTGCCATCCAGCCAATCAGCGCGCACTGACCCAGATAAGGAGTGTGATATCGATGATGACAGCAATAAAGACGTATTTTCACCACAAGCCTTCCTTCTAATTAGGTTGATCTGTGGAGGAGTTAAATGAATTTTGACAAAATGCAAAGGAGGCGGTGCGCTCGGAGGATTAGACAAGCAGTTGTGACAGGAGGCGGAAGGAGCGGGAGGAGGAGGGCGAGGGGGAGGAGGGGGGAAATCAGAAGGTTTCAGGGGGTTAAGTGACTCCACTGTCGGGGAATGGGTGACAATTACCGGCGAAATGAGATTTTGTGGCTTCAGGTGCCTCCCAAATATGGGGTTTGGTCAAAGTAATTGCTCGGGATCAAGTGGGCGATCGTCGCCGCTGATGACGCTTTGGCTTGTTTTTGCATCTCGTGACGTTTCTGTCCACCGCAGACGAACCTTAGCGTGATTGTGTGTGACTGAGTGTGTGTGTTGTCGGGTGCCGTGATCAGCAGGAGCAGCTTTCAAGGCTCGTTCAAGGCAGCCGGTTATTCATCTATTTATTGACAAGAAAATGGTCCCTTTTTTTTCTGGTCTTTTCACACCAGATCAAATGTTTGGGAGCCATTTAAAAACCAGACCTGCGCAGGGGGCCAGTCAAAGAGGCACACAGACAACATAGTCACATAAAGACATAAATAAAACGACAATCAAAACACATTCATTTCGCTAGAATAAAACACACGGATCAGCATTGAACAAGCAAAGTAAAGTAGGAGAATAGAACAAACAGAGCTCTGATAAGCATGCGTGGGCGCTCATGATTGCACGCATGTGTATAGGTGAAACCTACATGTCATTGTCTGAGTTTGTTGCATTATTTCATCGGAGTAGGACCTGACTTCTTCATCAAAAAATGACTTCAACTATAAGTAATTGGAAATATTGTTTTTTTCTCAACTTTTGCTGTTTCGGCCAACTGCTGCTGAGAAAGTCCGCTGGGAAACAGAGCAGAGCTTGATGTCAGCTTAGGAAAGCGTGTCAACATTGTCCAAAACTGGAGGCATCGGAATCTTGACCAAAGACTGAACTGGCAGCCGTCGACAACTCGGGCCCACCATTAAGAGCTTAATGACTCTGTTCCATCACTCAGCAAACGGCCTTCTTGACTTGCTCCCCGGGATAATTTGAAAACTCTCGAAAAGTTACTCCCCAAAAGAAGCGAAGCAGTAATTAAGTCACAACTCTCTAAAACGAGCGGTAATTTCATGCAGTCTGATTCCACAAAGCCTCTTGTTCCAGTCAGTGTTTCACTTTAAAGACCCCCTGCAGGTTGGAAGATGTATATAAACTTTGAATACGAACTTGCATGCTACTTCTGCGCCTCGCAGTTTTGGAACAGTGGATGTGTCTTGGAGGTGTCCAATTGCCGTCCCACCAGTTTCAACTGGTACCTGTGCATGATTCTGCAACAAAGGAGTCAAAAGTCATCGGCCAAAACTGGCCCAACCAAATGATTTCCTTATTTCAGTTGAGTAAATGATAATTCTTAGTTGTGAGATAACTGGAAGTTTTTGGAAGCAATAGTCTCCCAGAGTTAAAATGAACACTGTGGAGCAATCCAAAAAAAACCCACTTCTACCACATAACTTGACTTGAATGATCCCAACATCGACCGCAGCGGCGGACTGTTGCGTCGTTTTCGATGGCCGGCTCGATACAAAGCTAGAACTGCTGTTGCCGCTTGTATCCACAGTGGTCAGTTCCAACCCAATATGGTCAAAGGAAGAGAAAACCGTTTGTTATGTAAGAAGCTGCATTGATTTGGACCAATTAGGGTGCTGACATGGACTTCGAGAAAGAGCGAGTGAGCGATCGAACAGTGAGAGACAGGTGAACAGTGTTCTGATCGGATATTTTTCTCTGCGTGTGTGCGAGTGTGAGCGTGGAAGCGTGTGTGTGTGTGTGGTAAGGGCAAAGGCACCAGCAAGGAGTCCAACTACACTGCTTGGATCCTCCCATCACTTCTGGCTCGCACGGCCGGTCTCATTGTTACTGCGCTCCACGTACGCCGCTTCATGGAAACAGCCGCGCCGTGCCGTCTTTCATCAAGATAATGAGCCCTGTCACACGGCAGAAATGGTTCAGGAATGGTTTAAGCATAAAAAATTTAAGGTGTTGATAAAATTCCAGTCCAAGCGAGCATCCGTGGAAGTGCAGAACAAACAAGTCTGACTCACTGTGACCTTAACTTGCTGCTTCCACCACTGACAGAAAAATGGCAAGAGCAAAAAGTGTTCCAAAGAACTATTCCTATTGATAAAAACAACAGTTCTGACTCAGAACATTTGACCGAACCTAAAAACAAAATTCTGACAAAGTAGTTTGTGCAAACGTTGAGAAACCCACCATCTGTAAACAAACGATGTTGCAGCTCATTTATACAATCATGCAAATTTTATTACATTAACCTAAATTAACCCTCCTCTGACTATAATTACATTCACGACGTCTAGATTTGTCTTGATTTCAGGGCTGAAGGACTGTGAGCGGGAAATGTGTGAGAACTTCAGCGCGCTGCCGAAATAACTTTCAATATCCGGCAGTTATTTGTGTTTGTATTAGAAATGTGAAAACAAGCTGGTCAGCATAATCAGTGGTTTCAATGGTCTGAAAGCAACACAGCAGAAGGTTCTGTGGACGCAGTTGAGACGTCGAAAGACTTTTTGTCATGTGGAGCAGTTTGGTTGAAAGCGAGGATCCGAAAAAGTGATCGATCGAAAAAAAAACCTGCGCCAAAGCTGAAGGTCACGCATCCTGTCATCTCTGTTCCGCTGAGTTAGGCAAGGCTTTTTGGAGCAATTGTGCTTTTCAATCGAGGGAGAAAAAAAGCCAGAACAGCCCAAAAAATACACACCAGAGTACCTGGAAACTTCACACAGAAAGATACACAGCGAGGAATTGAACCAGTGTCCTCTTGCTGTGAGGTCAGAGTCGGCGTTGAAATTCAATTACTTTAATTTTACCACGTCCAGTTCTAGTTTTTTGTCTTCTGACATTATTTTGAAATGTCAAAGAGGAGAAAGCAGTTAATGACTCCGGTGCCACCGTCCAGCCGGTGAATTTACAGCGTGAGGAATGATAAACTCTTCAAGCTGCTTTGACAATATTGCTGAGGAGTTCTGGAGTGTGGCCAGAGTGGACGGGAAGCAATCAAGCAAGCAAGTAAGCAGGTCAGCAGCCAAAGTGCCCGGAGGAACGGTCATGCATGGCGGCACCGAAATACCAACCTCCACAGTTCCTCCTGCGGGGAGGGAAAGGGGGAGGAGGAGGAGGAAGAAGAGGAGGAGGAGGAGGAATCAGCTGCCGCATTAAGTTTCCACAGCGGAGTGGAAGATGTGGGATGTCACCCCACAGCAATCTGCTGCACACTCAGCAGGTGTTGACATCTAGATTAACCTTGGACTGCTGTGAGCCCGATTCCCGTGGAAGGCAGTGTCTTATTAGAATGCACACTGAGCGCGCCCGTCCAATCCACGGCTTCGGAGGCGCGCAGGTACTGCCCCTCATTTGCAGGCCCGTCAATCAAAGGGTCACCGGGGCATTGCTGCGGGGACGCGGGGAAACTTAGCCGGGACTTCTAACCCCGCCGATGACGGAGTCGCTTCCGATTCATATTACCATGACGGCTCCTGCAGGAACTCATCAAACGCAGTCACGAAGGAGCGATGTGGTGAGGCAAACTTTGCATCAACGGACAACTCAACCACGGGGTGCCTGGATAGATTACAAACAACACAAGCGCGGATACAGACTGAAATACAGTCATGTGCAAAGCAACTGGACCCTTAAGAAACATATCCTGTTTTATGAGGTCAGCAACCTTTAAATTGACTCATTTCTTTACCAACCTCTTTGTCTACAGAGATGACAGTGTCAAGAAAGGAACATATAGAAGTGGTAGGACTGACACTTTTATATATGTAAAAGTTAAATGCAGAGAAAACTGCCATGATGTCAACTTAAAGTTCATCAACTTCTAATTACAGGTTTTAATATAGGTGCATCTGATCACACAATTTCATGGTGAAATCAGTTAATTACATTTTTTCTCCTGAGAAGTTCTTAATTGTGTTTTACTTACAAATAATGAGCTTTTAAGCTGTTTCAGTTTGAAATGTAAGATCCAATGGAGGTCATTTCAACACTTTCTGAAGTGTGGTCGCAACCCCATAATATTTTAGAGTGGAACTCAACAAGTATGCCTGCAGCGAGGGATTAGCACCAGTGGGGAGTAAACACTCTTCTTTTGACACGGGATGAACCTCAGACAGAAGCTGCCTGCTGGACGGTGGGCTGAAGCGAGGGAGGGCAAAGTCGGGTCACGTTGTCCAGGGTGCGATTCCGTCATGGTGGTCTTCCCCCTTCCGTCGAATCAAAGACTTGGAACCACGTCACGACTAAACGCATCAAATAAGCCTACTTAAAAGTCCAAGACAAGCAAATCTGTCCCTTCTTACAGATTGAGGGAGACTCCCACATAATCTCTAAACTCACTGTCGCTTCGCGTATCCTGATAGACTTATAATTCAAAAGCATTAAATTACAGTTTTGTGAATCAGTGAAACATTTTTTTTTTGTTTAGATTATTTAAAATGATATTTTTACTCAACAAAATTCCTCTCAGTTTAGCAGGGAAGGTGACACAATGCGTTCGCAGACACGGAAGCTCCCGGTGCTCTGCAGAAATGCCTCCAAAAGTGTCGAGGCGTGGAAAAAGTCCGTAGCACAATAGCACGATACCGAGGCGTAGAAGTACATGGAGAGTGACAAGAGAGGGGGCAGCGAAGAAGTGGTGCTCAGTGCATCATGGGAGGTCCCCCACCAACACGAGCCTGCGGCAGTGTTAACAGAGCGTTGGTTCAGGGTCAGGAAAAAGAAAAAATCTAGACTAATCCTGGTGGTAGGGAGGTTGTGTGCCTCCTGAACCACAGCTGGGGGCCGATTCCACAGGAGGGCGGCCCCCTCATCGCCGGGGGGGCCCGGCCTCCTGCTCGGCTGCCACAGTGGTCCCTCTGCAGTGTGGCCGAGCAACAACCAAGCTGCATGCTTTTATTTTTATTTTTTTTATCACACACTAATGGAGGAAGAAAAAAACAACAAACGTAAGTACTCACTCGTACTGTACTCGTATGGACATACTGTCACCCGACATTATGATAATTATTGTACAAATGAGTGGAAACATGGCTTTGAGAGATGCATTATCAGAGATTAAATTATCTTTCTGCCATCATTTTATCACTGTGGTCAGCGGGTAAGAACACATCAATAAGTGTGCAGAATGAGAGAAGAGGCTGTAAACAACCAGAGTGCACCCAGACACAAACAGCCCTCCCTGTACCTACTGACCACGGTCACTGCAGACACTCACTGTGGGTCGACAGACCGCTCTCCAAATTGTCTGTTGGACTGTCACCACTTCTAATTTAGGAAAACATTCTTTAAAAGGTGAATAATTACAAAAAATAAATGAGAGAATAACTGATTCAAAATGATGCGTAGATAGTGTTTTCATGTTGCACTAGGGAGGGTATCTCTTTTCTTTTGTCTTGGTTGTGGGAGGGTCTGGGGTCGTATGTCGAACTTTAATTCTGAAGCGACATAAAACCTGATGACTCGGCGCCCACGCTCATAAAACCCGACGGGCTGGTTCAGCAGCAAGCGACACATTTCCACGGACGCCACCGGCTTCTTTTCCGTCCTCTTGCGGCGGGACCACATGCCTGCGAATTAACGCGTACACCACGAAACAAAACAGCATCCTCCTGCAGCCGACAGGAGGCCCCGTTATCGCACACATCTGAATTAATATTCTCCGGTATGCGCGAGTCCCACGGTGGAAGTTACACGGCCTGTTGCCTTGGCAACTCGGAGCAAAATGGCAAGTCAGGGGTGTTGGTCAGTCCCAATAAATACAGACAACAGTGTCAATTC
Organism: Malacoctenus gilli; assembly: GCA_032164315.1. Classification (NCBI taxonomy): domain Eukaryota; kingdom Metazoa; phylum Chordata; class Actinopteri; order Blenniiformes; family Labrisomidae; genus Malacoctenus; species Malacoctenus gilli. The sequence goes on from JASSRZ010000001.1 coordinate 4,516,743, forward strand.
CGTCCGTCTCCACGTCACTGAATTAAACGTGAAGCGAAATATACCTTTTTCAAATCAATAGCGTGCTCGGCGGGCGATCCAGCGAGCAGGCTGCAGGCGGCTATAAAGTATCTGAGTGCTGAACACGCTTCGTGCGAGGAGGGGGAGTCGCGTGACCCCGTTTTTTTTCTCTCTCTCTCTCTTCGCTTCCAGCAGGAGTTTCGAAAGCTTTGTCAGCTCTAACTGGTGGGAGAGTGAAGTTACGATAGCCGAGAGGCACCGCGCCGGCTCCTAATGATTTCCCGGGGTCAAGTCCAACCTTAGATTACATGAGTTTTACACTCTCAGCCCGCCACCCCCAAGCCCACCCCCTCACCGCACCGCGTGTTACATGCTCTGAGAGGCGTTTTTATCTCAGCCGCTCTGGAAAAAGTGTTCCCCCCCCACCTTTGGTCTGGTGAGCCGCTGCCCTGCATGTATTAAATGTATCCGTGCTCCGACGCACACGATTCAAACTAATGTGCCGTTATCAGGCTTCTGCAGGGCTTGTTGACAACCACCTACGACATCTACCTTCGGAGGGGGAAAATTCCGGTCCATTCCAACCTGCTGACTCTCCCCATTGTACTGTACACTGGAGCCCGATAAGCCACGATCACTTCCCTCGCACTGCATTACTCTCTTTTCAAATTTGCCAACAGAGAGTACCAAGGCTTCCACACACACTCTGCATACATTCCGCGTCCAAAGCATCGCGTTGCTGTCTGTCATCGTCCGTGTCCTCCTGTCTGGTTCTTAACATTGAGTCTTTGTGTGCTCTTTGTGTCTTGTGTCGCTTGTTTAGGTGCTTCATCTTTCTGTCTTTGCTTCCCTGCTTCCTCCTCTGAACCCTCGCGCCTCGCTGTTCCACCCTTCATGTTCCCGACCCGATCGTTAACCCTGATTCTTTGCACCTGTGTCTCCTCAAGTCCCCCGGCCTCCTGTGTGCGCGGGCGCTACTTCAGCGTGTCCTCGTGTTCCTGTCAAGTTGTCTGGTGTATCTCATGGGTCTTCCTCCCGGCTTTTTCATGGCTTTGCCTCTTGAACCTCTGCATCTTCTCCTGCCTGTTGGGTTGAGAGGTTTTTCCGACTTTAGTTTTGGCTTCCTCGGACCCTCTCTGTAGGCGGGCTGCTTTACCCGTCGGCATACCACTGTCCGAGAGAGGCCTCAGTCCATTGCACAAACTTTTTTTAGAATGTAGACAACATATCAGATGTTTCACATTTGTTTTTTTATTACAATTCCGTGGAAAGTATGAGCTAGTTTCTATTTGATGCCAGCGACACATCGGACACCCTGTGAGAGAAGATTCAAGAGACTGGTAGGGTGTATCTCTTTGACATTGTTCTGTGTTTCAGCAATTTAATTTCCACAGTAACCTGAATGGTTAATGGTGTCCTGCATGCCAACACATCGATCTCTGTGACTTCAGACACTTGCACGGTTTTGTTTTGCTGCTTTAACAAGGTAAACAAATCATGTTTAGTCGCTGTAACACTCTGTAGGGTCGCATCAGGATGTTTTGGATCTACACTGGACTCTGGCAGGAGGGTGCCGTGGTTCAGGTTTATTCTGAAGTAACACTCGCAAGTGGATCAGATATTCAGAGTATTGATCAAAACACATGGAGGCCTCAGATGTGAATTCCCTCTGGGCTTTTGAGAGGGTTGGAATCAAACTGTTCTTGATCCGAGGTCGTGTGAAAGAAGTCAGACGGTTAAACCGTCCTTGGATCTGACACAGCTGCTTCATACCTGTTCACGGTTCAACTCCTTCTGTAGAACGACCCGCGGATCATGAGAAACACCTTTTTAGAGCAAATGAATGCATCAGTTGGAATCAATAATTCGAAAGAATTTAATTATTTATTTCAGGGAAACCATAATATGACTTGATTTTGATGGCAAAGCAAATCTTGAGCTGTGGCTGCGTCATGTGTTTCACTTCTGGGCCAGTGGAATTGCTCTTCATATTACCAACACTGGTTTGTTTTGTTCAGTTCAACTGAGTTTTTCATGTTCCGTTGTTTGGTGACCTCAAATTGCTTTTGTGTGCTTGTAAGTGATGGACTCGTAACCCGTCCGAAGTTCACCCCAAAAGTTGGGCCTGTGTGGCAAATGATCCTTTTTTATCATCCCCCACTCTAAAACCGCTGCCTTGTCCGAATCAGTATTCCTCTGTGCTTTTATTTTGGTGTGCGGGGGGGATGGGGATGGGGGTGCAATTTCCGTATCACTGCGCTTCTATTGAAATTCAAATCCAGCATCTTGCAACAAAGTGTTGAATTTACTTGGCTGTAAACCTGCTGACTGGCTGCTCGCACGCTGTGAGTGACATGAAGTGGAAGGTTCGCACTAAATCTCAGCAGCAACGCTGAACCCGCTTTTGTGTTAGAAAGCCTCAAAGTCTGGCGGAGCGTGTGTTTCTCAGCTGGCTCACGGGGGAGCAGCACATCAAACAGTGTTAAGGCAAAACTCTCCAGTGGCGACGGAATATTAGGCCTCGGCGCAGGACGCTCGGTAGATTAAACATTGCTCCTGCGGCCCACAAACCGTGCCGCCTTGTCTTGCGGGGTCTCTTTTTCGGGCGGTTGTATAAAATATCTACCTCGACCAGGCCTTACTGGCTTGGAGTTCACAACTGGTCTCAAACTGATGGTGCGCTCCGTAGTGACGGTCCAATGAATATGCTGATGCGAGGATGGGTGAGGATGCTCAGCTCACCGAACCATTTTCAAGTTCAAAAAGTGAAAATAGACGCGTGAATTGTGACAAGTTGGGTGTGAAAGAAAGAAATATGGCATATTTTCCTGGATCCTGCTTCAATCCTATTTACTCTTCATACTCCAGGAATGTTTAGGGCACTGAAGACCTTTACCCATCACATCGGGGTGTTCACTGCCACTCTCATGCCCACCAAACTTTTTTCTTTTTTCCACTGTGCAGGAGTGGAGCGCCTCGGACCTGTTTGGGCCTTCTGATTGGGGATTATGGATGTGTGATGGAGGGATTAGAAGCCAATTAACTTGAGGGTTGAGAGTGATGATGTTTGGAGACTTGACTCCCCCCCCCCGCCGCCTCCTCTGAGCAGTGCAGCACCTCTCCAAATATTTTAAACATTTATAGTCCATTAACAGCTGGACTTCCAGCAAATAATTTCTTAGACCGCTTGCAGGCATTTGTTATATACTTGTGTGTGTGTGTGTGTGTGTGTGTGTGTGTGTGTGTGTGTGTGTGTGTGTGTGTGTGTGTGTGTGTGTGT
>JASSRZ010000001.1:4520122-4530413 GCA_032164315.1 Malacoctenus gilli
GTGTGTGTGTGTGTGTGTGTGTGTGTGTGTGTGTGTGTGTGTGTGTGTGTGTGTGTGTGTGTGTGTGTGTACACAGCACACTGGCCACCCCGTATAGCGGGGAAGGCGTTGGTTCATGTTTTTGGCTGATATACAAGATTAGACACGCTCTAAATTCAAGCCGCCTTGCGGCTCAGTAATTCCACCCGGTGCGTGCGTGCGTGCAAGCGTGCATGGCCGTGCATGTGCACATGTATTTTGTGTGTACAATAAAGATTCTGCATTAAACTCCCCCCCCCCTTTTTTTTTCTCTGGGCCCCTGAGACTTGGCTGTGACAATATTGTAAATCCTTCAGTCGCGATACGGCAACACTACATCAGTCTCAGAGAGCCGGACGTGCAGCTCGGAGCCAAAACACCCCCCTGCCACACACACACACACGGACACACACACACGGAGCCAGAGTCTTTATCTTTTATCCTCAACTGCCCCCTTTTCTTTTCCCCGAGATTGAAATGTACTTTTCAACTTTCCTTTTGTTGGGAATAAGAATCCTGCTTTCTGCCACCGCCATCAGAATTAGAAAATATGCAACAACCTGACAGCACCTTCTGCTGCCGAGGAGAGCCTTTTCCTTTTCTTCCTCCCTTTTTTGGGATTGAATTATGTATAGCGGCTTAGAAGACACTCCCCGGCCACGGTGGTGTTACTTTCCCCATATTACTTATTCAGCATGTCTAACCTTGAGCCCCATTAGCGTCGGAGAAGCCGAGCCATTTCCTCGGCTCTTCATGTTCAAACACAGGACCAACACAGGAGTGGGAGCTGGGAGTCGGCGGTGACTCACACACCCTCCCCCGCGCATGCAGCCTCCTGTTCTGCCCTCCTTTTTTTTTTTGGCAAATTAAGGGAAGACTTCATAGCTTGAAGCTACAGATAGCATGCACTGCCACAGGCAGTGGAGTCCCGGGGTTCGCCATATTTGTCGACAGGATGTGACATTGCCGCGCGTCTTTGATCTGCCACGTCTTTTTTTTTTTTTTTTTCCTGTCGCCTGTCTCCGCGAATCAGCGGCGGCGAGCGAGGAGTGTTTATTTGTCTGAGATGTGCGGCGCTGCAGCCGTCACCTGGATGAGGTGATTTGTATGTAACCCCCCCCCCCCCTCCTTCCCCCCTCCATGCACAGGACAAGTAGAACGCCCCGAGTGTTCATTTCATATCACGATCCCGAGCAATCGAATTTGGGTACTTTTTTTTTTTTTTATTATTCCTTTGTGCGCCTCTTTCCCTTTGACATGTTGTCAGCATGGAAATTCACAGCGCCCTGCCACTCTTCCTCCAGCAACCTCTTGATGTGCCACAGTGAGAGTCGCGTCATGAATAAACATGCGGATGTACAAAGGGATGAGTGTTGGTTAGAGATGAGATAGACAGTTTACAAGTGTTTGAAGGGGGGAGGGTCTGCTGAGGGGAGACTGACTGGGTCAGAGAGCCCATCGGAAGAAACAAGACAAAAAAAAACGCAGCCAAGATGTCTTTTTTTTTTTATTATTTGTATGTTCAGGACACGCTTGCAGGAAACTCCAGCTGTGGCCTCCCGCTGTTTCTTTGCCGATTATTGAAATCCTGTTTGTAGCTGTCCTTTTTCCTAAAAAGTTAAAATATTTTGAACTTCTGGAACTTGACTCTTCTCGGTGTGTGAGGCGTGCTGAGCTCTCAGCGTCAACAGGAACGAGCAAGGATACCTTCTTAAGGTATGAAGTAATCTGACGGGCAAAAAAACGCGGCGGATTTCAACGGAGAGACTCTTGGAGTTCTGACGAGCTTTCACACAACCGGGCAGCTTCTGGAAAGACAAAAACAGAAAAAAGACTTTGCAACAAGCAGACTGAAGGACCGACCCCCCCCCCCCCCAATGACCCTGGTGTCCTTTGTGTCAGTTGGTTTTTTTTTTTGTTATCCAGAGACTTGAATGTGGTCATATAAATCAAATTCTTTATCCAAACAGCTTACAGAAGGTTTGTAGTTTCTCTTACAGCAACATCGTCAAAGTTTTGGTACATCCATCCATCACTCTTCCCCTTTTAGAGCAGGAGCTTCTGGAGCTGGATGCACACAATGAATTGGCCCATTATATCAACCTTGTAAGTTGTTTTTGCTTTGTGAGGAATAACCAGAGTACTCAGTCATAAACTCAAAAAACGGACAACAAACTGCTCAGAAAGGCCCAAATCATGAATCCAGGCCTCTTTGGGGCTCTGACTGAGTGCTCACCACTTCACCAGAGGCTTCTGATTTCTTTTCCAGAAGAACCAACAATTACCACCGATGAAAGGCGACCAACCTTGAATTTGCCAAAACATCCCAGTGAAGCCAAACGCAGGCAGACGTCCCCGCTCCCGTCAGCACGCAGTCCAATGTGGAAAAGGAGGAGCTCGCAGTTAGGACCAATCTGCGGGAGATCTTCGTAAATATGTGTTCCGTCCCACACTGTGTCTTCTTCCTTGCAGCCTTATTTCTCGCCGCCACATGTCGGCTCGCTCGTCAAGGTTTTTTTTTTCTTTTTCTTTTATCCACTTCTGTCCATATGCAGCATTAGCTGGTGTGGTATTACCAGACCAGACGCACCCCTCAGCCATTTGGAGCGGATTATCAGATGAGTCTGGCATTCATCTGCTTTCACATACATGTGGCACTCACTGTCTTGTCTTTTTATCCTCTGTGGGTTGAGGATGAATAGGACGCAGCGTTGAATAGCAGCAGCTCAACGCAGTGACGGCGAGAAATGCGGCGAGGAGATGTTATCGAGGCGGGGGGAGAGGGGAGGGAAGAAAGGGAGCGGAGCGGAGGGAGGGGGGGATTCGTCCTCTCCTCGTTGATTTCCAAGTCATGTAGTGTGCTTGTCTGGCCGCAGTATAACAGATAGTGTCAGGGGGACATCAGAAGAGGGCTCAAGGGATTGTTCGCTAACAGATCAAGCGAGGGAAGCATGTTCTCGATGACGTGCTGTGTGACCATGGGCGAGAGCTGGCTGTGTTTTTCCACCGTGACATTAAAGATGATGTCTGAGATTGACTGCCAGAGTATCCGTCGCCATCTAAGGCAAACTCTCACGTCGGGAAGCACTCGTCTTGTTAAATCAAAAAGTTCGGCTGTGCCACGGAAAAGCGCTCCAATACCTCTGACTGAGAGGCAATTGATTTACTCCGTTTCCGCTAGATTAAATTCAGGTATGGGCGTTGATACAGCAGGAAATCTGCTCCCTGCAGGAAAATGACATTCAGTAATTAAGAGTGAAATGCAAATGGTGTTCTAATCAGCAGCAGTGAGCCAGCGGACCAGAACAAAGCTTTACTTACCAGTGTAAGGTGCTGCTCACTTCCCCCCCTTTGATGGCACCCTTTTTTGGGGGGAGATGAGTACACAGATAGTCGGCCACCTCTTTTGTGCTCCTCAGCGTCTCCATCAAGCGCCCCCCCCCACCCCCAAGTCTCCATGCATCAGAAAGCATCAAGTCAAGGGTTGATGTGTGAACGAAAACAACATCCAAACATCACCGAAGCCATCAAAAGGACTGCCAATACCAATCGCAGCCACTCTTCCGCCTGACCAACCCGCCTCCTCACACATGCACTATTGCTGTCCTGCTAAAAGCTGTGACACTGTTGCAACAACACGTTTTCAGCTGACTAGACTGGCCTCATGGCGGTCTGATCCCAGCACAGGTTCCCAATCACAGCCCCAATACGCCAGATGTGTGTCCGGTCCGTCACTGCACCAGGACAGGAAGGTTTCTGTTCAAGTCAATGCGTCACCTTCACTTGATCCGCTTCGATGCAGTCCGGCTGCGTCTCTCCTCCGGCAGGTTGCAGCATTAACTCAACGATCCTTTATTTCTTTATTTTTGCTGGATGTTGGAGCTGTGATGCATCAACTCCTTTTTATGGCAGATTGGGCTGAACAGGAAGTCGTGCATGGCAACCACATCAGGGCCAACGAGGAAAAACACCGACTTTTACATCGCATGCATTTCCACGGGATATTGCATTGCCGCGAGAACTGCTCGGTCTCGCGATTCTGGCTGCCTGTCAGTCACACGACATCTCAGAGTAAACAAGTAGTTTGTGTGTGAGTGTGAGTTCATGTGGAGAGTAAACACGCAACGGTGGAGAAACGTATATAGTGTATTTGGGACGTTAGTGGATCAACAATATGATTTCCAGGTACATCAAAGCGGTGGTTCCCCTCACGTTTGTGTCCCTGTTCACTGCTGGTTAGCCTGTGTGTCAGTAGCGGCCTGCACAGCAGGCATCCTTTGTGTTCGTTGTAATCAAATTGCGATTGGATTGCTCTTGACATTCAGGCGCACGTGTAGAAACACCCCCAAACGTAATGAGGACGGCTTGTTATCTGATCCGTCAAACCGCCTGTGAAGGTGGTCGGAGGCACGCTGTGGCCGTATTGAACACGAGTGTAAATGAAAAGGCGTCTCCAGTCCTCATGCAGCAGCTCCGTGGGCAGAATCTTGTGAGCGAGGCGCTTCGGCTGACAGCGGCTGAACGCCGCCGCCGCTTTCATCGGCATTCATCTGGCTGAAGACGATTGCTTTGAGAAAAGCAGGAAGGACTGTATACAATAACACCACTTCACGGGTGAATAACACCTTGTTGTTGTTGCTAGTGTTATTATTGCTCCGCACAGGATATGATGTTGTTTGCTATTGGATTTTTCTTTTTTTTTACAGAAGAAGAAGAGGAGGCTGTAATATTTGCAGGATGGACGGTAAATAGACTGCTGACGATCCTGGAGAGACGCATGTTAATACCAGGCGCAAATTTAAGTGGTCGTTTGAATTCCGATCGCTGTTATTTCGCCAAAAAAACCCACATTTTAACGTCTCGTGTAATAGGGGGAGCCATAGTCTTCTCTGGATGTGCTGCGTCTCCTGCAGTTGAAACTCTGAAGGAGGATAAGTACCTCGCGTGACCTCACATCCCAGCAGTGTGAAGTGTCCCTGTAAGTTTTTCGTGCGTGGGCTGGCAGCAGTCAGAAGTTTATTCCGGCGTGTTCTGGGGAGGGAGACGGGGCGGTATTGCAGATAGGTTAGTCACAGGCCAACACATGCATTATTTTTTGAGCCGTTCATCTGATATTCATGACTGTTGGACTGGGAATCCAAATCAAAAACGCCCACAGGAAGAAAAAGGGGAAAAAAAGAAAAGAAAAGCGGAGGACAGCCACAGCGGGGTCTGACCGTGTTTTTGGCTCTTGTTGTTGGAGACAAGAAAGGGCAGCTCGGTTTGAATAAAAGGTCACCAGAAACGCAGCTCAGAGGCCGTTAGATGTAGTCAGGGGTTAGATAACTCGGGGTTTCTCATCAGCCACCGAGATTTTGGTTTCATTCCATTGAATTTATTTTCATGCTGATTCCTTCTTGTGTGTCCACTGATTGTCTGAAGCGCACGACACAATGTTCCTTTGGCTTTATTTGTAGGCTCTCCAGCCCACATTATACAAACTGCACTGTCATCTGAGTCCTCCAGATGCAGCAAAGTGAGGACACATTAGTCCCTTTGAAACACAAAGCATCCATCAGAATAAAGTCCCAGCTTCTTTTTCATTTCATCGCAATGCAGGTAAACAAATAAATCACATGCAGAAAGCATTGCATGAATGTAACTGCTACTTGAGATGAACTAACCTTTGGACGAGGGGTCCTAAAAGTCAATTCCAAATCTACCACATTAGTGTGTTGAACAGTTTTATGCAGCATTCAATGAACAACCACTGCTGCGGCATTAGAAAACCACCGAGTCACTGCTAAGTGTCACCCAAGAGAGGGTGAGATCGATTCTTGTTACTTTAACTATTTTGATGTTTTCTCTCGAGAAGCAATTGAGAATTTGGGGGGGGGGGGGCGATTTTTAAAAAACGATATGAATAAAAGCTCAATTCAAAAGATACAAATTCAACCAAAAACATCTGAGCTTCATTGATGAGATCTGCAAAGTAAACACTTGTATTTGTCTTTGTGTGTGTGTGTGTGTGTGTGTGTGTGTTACTCTTAAGAAGAAGGCTGCAGAATTCCTGAACAGCGACTTCTTCATCCCGCTGAGAGAGCACTTATGTCCAGTCAGACTATTTGCCCATATTCCGATCTTTGACAGAAAAAAAAAAATCAAGTTCAAACCTCTTCTCTGTTCGTCGGGACTGTGAAATACCGTGAAAAGTCAGTTCACAGTGAAAGTAATACAACACCTGGGATGAGCTGGCAGCAGTAATAAAAAAAAAGGATCTCTGAGGGTGCAACATTTCGTAAAGGAAGGAGACACACGCACTTGCCTGTCAGCTGTAACACACTCTCGGAGACACATGTGGCCAAAGTACGAGATAGAATTCGAACGAGGGAGAAACCTGCTTCAGGTGTGACATAAAGGAGGAATGTGAGAGCAATCAGAGGTCTCGAGGAGGAGGTGGTTGGAACTCCTGTGACCTGTCGAACTGGCATTTTTTTGCTGGTCCCATTTCTGTAACTGGACAATCTGGAAACTGTTTATTTCTCGGCTCAGTTTTATTCCCAGTAAAGTTATATGCAGAATGTGAACAATTAACAACGTAAAGAACACTCTGCAAGTTTTTCTGGTCCTCATTGTTGGTCATGCCTTTATGTTTGTTGCCAGTCTCGGTTTCTTACAATTAAATGATGCATTTTTACCAGTTAAACTTATCTAAATGTACACAGATATTCATGCAAATGCTGTGTCCTCGTGAGCTGGTGGGTTTTTCTCTCTGCAAATACACCCACCAGCTGTTAATTCATTAGCAAGTGAGCAAACAAACAGCGGTATTGTTTACTGTTAGCATCTGTCCTTTGATGCCTTCATGCTGCCGGGAACTTCCAAAGTTACCAGCTGAGGAAAAAAAAAAAAACTTCACACTTCCCAGTTGGACACATGGTGCAAAACTGTTAACAAGTCAGACCTATAAAAACATGTGTAAATAACAGAAGAAAAACAACGTTGGAAACTAAGAGGAAGACATAATGATGTTTGTAACGTCAATTATTTTTCCACACCTCCGCTCATATGGCTTCGACATGTCGTAATTGCACTTGATACTTTGGCACTTTGCAAAGAAATATTTTTGCACATGCACAACGCATGCGGTTTTCGTTGTATATGAATTCTGTCATGTTACTTTTGTTACACGTGTCTGATTGTTACAGAGAGACAATGTCTGCTACAATATTGCTTAAGAAGCCCCAGTAACTTATTTGTTCCCATTTCGTCATCCTTCCATTCTATTTATACTGTCCCCCGGTAACTGTAAGGTCTAACATCACAATCACTGTTCTGCCCTCACAACAGCGTCTCCTCTCATTCTCCTCCTCCTCTTTAATCTCTACCGGAGCGTTTGTATTTTTTTTTTTTGTACAGTGAGTGAAGTTTGTCTTTTAAGCCGCAGTGAAGGAGAGACAAGGTTCTTTGAGTCCCAACAGGTCTGAGGTGATCCTGATGAGACGAGCCGTGTCCTCATTTAAAGCACCACCTGACGGGAGACAGAACTCACTCACTTTTTTTATTAAAACTAACGTGCCTGCTTCATCTTAGATATTTATAACGGGGAGAGCCAATTTTTATTTTTTTTTCGGCCCCCAACTCGAGTCAAATCTCAACAAAAGTTTAATCTGCCAATCAAATGCCAAATACTATTTGATATGATGGTTCTGTTGTCTCAGCATTCACTGCTTTTTAAAGTGGGAAATAGTTTTTGGGTTGGTTTGTTCTTGGGCAGTTTTGTTCATGACTCGGACTTGTTCTTTGCTCTTTGCAGTCTTTACTCTCACTTGATGCATTAGGAACCATCGCACTATGCCCCAAGCTTATTTCAAGTTACCTGACCAAATCAGTTTGTGCATTGCCGCTGCCTCGGAGGTCATGTTGGCCTTTTGAAGGCCCCGTTGTTGCTATGTGCCCTTTGTTGCTATGTGCATCCAGGAGCCCCACCAACTGCTGGGGAACAATGCCCAAGTGATTGCCTTGCATTAGCCCGTAGCATTAGCTCTTTGTATGAGCTCAAAGTACTAGTTCATAGCATTAGCTCGACCTGTTCCACGGCATTACTTTTGTGTGGCATGACAGAGGTTGACTCTTTGATTATATGGTAAGACACATCATACTATCACGTTGTTTGACTGAACGCATCCCAGAAGTTTTTGGTTTTTTTCACGAAGTCTAGATTTTGTTCTTCGACAACCGTAATCCTCATCACTTTCTTTGCGATTCTTTACTTTTTATGACAAACTCCACATTTATCCAGCACAATGGAACCCGGATCATGTGGCATGTCGACATGACATCATGTCTGTGGTAACATCAACTGAAGTAGAGAGTAAAAATCTATCCCTGAGTTCACCGGTTCAACTATTGACTGTAACCAAGCTGCTTCACTTTCTTCACTTTCTAAAGGCACTTCGACATCAGGCTCGTCCGGGAACTCAATTCTTTTGTGTAGGATGAAAAAAAGTGACAATCGAACCGTGTTGTTTGGTTAAGAAAGACGGACCTCTGCTGGCCCACAGGTTCACTTTCACAGACTCTTCAAGAGGGACTCGCCGTCAGCTACGTATTTGGCGTGCTATTGTCTAAAAAAGAGCAACCAGCAAGAAAAGAAACTTGGGAAATATCAAAAACGAACCAAAGAAGCTTGTCTGGATCTGAACACGGGACTCCGAGGAAGTCAGAGAGCCTGGCATGTTGCCTTGGTTACACAGGTGCCAGGAGTCCTTTTCACATGACTGAATGAAGTGCACTAGGGTTCACTTGCAACTGATCTGAGACCTTCGCTTTCAGACGGAGCGGTTGCTGTCACACCTGCCAAAATGAAGCAGACTGCAGGAGCACACGAACTCCAGCAGCCCTAAAATATATCTATTTCATGAGTTTTGCACAGTCTGAGAGCATGAGAGCATGAATCAATATGAGAGGGGCAAATTTTGTCCCCACTGACAATATAAATAATTCAGCAGAAGTGTCGATGGAGAGGGGCAGGTCGGGGGTCGCAATTTAAATCTCCGGTTACAAAGCGCTGGATGATGCACGGACGACAAATGAAATACAAGGAGCGTCTCTTTCCTGGACATCTGTCCTACCCAGTGGCTCATTTCTTGTCTGCAAGAGAAGTGGTCTCATATTTAATGAGACCTGTGTCCCCACAACGCTTCAGGCCAACGGTGACTTTTACTTGTTTACTTGACTGTCTTTCCCCTGGAAAGCTGTCAGGCCAGACAAGACTTTATGATGCCATTAAACATTAGCATCAGAGCGCTGCGGGACGGGCGCTGGTCACTGGGACTTGGGCTGAATTAGCAGGGAGACGGACAGAACACTGCCAGGCATGCAGCCGACGCGGCGGCGGCGGCGGTGACGGTGGCGGCGGCGGCTGAGGCATCAGGTCCCTGAATTACCTCTATATAGACCAAAAAGGAAGAAAGCTCTGTTTTCTAATTGAGGTCATTCAGGTGAATTACACACCGCCCATAATGAAGGCTGGGGCTCTGGAGATCAGCGGCCTCAATACAAAGCGCCTCCCCTAATGTTATTTTTGACCAGGACAAGGCATCGGCAAAAATATAATAGGATCAGGCGGAGCAAAAAGATTAAATTAGATTGCTGCACTTTTTTTTTTTCCCAGACAGACGAGAGCTGGGACCGAATGGAGAAAAAAAATTTCTGTGGAGTCGAGTGAGCAGTGTTGCAAGTACTCTTCGTAGTAATCGTAATAAACTCGACCTCAGAGGTCACAAAAAGTAGAACACATTAATTTCCGTTGCCGTGAAATACGAGGAGTACCCTTTGTCGTCACCGGGAGGCGGGGCCTTTTTTTTTAGGAACCTGCTTTGACACTCACTTTTGATGTAAGTTCCTCTAGCAGCACATTCGTCAGAGAAAAGGCTCTTCAGGACACATACACAAAAACAAACATACAACAACAAAAAAAGGTCCTATTTACAAAACAAATTTTTCTGATGGACACGTTCATGTAGAATCTCCAGGTTTGATCATTTTGTCTCGATGGTGCGTGCATATTAATGCACGTCTATGTGTGCATGCTCATGTGCACTTGAGAAACTACTTATGATAATTGCCGGCTGGGCTGAAGGTTTGTCGCTTTCAGTAGCGTGATGTCATTGTTTTGAGGGAAAGGTGAACTCAGCACGTTTGTGGTGCAAGTCGGAAGTGTCTGCGCGCTGACGATGTCACAGTTCACGTTTTGTGTCTTGTCATTTCCTGTTTGATGTTGAAGTGGCCC
>JASSRZ010000001.1:4536065-4553182 GCA_032164315.1 Malacoctenus gilli
CACGCACACTTACACCTTTTCAATCATCGCTGTCAAACTGTGACCAATATTTTTAAACTAAGATGTCACACTGAGATAAAGCCAAGCTGGTGTCAAGTGTGAAGCTACGTGGCCATCATCAAGTTAATTTTGTTACGCTCAAAATAATGAACTGGTGTGATGATACCTATGAGTTCGGTAGAATCTACGAGCAGCAAAAGAAACAGTGTCCAAGGCGGAGGCCGATGTAACTCTGTTATTTATCTCTGTCTATGCACCACCGCCACAAACTACTCGAAGCTACACCGTCAGGGTCCTCGTCTCCCTGAAAGGCTCAAGAACTTTTATGCTCGACTACAGCGTGAACCCCCTCCAATCCCCCCCCCCCCCTCCTCGTGCAGGAAACTGAAGACGGGTGGTTTCAGAGGTGGCTCACTGAAAAGGAAGGCCTCAGTGTTCACTGACACTTTCAGCACCTTTTTTAACAGCAGTGCGAAGTCTCCGTTTTCTTTCGTTATTTTTCTGTTTTAGGAGCACCGCTTCAGACTGTCAAGCATGCTCCACTGACCTAAAGCCATCCGCCCTGATTTTCGTGGCTGTCAAAGCGTCCTGAATATCTCCACTGAGGGACCTTCGTCTCGAAAGCCTGCCGCGCTTCAAATTTCACGACGCCCGAGCCCGATGATAGTGTCGCTCAGCTTTTAACACCATTAACCCTCTCAGGCTCTCCACCAAGCCTCCTAAAACCCCCAGCTCCCGACTTTTATAGCGCTGGAATTCAATCTGTCAGGGTTACCAAAGCTACAAGACACATCATGTCTTCTGACCCCCAACCCCCACCCCCACCCGCTCCAGTACAAGAGCAGCACAAGGCTGTGCGTTATCTCCTCTGATGTTCTCCATCTGCACCAATGAGCGCACGTTTCACTACAGCTTCACAGTGTCAGAGAACAATGGGCTGATCGATACCGAGGTGACTCAGGAACACCGAGGGGTGAATTGAGCTGTGCGGCGGTAAAGACAGAAACCACCTCCTTCGGTGTCACAACAAACAAGAAAAATACCCGCAGACCTCAGGAGATTACCGACGCTGCTCCGAGTTCTGCAGAGTAGAAACTGGCCTCGGCCAAATGCCTACCTCCGAGCCAGACTCGCTGTCTGATTGTGTTCTGTCCTGGCCTGTTTGACACGGTTTGGAACCAAAGAGGTATTTCTGGAACCCACCACCAAACGAATCTCAGGGAGCATCCTGATCACTTGCAGTTACTGGATTCGCAGGATATGGGAGCATTTTCACAAAGAGCCTTTAAATTGATCGAGACCTTCATCCTTTTCAGCAAAGCAGTAGAAATAAACCCCTGCCAACGCAGCCCACAAGCTCCGCCCCTACTCTCCCCTTTATAAACCATTACAGGTCAACTATGACCCAAAGTCGTCCTGTTCTCATGCTGGTTCTCAGACTGCATGTTTTTAACGGTTTGAGTCGATCTGTTCTGTCTTTACTTTTGATGCAGAACAGCTCAAATGTACATGTAGTGAGCACAGATTATAACATTATTGCACTTATGTACTCAAGAAGCTGGTGTTTGACGTCCTACAGCATTGTTGGTCGTTATGCTCTTTACAGAAGGTCATTCAGTTCTGGTGCAAAAAGGAGGAAAATTATCTTTACTCATGCTGTGACAAATTTATGTTGCAAATGTGCTTGTAATTTTTTTCTACTTTTTGCGCCAGAAATGAATGACCTTTTGTAAAGAGCGCAATTACCACCAACACTGTAGGATGTTACAAACATCAGCTACTTTAGTCATGCAGTGATGCTTCTTATGCCCTGTTTGATAGATGATGGGTTGTTCGTCTTTACTTCTTTCAGTTGTGTTGGTTTGCTTTCCATTTATGTCGTACACGTTTCTGTCAGCTGATTTTTTTTTGGAGGGGTTGTTTAGCTGAAGGTGCAACAAAAACATGGGGCTCCCTGGCCCCAAATGTGGCAAACCTCATTCTATGACCTTGCACCGTCACATAATTAGACTTGGCTGCAATTCAAAAAATTCAGACCCGTTTTTGCTTGTATTGAAAGGAAGTGTTCAACTTTTTGGTGTTTGCTGGTTTTTAATCATTTTTTGCACGACCGGCTCATTTGATATCAGATTTGCTTTGAAGAAGACTCGGTTGCGAAGGTCATTGAGTTCCCATTCTCGCCGCGATGAGTGCAACCTACCAGTCAAGCCTGAGGGACTTTTCACAAATATGTTAACAGGTCATGTTTTTGGTTATTAGATGCTCTTCTATCTCTTATTCGTGCCATTTCTGTGAATCCAATCCCCCAAGAGAGACCACTTATCGTCTTTTGTTACATCTGGGCAATTTTAATTTCAAACACAACGGCCACATTATCTTTAAGTGCACCGCTTGAACTACTTGTTACTCGGTTGTCGGAGTAGTCAATCGCATGGCAGCAACCTGACACCTGGCAGCAACCTCGGCGTGGTCGCGACAAGTTGTTACGGTCAAAGCTCGACTGAAATGCAACGGCACAATTGCAGAACTGGGTCTTTGATTCTCTTCATTCGCTCCCGACTTTGCAAAGCGTCCAATGTATTGAACCGCAGATATGGTTCATTTCAGTAGCAGTACAGTAACATTGCTCAATTTTAAAAAGGGACATTGACGCAAATTGAAAGGCAAGTATTCAATAAACCAGGCCATCGCGGGGAAATGCAATTTTACCATAAGGGCAGAAAAAACGCGGCTCAGTCAGAAAAAAAATCAAATAATACAGAAGCCATTCCTGTTTCAATATCCTCCTCGATAAACATCAGTGGAAGACTCTTCGCTTCCCAGATGGCATCTCATTCAATCAAGTGCTACCTCAGACCAGAAAGCTGGGCAGTAATTTACTGTTTGTTTTGTCTTAATGTGAATCCAACAACATGCGCAGGCTAAAAATTGACTTGTTCATCACGAGTTATCGCTGCACATTTTTGCGGCACGTGCCTCCATATCCGCCCACTGCCAGTCCACGCCTAAGGAGTGCACACCAGCACGACGACCTCTCTCTGTGGTCTTGAACCTGGAGGAAACCAAAAGATTAGACAGAGAAGTTATTTTTTTTTAAAGAACTCTCTGCCAGCGTTTTAATATCCTCAACTTTTCTAAAGATGGGAACAGTGGGACTCTTCACAGGATCGTGCGCGCCGCTCATCCATCAGCACACAAAGGCCGATGATACATGTGACGGCCGGCCTGCCTTCATTAACCATGCGAGCCACATCCACGTCTCGTTTGATGGATAACTTCTTGGCACCTCGGTACGTTTCAGTGAAGCACTTGACCTTTATTGACACGGCCCACTTCAATATACTGAGCAATGAAGGGCTCCATCTATTTAACACATGACGGCTTTTGTCAGTTGCCCACGCGGGGGCACGAGCGCGGCTCTGTTTGGATTTATGTGCCGAGAATTAGCATGTTGCTAAATGAATGAAATTAAATGACCTTATAAGATGAATGGAATGTTAAACAGCAGAAGATGAATAAAAGATTAGCATTTGCACCCACAATAAATGCAGGTCAATGATTTTAACCCTGCGCTATTATTTGGACAAATGCATGTTTTTGCTGTGACTTTCGTTGTTGCATCTAAATGACTTGCTCAGCTGGCAAAGGCAGAAACACTACAGTCTCTGTAGAGTCAAAAAAGCTTGTAGAGAAAAGTGTGAAACGTGGTAATAAATATATAGAGGCGTCGGCCAGCCAGTAGCAATAGTGGAAGAACAGTCGTCCATGAATACAGAGGTGTAAGTTCTGGCATAATTGGTTGGCTTTGATCTGTGAACTCGGCAGGAGGCTGCTTATGAGCCGTCCCCAGAGAGACCATCTCCGTGGGCTTCCAGCGGCCTCAGAACCTGCAGGTTCTCATCGTTTTCCGCTTTTAAAGACAAGACGCCCGGCAGCTCGCTGGGATGCGAGGAGTTTCTTTCCCACTCCAAGGTCAGAAACTATGTTCCCATTTGCCTCAAAGCTTGAAGTAGCTGCGGTTTGCACCCTTGTTTAACTTTTTTTTCCCCTGACCTTTGTGGCTTTGGCGTAGTCTCAAACGAAAGGGTGTCATTCCTTCTTTTATTTCATCCTGGAAGCAGTTCTTTTCTCAAACTTAGTCCTTTTCTTCAGGTTTGTGTCCGCGCAAAGTAAGTGAGAATTATTCAACATTTTTTCTTTTTCTTGACTTGAACTCGATTTGATTTTTTTGGATTTGTTTTTCTTCGTACATCTGGAGGAATAAAAATCTGTTAGATGCAGGTGCATTTTAATTTCCAATTAAAAAACTAATTCTCACGTGAATGATACAACAAAGCAATAACAAGTGCTTCCATTAGAGACTGAGAAGTGAAGCTGTAGTTAAATGTAACCTTGAGAGCTTGTCATGAATGGCAGTTTTGGAAATACAAGAAGAATTGATGTATTTGTCTATTGCAAAAAAAGAATCAGTGGTGTTCAGACATCTCTGCTAAGGCTGTTGGCTTTGGTCCTGGATAAGAAAACATTGCATAACAACCAGACTTCATTTGCATTGCATGTTGCTGCAGATTTCTGCAATCGAACGGTGATTAAAGGAAAAAATTGGAAGAGAAAACATCAAATTTCATCAAAATTGCAGTACCTGATCTGTAAAGTACAGGTTTCATGATGAACTTCTTGCCATCATGAAAGTTGCTTTTTTGTTCAGCTCCCCCCATGCTAGTGTCCACCTTTTAGAGTTTAAAGTCCGTCATTCATGACAGCGAGATACAGCCTAATTGTGATTGGTTCTAATGTTTCCTGTTGGTATCCTCAGTCTATCAACCCTCGAGTTGCCTGTGTTGATTAGAAAGTGAGATGAGCTCCTACAGTCCCTTAATGACTGTCCCTTTTGTATCTTGTCATTGTAAAGCTGCTTCTTGTTGCGCTTCTCACTTGGCTGAGTGTCTGTGCAGGTCTCCTTGGGCAGTCTGCAGCCAGGTACATCGTTAAACACAAACTAGTCCTAAGCTTCAATTGGGCACATTTTTTATGACTACCTGTTGCTGCAGGTGAGCTTTAAAGCTGAAAGAAGATAAGCTGAAAACATTGAAAGATCGCAAAAGACTTGAAGTGAAATGGTTAATCTGTGACACTCGAGAGGGGAGAACCAATTGCAGGTCCTCCTTATTTAAAACTCTATGTCACTGTGACAGTTTGCTACATTAACAAAACTTTTCACCTCCGACGGCTTGTTAGTACTTTTTTTTTTTGCTATCGGGTCTGATCAATTCAGAGAAGTTTGAGAACCCAGAGGTGCATTTACACACTAGGAAAGAGCAAAACACAAGTAAACAAAAGGTTTAACAAGCAAATCACGGCGCCACAAATCTATTAAATCGGAGCGTCTCCCCCACAATGTTCTGGTAATTATACAGTAAATAAAGGCCCAAACAGAGCACATCCTGGTGCCGCTATTGACTGGGCGAGCCACCACGGTCGATCCATGACGGCTCACTTCTCAGTGTCACTTCTCACTTGTGCTTTGGATTCTGGTGCTTAAGGGACTGCCCCCCCCCCCCAACTGTCTGCGTCCCTGCGAGAGAGTCTGTCATTCACCGATGCGCCGCTATCTGTTTTTTGACCTTTGCATTTGTTGTATCCGTCTGTCCTTTGGCTGGCTTTGCAAGCGGAGCCGTGTCCTCGGGAGGCGAGACAAGGAGGATGAGATGAAAGATTCATACGGGGGGAGGGGGGGGGGGTGCAACGCTGCGCAAGGGGAGGTAGCAGGAGATCTTCACCAGAGAGAGTTAATTAGGATCTCCCTTTTTCCCCGGCAATCACTCCGCTCTTGACATTTCATCTCACTTTTTTCCCCCCTACCGAAACAAATCTCGCGCCCGCGACCGGCGGAGACGGGTTGGGAGAGAGGGAAGTGCTTGACCTTGGCCGGCTGTCGAGCGGCATGGCCGGCGTTAGCCCGCATCAGTCTGCCCGCCCGTGATAACGTTCCACATGAAACAGTGGAATAATCCCGGCAGCTCGGCGAGCAACCTGTCTCTGACAGCATGCCTCCTCTCACCTGAAAGAGAGAGCCCTT
This sequence comes from Malacoctenus gilli, assembly GCA_032164315.1. Taxonomy (NCBI): domain Eukaryota; kingdom Metazoa; phylum Chordata; class Actinopteri; order Blenniiformes; family Labrisomidae; genus Malacoctenus; species Malacoctenus gilli. The sequence goes on from JASSRZ010000001.1 coordinate 4,542,145, forward strand.
CCTTTTGTCCTCCCCCTCCGTGCAAATCCATTATTTTCCTCAAGAAGCATCCGTGTAGACGTTCCAGGGACCCATTTCAGAAAGGCCCAAGGTTCCCCTTCAGCAAAAAAAAAAAAAAAATGAAAGCAAGGAGGAGGGGAAAAAAATAAACCTCAACAAAACACATTCATACGCAAATTAGCCCTGGTGGTGCTTTTAGTGAGAGTGCGGCAATACAATACATGAACAAACCGGAGCATCAACAGTGATCTTTTTTTTCCCTTCCTCACGACAATAGAGGTGGGAAACATAATCATAGCTCGGCCAAATTGAAAACCCTCGGCGTTCAGCGTGAAAGAAAGAGATCCAATGATCAAACATAGCCAGAGAAAGGCCCCATCCGAGGGAGACAGACGGACGGGGGAAGGAGAGGGAGCGAGGCGCCCCAAAACGTGTTTATTGTCCCCATCTACCTGTCTGTCATTTGAAATTGGAGAGTCGGACTGTATTATTGGACACTAGTGCCAGTCCCAGCCAATGATCAGGCCCGGTGATAGATCTGTTTAATGCTCACTTTATAGCTGGCAATCCGGCCAGAAGAAGATTTCTCACTCAGCTGACGGAGTGGCTCCGTGCGGCCTGCTCGCTGAGAAAATGGAAAATTACTTGTTCTGGAATGACTCGGAGACGAAGCTTTACAGCAGGCCCTCGGCGGCCCTTCCCCGCGCCCTTTTTTTCCCCCCATCTGGCCAGGGGAAGGGTGACAGATCTTCCTCACCTTTATACAAGATCCCGTCTTGATGGGAAGCCAACGGGGAGCGAGACGGGTGGGAGCGTTTGTGACAAAACACAAAATGTGGGCGGAACGTGACTGACACGGTAGTTGTACCTTTGGGAGAACAGAGACGGAGGCTGGAATGAAGCGCCGTACAAACGCACTGATGTAACCTCGAGTGGAGGAACAGGAAACATGAGGCCTGAAAAGATTAGAAAAAAAACGACACATTTCAACAAATTTTGCAGTATTTATTTTGCAGTAAAAAACCATACAAATTCACTTTACCTTGAATTAGTTTTTTCTTTTAATCAGAATTTGAAATGACTTTTGTGAGCAATAGGTCCATGTGACCAAGATTCAGTGATTCGCAGAGCCGTCGATAGGCCTGTGTGAATGGGCCTGGGTGGAAGTGCAGCTCATCAGCGATCTGCTCATTCGACCCTCTGTACGGGCGAAGGTCGGCTGAGCTGTGACTGGCGTCGGCGGGACGGATGACTTGGTCATACCCACCTCCTCATTGCTGTCCTCCTGCACCTAGAGGGGGGCAACTGCTGCCAGTAGGATGCTTGGTGGTGGCGGTCATAAAGATTGCCCACCCAGCTGTGCATAATTTATGAATCAGCCTGTGTGCATTCAAAGCCCATCGACAGCCGCTGCATGTTTGCGCCATCCCTGTCAACCAGAAACTCGTTGCACGGGAAGCAACATCATGGGAGGAGGCTGAGGATGCTCCAATATCCTCGAATGTAACGTCATTTTACTGTGTCAAAAACTGTAGGCTGGAGATATCTGAGTTATATGATTTAGATTTAGTGCTTCCATACATACAGGCTTTGATTTAAGACTGGTTCTATGTTTCTATCATTATATGTCTTACATTGTGTGCTACCTGCTACCGAGACACCTGCCCAATTTAAAGTCAAATGATGGAGTTGGAGTTCAAAAAGGTCTGTGCTATAAAAGCCGAGATGTAAAGATTAAATGTTAATTTATGACAGAATAATAACCTGCGGCTTTTAATTGGACACTAACACTTTAACCTTTCTTCACCTAAGACAATCTATCAGCCTGAATAGTTAGATGTTCAATGATCTTTTTTTGTCTTCGGACAACTTCTCCTCATTTGAATGTGAAGTGTTTCTTGGGACACAGCAGTTGAAGAGAAGTGCAGTTTACTTTTTTAGAGGTAGTTCAGGTCTGAATGATGGTGAGAGTGAATCTTACAAACTCTTTGTCTGTGTGATCCTCAAATGGTTTGCAGTGAAAAAGCTCATTTGAGAATTTCAGTTATTTGCATCCGTACAATAAGAAAAATGTTCATCACAAGCGGTCGGTGGAATTTAGCACTGATAGAAGTCACGCTTGGAGAACCTTCAGAAAGTCCCGTGGATGTTTATGGTTAGGAAGACCTTTTTGAACTTTGAGTCTTGTGCTGAGCTAAGCGAACTGTCTGAAAGTCAAATATTAACATTCAGAATACTGATGAGGGTCGTATTGGGGCGCTTGTATAAAAGCTCGACATGAGAATGTTTCAATACATTCAAGCCTGTTTTAAAAGTCCTCGTTAGGACGAAACGACCGACACAAGTTTGCAAGACAAGTATTGGTGTTAACGTAAATACCGACTAAAACCTGAATACATTCTTGAGTTGCAGTTTTTGTTTCTGTCAGTATTAGTTTGTTGGTGATTTACGTTATCGTTGTCCAAAACATAGTGGGGAAAAAAATCAGGGGAAAAAATGCAACAACAAAAACCTTTTTCGGAGGGTTTAGAGTTATTTCCTCTTCGATATGACTGGACCTTTAGGACACACGCGTCTCTATATAGAACCTCACAGGGGATTCCCTGTGCCAGTTTATTACTGCAATGACAGGACACCATATCAAAAAGGAAGAGTGTAAAAGCAAATAATGCGGGCAGTACATGCATATATACATTCTGCTCTGAAGCATAAATCTCCCTCAGGCTTGAGCATCGCCGTGCTCTTTGGATGTTCCTGTTTTTCTTCTTCTTCTTTGTTATTATAATTCCTGTTTGTCTTTAAATTGCGACCAATCACCTGACAGTTTGCTTGCTTTCCTGAGTTCCTGCAGTATCGAACCAGATTATCTGGGACCATCTGTCTTTAGGTCTTCTCTGCAATGAGTTCATGTTGAATGTTAAAGGTGAAACGACAGCAGTGTTTGTAGCTGAAGGCTAAATACGAAGACCGGGGGGGGGGGGGTCTTCTGGATTCAGACCCACCTCGGAGGGTAATCTACATTTCGGCTTGAACCTTTTTCATTTCTCCCCACTGTCTGGAAACACTCTGTTTACTCCGAGCTCCAGGGTTTTAGAGTCACTGAGACGGGCTTTGCCGCACAGATCCCGCGGAAGCCTTTCGCTGGAGGCCGAGTCAGCTCGTTGTGCTTGTTGATTCGGGGGAGGGGGGGGGGGGTCATGCACCTGTCTGCAGCTGGCAGAAACACAGTGAGATGAGCAAGAGGGACAAAAAGGGTTTGTTTTTAAAAGACAAAAAAGTCCCGACTGGTTCCAGTCTGGGCTCTGAAAGCCCCCCCCCCCCACTTCCGTTTCATCTCCCGCCGTCGGTGACGTCTGAACTCCACAAAAGGAATCAAAAAGGAGTCTGTTCCTGAAGCCACTGAAGTGGTAATTCTACATTCAAATCTCATCTGCCAAGCCTGAATGGGGGCAGGGGGCATTACTGTAATAATCAGGGACTCGATGCTGTGACATATTCCATTGTGGTAACGCAGTAAAGTTCCGTGGACGATGAAAGGTCACAAGTGGATGGCAGTTTTTGGGTTAACAAGAAAATTGCAGCAGTGAGAGAATGTAAAGCAACCTTAATGTTTTTTTGTTTTTTTCTACCCCAGTTAAGAGAACATACGAGTGGGAGCAGTGTAATGAGAAGAGTGTCTGTGGAAGTCTGATTCAAGGCGAGTGTCAAACCAAGAGGTCTATTGTTTGCAGCCAAGAGCTTTTAATCAGGTCAGTAGGAGTAAGCAAATGAAGGGTGCTTTTTTTTTCCAGCCATGGCAAAGGGAAGGAAGTTCTTCCTCTTCCAACACAATCGGAATGATTTTGAGAATAAAATCCCTTAATTAAAGATCCCGTTCTTTCTCCGTGCCACTTTCTCACCATTTATTTAGCCCGCAGATTTAACTGGTCTTTTATCGCCACACAATGGATTATTTTCAGCTATAACGCTCGCATCTTGATAAAGCATCAAACGTTTGTCCAGAGACATTTCAAACAATCCCCATCTTGAAAGAGACAAATTATCATTATCAGCTCGCCTGCAATTAATTTGGATGTCGTTCGTAGGGAAATGAAGTCAAAGAGAAATAAGGGACGCATTATCAAACTCGCTAATTGTCTCGGCTCTGAGCGGGAGCGTGTAGTTTTTTCTTTCTTCTGTCCTCGCCGCCTTTTATGTCTGTTCCCGCGACGGTCGGCGTGTCCGTCAACAGCCGCACGTTTTTTTTTTTAGCAGAGTGTCGGCAAGCATAAACACTCGTCCCTGTCTGTCTGAGATTCCCTCGGTTATTAGGAATCTAACTCTGACCTACCAAAGAGTCTGGCTTCTGAGCGTCGGCCTGTTTGCGAATCTTTGTGGTTCCCTGTCTTTCGTCAGGTAAGCTCTGTTTTTATCTTCAATCTCGTCCAAATCAAACATGGATGTATTCAGCAAATTGTCTTTCATGAACAAAACATCCATATGTACGTGGTGTACTGAACCCTAATTTGCTCCCAGTGGTGTGTGAGCACCTCGCATGGCAGCGTCGTGTGTATGAATAGTTGGATGTAAATTACAGTGCTGATCGCAGTAGGGAAGCACTGTTCAGACGGATTCTATTTACCATTTTACAGATCTTCGTTCTCTGTCTAATAACTGTCTTGGTAAAATGTGCTGTGAAGTGCGAAAAACCTACACATCAACCTTACGACACAAACATTGAGCGCAACAACTTATGCGCTCTTTGTATTCTTTATTTTGCTTCTTTGTGGTTTTACTTTTCAACGAGTTCAGTTTGCAAAAACACGTTAGTTTTGAAGACTAGAACTTCCTTCTGAATGTGTGAGCCTCTATCTTTCTCACGCCTCATACTCAGCCTCAGAAACGGGTCTATTACCTGGACCAGGACTGTCACACTCTGTTTAGATCAGCCAAATGCTCATGAGCAGGACGAGTAACGTCTTACCAGGTCACCTTCAACAACAGTTTTCCCTTTTTGTACATTGAATCACTAACAGTCAAGTAGCTTGCTTGAACAGTTCTATTGTTCAATCTTTCTTGCTGACATCTGCTGTTCAGTTTTAGTTTGTTCGGCTCTGTTATGATCCTGCTTTGACCAAACTGGCTGCTCATGTATAAATTAGCAGAAGTTAATTGTAATTTTCACATTGTCCCAAGATTGTTTTATTTTCCTGAGAAGACCCTCTGGCAGGCCCTTAAAACTTGCATGATATACATATTGCAAAATAGTTCCATTTTCTGTCTGTCGACATATATTAGAGAACTCCATTTCATAAAACTTCCCTTCCAAACCACCGGTTGCCTTGGGTTACGGGGGTCTGTTCAGTCCTCAAGAACAGACTTCTCTCTTGAGGGGGCTTGAGGAGCGAGTCAGGCAACGAGATGTTTCAGTAATCTGCCCCCGAAAATGCTCCCAATCATCCCAAAAACTTCTCCTCCCTCCTCACTCAGACCAAGATCTGCCTCCAATTTGGGTTGGTAATTCAGCACTATACCACACCCTAATGATTATTGATGTGCATTATCATTGAATGAAATGTGCTTAGTGTGCTTGAAATTGAATCGGGAGGCGTACATTTGCTCCGACGCCGCGGGGCAAATACCAAGAGTCATTAGACGCGCTTCCCAGATAAAAGAGAAACGGGGGGGGGGAACGTGAGCTCTCCTCCGCTGTAGATTCAGCTCCCTCTGGCTGACGGAGAACCTTATTAGGAAAATATTGTCTGACTCGTTCCTTCGCTCCGCTGTACAATTACCCTCACCAACACGGGAAAACAAAAAAGAAAACACACACAACAATGAAGGCGGGACAGCTTCGAGTGGGCGACTTTGAAGAAGGATGTTTGGATTTCCTCTCGCCATCGATTCTCGTGACATTGGGGATCCAGAAACAGGAAGCGGTATCTTTAAGTGTGCGGCGAGTCGCAGAGAACCGTCCCATCTTCCGGTGCTATCATAAATTAAAATTAAGTCACGAGGGTTCAGAGAATGGGCATGCATTAATAATACATGGCTGTTGTAAATGAGTTGTAACCTGCAACAACAACCTTTATCAATTATTTTTCAGTTCCAAATGTATTATTGATCGCCTCGCCCTCTGTATACATACCATTAAACATTCAGCACACAAGATTAGCATTCATTGCGCCGCATTGTATTTGCGGCCACGTTGTGATTTAAGTCCATTATTTGGAATATCTGTCTCATGCATAGATGGATTACTCAACGGGCGCCGTGGGCTCCAGTCCAGAGCACCAAGGGATGAACACCGATCTTTTGATCAAGGCTTTATGAAATTCCAGTTCAATAGCAAAGCACAAAGCGACCTCAAACGCAAAGAAAATGGTGACAAAAAAAAACTACACATCATCCAAATGAGGTAGAGGTATACACAGGGGAATAAAAAATAAGAGCAGTAATGTGTGAAATAAACACTGAGGAAAAAAAACAGAGTTGTGCAATATTGGCGATAAAAAAATACAAGGTGACAACATTAAATTGGGGAAAAATTCCCTACAAAACAACCACAACTCCAATAAAACGAGTCAATAGCACAAGTACATAAATGTGTTCGATGGTCTGAAGGTTTGCATGTTTCAAACCAAGTACGACCTTGACTTACAGAACACACGGAGGACAGAGGAATGCGTAGGTCATCGGGTTCAGTCCATTTTTGTGCTTTCGATTCCATGAATATGTAAAGTCAGCTGTTTCTACCAGTCGTGTATGCTAATGGTCCGTTTACCACATGCCATTTCATTCACTATAGCTTGGGGTGTTGATGTCGTTTACCATGTTTGATAAAGGATGCGGACACCCGAGACGGCGGAGCTGCTGTCAGACTGGGGGCGGGGGAGTTCAGTGAGCCGGACCCTCACCTGATTTTCAATATACAACTTTCACTTTTGCAGCCTGCCTTCACTTTGGTTTCGGTTGCTTTTTTCTCCTGTCATCTCTCTGAGGTGATGCACCCCAGACCAGCTCCAGCATCACGTCTTTCTTCGGGCTTCACTGTAAGCCTGAAAAAGAGCACACTCAGCGGAGCTCCTTCCAAGCTTTTTTTTTTTTTTTTTTTTTTGTGCAACAGGTGAGCACTCAAATATGTGCCGCTTGTTTCCCCCGGTAGCTCAGATGCAGACCACCCACAGAGCGCGGATGCGGCGGGTTTTTTGTTCGCTCTCAAATCGGCAACACCCACCGTCAGTGTGTAGAGGCATGTGAGAATCGTGTTCAACTTTGATCGCCTGCGTATTGATTTTTTTTTTTTCCCAAAAGTTAATCACGGCGGTGGCAACAACTTGCCCCGGGGATGTTTTTTATGGACACTTGGAGAGCGGCCGCAGGGCTGATGGAAAGCCGAGGGGAGTAAAAACCCAGCGATAGTAATGCAGAGCTTCGGGCTCCAGAGTGCAGGACCTCACACTGGGTCAAAGGTTTTTACACTTAACTCAAGACGCTGACTCCAAACACACACCGCTAAACGTGGTGCAGGGAGGCTTTGGGACAAGTCCGCGGATGTTCCCCCGAGTTGTTCAGAAGTCTCGACCCCAATCAGGCAACACGGCAGGGGCCTAAAAGTGGCAGTGCACCGGTGGAACAGTCCCGCTTGGGCTGAGAGCTAAAGGAGGTGAGGGGGGAGGCGGGCAGAACATACAGCAAATCTGGGTCAGGGGGTGTACTCGTGCTTTTTTTCGCTGATCACCTACATTTGTAAACACCAGGACACAATGATCCACATACATTAATTTTAAACTCTTGTTTTTTAAAGTAATACACAATAAATTAGCTAATGCCTTAACTTATCTTCATATGACTAAAGCCTCCAACTTAAAGTATGTTATCACGTGCAACACGGCTTGTTGTTCTCTTGTCATCCAATCGCACGTTTATCTCATTCATCTCGCAGGTTTCTTTCCTGTGTTAATCTTCACCATTTCGCTCTTCAATCCATTTGCATTTGTCTCAGTGTTTGCTTGCTGATGTAATTCCTTGCGGGCAGCCTTGCTGCTTAAACGCACATTGCTTGACACTGCTTCCACATCAGTACTTTTTTTTGACTCCCTATTTGCTTAGTTTTCTCGCGCAGCAATTTGTAATTCATTGTTTGCATTTTCATCGTTATATATAGAGAGACTGCTATATATTTAAGACTGCTCCCTGCAATGGTGAAATCTGAGGACTTTCTCAGCAACGTGTAGTTTGATTTCAACAATTTTTTGGCTTTGTGTTGTTTTTAAATACATTAAAGGTCAAGTATGTAGTTTCCCTTTCTTTCCCTCCAACCGTCTGATGGGCTTCCTGTACTAACATGTTGGTGCAAGTTGGTGACCCCGTTGGGGAAAAAGGGAGGGGGGGGTTCTCCCCTATAGGTAAAAATGAATCATTCTGAGGCTACAAAAGCCAAACGATGTTTATTCCACAGCAATTATTTACTCGTACTGAAGAACTAATGGACCGTAAATCCGGCTCCGACAAGTAAACTTTCTGGATTGTTACTCACTGGAGCGCCACAAACTACACACTGGACCTTTTGAAAGCCTTTTGTTGCGGCGTTTCTCCTCCCTCGGCTCCATGTCTCATGGTCTGCATTTTCAGCAGACTCGCCCAACATGGGGATCGTTAAAATTCCAGCCCGAAGTTTCACCTTATCATTTACCTGTGCGAGGTGCAGACCTGGTAATGTAAAAATGTGACCGGAATCCGTGTGTCTGGTCCACTCCTCCTATTAAAGCCCTCCGCTGTCCTCCTGCCGCAGCCTGTAGTGTGCATCAGCATGCTCCTCCCCCCCTCCCTCCCTCCTCCTCCTCTGCTGCTGGCCTGTCTCTGGGTGACCACAGACGACCTCATCACCGCTTCAATCCTCAGTGAACTGAAGCTGCTGCCCAACTCTGGAGGCTGCCAACCTAAAGACGGTATTGCCCCTAATAGGGGGAAGTATGCAGACACGTATAGCAAAGTATGGAGCCACGAGATGTACTCAAACATCCGATGTGAACCGAAACCAACTCGTGTGAGGAGCAGGACCCGTAAATATCCACCTGCAGCATACATGCACCACCAAGTTCGCTCTGTCTCCTCGAGGAACTTGGAGATGAGATGCTGGACCTCAAAGAAAAGTTGAGGCTCAATTTCTCACCACACATCCCGATATACCCTCAGCATTATATTCATGATGATGTAGGCGCGCGACTGCCAGATTTTGGAGCGCTTGTTTATTCATAACTTTAGGGTTGCCCTCCGCAGCCTCGGATGTGTTTTTCATTTGTGAGGAGCGATTGGTTTGGGAGAGGGGATAAGAAATTAGTTCAGGACGCACAGAATGCAGAATGCATGCATATCAATGTCAGGCCTCCATATCTGCGAGCGCACTGTGCAGAAAGAGCTGTTTATTATCAATCTTTCTGTAAAAACCGAACAAATTTACAAAAGGTTTGCTGTGTAAACCTGCACCGCAGTGGACTGTGTTTACCATTAAGCACCGATAACCTTTATTGCTGCTTTCCAATCAACATGCAGAACTTTTTCATTTACTCGTGCAGCTGATAAGGTCCTGTGCTCACTCTGGCTCATCCAGTGACTGAATTTTTTTATGCATATCATTTAACCTCGGCTTTGCCGGCAATTGATTTTTGGAGCGCAGATGGTGTCAACTTTGAAGCGTAAATAAAGCTCTCACTGCTCTTCTATCTTTTTTTTTTTTTTCCAAGAGCGGTGTTTATTTTATGCACGGAGGTTGAATCGAAAGTGCGCGGAAAGAGGCCTTTTGAGTGAAATCATAATGGACCACAGAGTTTATTGCAAACAGCTGCGGTCGGAGACTAGACGGGACATCCACGCCACCTGAAACTGGGCAAAGCAAATCACTTCCCTGAGGGAATCTGGGAATCCCAGAAAACTGACAAAGATTTCAAAAGGAGGGTGCAGCCTTTGCTGAGATCTAGTTGCCATAGTGATGTTGGTTCGGAGCAATGGAAGTAAGCAGGAGACGTAGGGGAAAACATTTATTAAGGGACTGCATTGGGCCTTCTTTTCTTTTAATTTCCAAAGTAATGTTAAAAGTTGAGCTACTCCTTTGTTGCAGGGGGTTGCCCCAGCAACTCATCATAACTTGCATTGTAAAACTCGGCCTGTTGACCTGTCGGCCCAGCCTGTCGGACCCTCAGGGACGGAACGCAGATCCTTCGGAGTCATGGGTCAAGACTTATGCCGATTTTACCATCAAGAAGGAAAAAAACCCAAATCTAATCAGTAAAATAAGAAGTAAGAGTTCTCTTGTTGCTAAGCAAGCAGTGCTCAAACCTAATTTTAGACTGTGAATTAACTATCCTGATGATTTTAGTTCATATTCTGCCCAACACTGATGATGATGTTCAACTTAATTTGAAGTTGAAGTTCTTCATTCATATTTAATCTCTTTAATATTGAAGTTTAAAGCAGATAACCCCCCCCAGACATCCACTTCCTGTGATGTTTCACCACCTTCTTTTGTGTACCGCCACTGTTTCTGTATCTTCTGCGGTGTGTTTGTTTTATGCCCACAGTACCCCTGGGCACAGTCACTTATGTGTCATCCAGAAGTACAAGGTTGCTTAAACAACTGCATTAGTCATCTCCGATAACAGGGCCCTGAAAATAGCTGCCGAAACAAAGGCTTTTAATTACAGCGGTTGGGCGGCAGCACAACAACGCGCTGGTAGCGCTGGCATCGCAGCCAATAATGTCACCGTTTGAGGGCAACAGACCGAATCACATTAGTTCTCTTGGAAAAAACAACAAACAAAAATAAATAAACACCCGAGTCTTTGTTTAAAAGTTGTGGGGAGGGACGCAGACTGCAGCAGCTGCTGCAGGCAAAAGTCTCAGGTGGAACCAATGCAGGAGCAAAGTTGGGATCACAATTAGAACGTGTTGCTGCTATTCATTTGTTTCCAGATTGCCCAAAAGGTTTTCAAAGAGTGGCAAGACCCCTGCTACCTGAGTAAACACAGAAGGCCCTCACTTCCTGCTCTTCAACTGACAT
>JASSRZ010000001.1:4553282-4575259 GCA_032164315.1 Malacoctenus gilli
GGTTTTCAAAGAGTGGCAAGACCCCTGCTACCTGAGTAAACACAGAAGGCCCTCACTTCCTGCTCTTCAACTGACATCATTTTTTCCCCAATGATGTCATGACCCCATGTCCCCCAATGCTCCTGCTCCAAATTGAACAATAACTTTTTAGGGGGAGTTCCACTTCGTCAGGAGTTCACGCAAACATGGACATACTTTGATTCTGCGTCGTCTTCTTTGTGTCTATGTTTGTCATCAGCAGAGTTCTGTGCGCACCACCGACAGGTCCGGCTCGTGTACTACAACGTTCTCAAGGAATTCAGTGTCATAGAGTAGAAGGAAATCTTCCCTGATACAAAATCGACCTTCAGGACAACTTTTTGAACTATTGATGTGATGCCTCTGTTGACACAGAATTTGCAGTTTGAATGAACACCTTTTTTAAAGAAAACTTTATTTAAAATCCTCCAAAAATAGTACAAAAGTCTCCAGGTTCAGATGGTTCACTCACTGTAAAGACTAAACTGAATGCATTCTGTCTCAAGTATACCTGAAGTTAGCAAACCAAGCACAGATTTTCTAATCGAACTCTCTGGTGCCCCCCCACGGCAGGCTTTCCTCACCCCCAAGAACCACCGATCCCCCGTTCCACATCGGTATCAAAGATTACTTGAAACATTGAGATGTTTGTTTCATTAGTAGAAGGCAAAATGAAAGCTGGCATTTCGTGTTACCACTTTGCATTATTTCTTTACACATGTCTCATGGCAATAATACTCGTACTCCCGGCTGTGTTTGATTCAACTCCTTCTATCATGTGATCTGGCTCGCTGGCTCCATGAATAATTAATTATTTAACAGTGACATGCTGCGAGGAAAATGTAATGATTCATATTCAGTATGCATTTTCAAGGCTCAGAGATTTTAATTATCCCTTTACTATAACATTGTCGATAAAGCCTATATTGCGTCACATGTTCCTTTTCTCGCTCTCTCATTTCCTGTCATGTGTGTTCTGCACGCCTGCTGCTTCAGTCGCCTCATTCAGTTCGCAGTCTGCATTGTGTGTGTTTCTATGCCGCTACTGCATTGTGAATGTCTGAGACAGTACTTGTAAAATAGTTGAACAAAGGCGGCCTCTCTGTGATGAGCTCGCCTGGTAAATCATAACCTGGACGTCCCATTACGAGGCCTCTCAGGCCGCCTGGGCCTGCGGTTCCCATTTTCACGGCCGACCTCTTTTCAGAAAGTCTGCCGTTCCGCTTCGTATTCACAGTATGTGGGGTTGCTCTGGGAGCTTTTACTCCAGAGGAGCACTGACTGTCCTGTGTAACAGCAGCAGCAGCTTCTTCTATTTTTTTTCTAACTTGCTCTTACATAACCAAGGTCACAGGACTGAGCCAGTCCTGTCTACATGCGCTCGGTGGATTTCCAACTGTTCTCGCAGCTCCCCTGTACGGGCTGTCAGGGCTGCCGCTGTGATTCACTCAGTCCCAGTGCAGTTAGGCTGACAGCTGTTTCTGCACTTCTACATGTCCATATGGGTTTTGGGCTGCTGGAAAGTGGCCGGTTGCTTCAGCGTGCAGGTGGAGCCTGACATACCTGGACCAGCTATTCACTGCGTTGTACTTTGTTACCGCATTCTGAGACACCAATCACTTATAGGACTATTAAAAAAAACTGCTACATTATTTATTGTTCCTGTATAAATATGCTTTTCGTTTCTCGATTCCTCGCATTGCTGTGCGTTTGTCACCATTTCGTGTATCATCTCTATTGCAAAGCCTCGCACAATAATTTCCTGCAGGATCAATAAAGTTCCGTCTCATCTTATCGCATTAATTGAAGCGATTAAATCACTGTTACTGTGAAGCATTTATTAAAAACAAATTGACAACACCATTTTTTGAAAGGGGCTCAAATCACCCCTCCTCTTTAACTTCTCCTCCGTTTAATGCACACAGCGAGGCTCAGCACAGTTTGATCAATACTTGAGATATCAAACGTGCTTGTCAAGAAAATAATTGTCACCATAAGGATTTTTTTTAACAACTCTTTATAACATGAGTTTCGGCTCAGAGCTGCAAATTGCTCTCCGAGTCCCACAGTGACGGCGAGACGCGTGTTGATTATGGCAAACTGCCTAAACGCTCCTATATAGGCCTCTTGTTGGTTCAGGAAAAGGCAACAGTGCCTTTAACATGTGGAGCGAGGATTTCGCTTCCGCCAATATTATCTCAAAAGAAGCCTAAACATCGCTGAGGAGGGACGGCAAACGTTAACTAACTGTAGCTATGGGACGCTAACGTCGCTCCTATTCTCCGCAGTCACGTTGTGTGGTTTGATAGCTGCAATAATAATTTGAATGACTTCTTGTTTCGCACTCCTAAAACTCATGTAGCGAAGTGAAAATACAACTACAGATTAGAACTAAATGTTCTTTTTTATAAAATTGCAGTGGGCTTGTTATCATGGTGTGATTACATTATTTTTCAGCAAACAAGAACATTATCCTCCTTTGACTTGTAATTATTGCCGGTGCCTGTATTGTCTGCAAAACATCACATAAAACCATGCAAATGGGATGATAATTGTTCAGAAAATTGATTGCGAAATCAAGTAAGTTTTTTTTGCTTCACCTTTTTTCCTTGCGATGAAAGATAATTGAGTAACCAACGAGCTTTTTCAAGTGTATGCTTTTCATGTATTTAGGTTTTATGAGCGAGTCTGAGCTTTTCCAGTTTCTCCATATATGCTCCTGCCCTGATTCCTCTCAACACATTGTCTCACTCCCCCCCCCTTTTCTTCTCCAAGTACTTGTTTAGTGGTCATCAAAGTTACGGTGTTTGATTTAATTTCATCCTGAAAACAGCGACCACTCTGCACAGTGAAAAACAACTCTCATAAATAGATATTAAACCTATAGAAGAGGGAGCCAGTTATATAATCTTGCTTTTCATAGACCGGCACAGAGTGTGTGCTGCAGAGAGGTTCCTGCATCAAGCTGGCACCACCTGTTGTCAAGGAGAGCAGCAAACCTTTTTTCGAAAGTACACTTTGGGATCTTTGCCCATTGAGATATTACATCCGGAGGATTTCCTGGAACCATAAATAATAGTTTGACGATAAAAACTTTTCATTCCTAATACAACAAGTACAGGAAGTGAATGTTGAAGTAAAAATGAATGCGATTTGTGTGATCAGGACAAATGAAAGTTTAAATCACATATCATGCAATAACCACCTTCATTATATTTGAAAGTTGAACCCTGTATGCAAAAACCTAAATTAACTAAACTCTTCTGAGTAAAAGCTTTTTCACACAGCAGAAAATTGTAGCTGGAGACCAAATAGTCCACACAAATGTTACCAAGTAGGTCTCTTTATGTGAAACCAATAAAAATGATCGATAATTCAGCCCAAAATTGTCAGGACACAAAGTATGAAAGCATGAAAATATGTCAGCAGTCAAAGGCAAGTGTCAGCCATGCCATCAGTACATCAGGCCCCCAGAATTAGATTTTTTTTTTTTTTACTCTCTAAAGATGTAAAAGATATGAGACCCCATTGCTCAGCCAGATGGATGGAAAGTTCCCCTTTTGAATGTTGTTGGATGGAAGCTTGGATGAAACATGGTTGTGATGATGAGTCCGACGAGAAATGACTGTTGCCCCAAACTAACTCGTTAACCTCTGCTAATAGTCCTTGTGACAAACTGGGTAGCAGTTGGGTAGCAGTTGGAGTTGGAAGTCCACTTCTCGCTGCAGTTAAAGGTCAAATGTATTGCACTCCTGCTGCAGAGTAGTCAAACAGGAATGTGTGTAGACCGAAGGTTGACCGCAGCTACAAGCACTCACCTTTAGTTTGGGTTGACCCAATGGCGCTCAGTCGGTCCCCTCTGCAGATCATCCACCCCAACACTTGCCTTTAGTAGAGAATGTCCTTTAAGGGATTCAAGCACTGAACTGAGGCGTCACTGTTGTTTAGATTCATTTCAGCCTTTTTTTAAATAATGTCAGGTGGAAGGAGGCCTTCTGCTTGGAAGTCTAATAAATAACAGAACAGAAGAGATCTGGAAACCTGGGCGGTAAATCACACAGTGCGACAGCGCTGCAGATTAAATGCGAGAGCACGCCGAAAAAACAGCCGATTCGTACGTTCAGTTACAGTTAAAATGGTTTGTTTAGGCGTAAACTTCTGCTCTCTGGATCGGAGCTCAACACGTGAGAGTTCTGGTGATTTAAAAAAGTAAAACAAAGCGACACTGCAGAAAAAAGAAGCCAGTGTTGCGTGTGTGATCTCCATTAGCTACTCAGCTCCTCCAGCCAACACGGATCAGCATAAAAGCCCACAGGTGAGGCAGTCGATTTTATACATAAAAAGCTTTTCAATATTTCATTGACGGCGACACACACATTACCTGTGGACTTGCCATATTTATTTTACATGGCCATTTGAAGCGACTGTGCTTTTTAAAGTGGAAGTTGTCATCTGTGAAATGGGGGAGGCAGAGTGCTCGCTGCAAATAGGAACAGATACAGGCTCTCGGTATACTCGGCAAGCATGAGAAATTAATGAGGACACAAGAAGGGGTATTTTAACTCAGTGTCTCACCGCAAATGCGGAGGAAATTAATAGGAATCCTGGTTTAGGCTTACCCACGCCGCCGCACCTGTCAGCCAGCTGCTTAGGGAGGATTGTGATTTTACAGCTCTGCAGAGACATGAGCTACCTCCAAACAAAGAGGCACTCCTCACATTATCTCACGTTTCAGAAAAAAAAACAAAAAAAAAAACGTGCAGTGACTGAAGCCTTCTCATCCATTTCTGCTGTCAGGAAATGGTGAAGGGGGAAATTTTTGTTTGGAATATTCAATTAGTTTGGAAACCTTCATTGCAATCGCATGCTGCTAACTTTTGGATTTAGGAAGCCATGGCGGCATCCTGGAGCTGCTTGTGCCTCCCAGTTTGGTCTCTCATAATGCAATAGTGTGATCCTGCAGAGAAAAAGAAAAGAACTAAAATGAGTAAACAATGAGAACTTAAACATCAACTGTGCGATAATGCAAAGCAGCCATGATCTTGACCATCATTAAAGTTTCTATTCTTAGCCTACAGTTTGTGGCCTGATAGAAGCTCTAACAACAGACGGTCCGAAGGTTCATCACTCTGCTCCTGATTATAGAAAGTATTTCATCATGAGTTCCACTCCTTTCAAATGTTGCCTGCCAAATAGCTGAAGCTCATGAGTAAATGATGAATAAACTGTATATAGTTCTGGGTGGCAGTGTCTCAACTGGTAGAGCACGTTGTCTTTCAAAATGTGTGTGTGGTTTGAGATCGTGTGCTTGTCCAAGTGTTGAGTCCATGAGGAAGACCTTAAACCCCCAAATTGCAATGAAAAGGGAGTGCCCCTCTTTGGTATGAGTGGATGGCTTGCAGTGTAAAAGAGAGGAGACAGATGCACTCTAAAAGTGAGTCAATTTATGACTTTGGACAATTTCTATTAGTAATTTGGTAAATTACCACCTGGTGCATCCAAGCAGACCTATTTATCCCCGTCTTTAACTGTGATTGAGCTTGGCTGCACGGGGGCTCCTGATGGTAAATGCACAAACCGAGCAGCAACTTCCCTGAATTCAATCTGCGATGTGCACAACCCGCACAGACGCAACCAGCTGGAAGAATTTTGACAAAACATCAATGTGCCCTGCTCGGAGATGGGTCGATGAAATGAACGAATTGCTGTTCAATAGATTGGCAAAAGGAGGTCAGATTTACTGCAACCAGCATTTTTAGGATATGTACAATGCCACTTTTTTTCTTTTTATCAATTTGATGAACTTGCTGATTAAAAGGTTCTTTCACATTTTAAATGTAAAGTGGCACGGTGGGTGCTTTTAAGAAGCAGTTGGGTAAGGGTCAGTAATGGAAGGATGATACAAGGATTTAAGGTTAGTCAAAAGAATCGAGTGTCGGAAGATGATTCAGGGGTCGGCAGGGGTTAATGGGGAGCTCGGGTCAGGAGATTGGGAGTGGAGGCGTTATCCAGATGAACTTTTAGCTTCTTTGTGTCCCATTTCCTGGAGAGGAGAAGTGAAAGAGACCCAGAAAAAAGGTTTTTGGAACCAAACTGAATAGTGGAGCTCAATATCTCGATGACTTGAGAGACTGAGGAACAAGAGTGAGGGGTGTGGTCATCTGGTAATGACTGGTAGCTTCCAGAATGGGTCTTGAGTGACGTAGTGTTGTGGGAGAAGACCAAACCAAAAGGAACATCCTTTTTTCTGAAAGGAATACATCAGAGAACGGTTCTCATGCATTATTCAGCAAAGACCTGGTTCTAAATGTAAAGTGCAACATTATTAGTGAAAGAAAAATAAAGCCCAGAGTTCAAAGATTCTCTCGGTGTAATAGGGGGAAAAAAAGGCTTGTTCAGTGACCATGACAGGAGTGAGCGCGAAAAGAAAGCGATTACACAGGAGGAGGACATCACGTACTTGGTGGAAAAAAATACATTTCTATGGTCATAAACAAAGATAAGAACTCTGCTGCCTCAAGTAGTTTACACAAACTCAACAGCAGCAAACAATTGTCATGGAAAAAAAAATAGGCGATAAATGGTTGAGCTGGAGCTTGGCGTAGGTGAGCAGGCTGAGTTTTTAGCTTGAATTTACTTGGATTCGTCGCTGCTGGGAGAAAGAAAGCAGCACAAATGGAACATTTAACGCTCCGACTGCAGGAAGGAATCCAAACGTGTTTTCGACAAGCAAAACACGAGACTTGTTTACAAAATTCTGGGGAACAGTGTGACTTCACATGAACCGCTCATCCGTACTGTGGATACCGTAAATGCGGTAGACCGAATGAAGAGTGGACCACATGGTCAGCAGGTCCTTGCGAGTAAGATGGAAAACTGTCCTAAAAATGACCTGAGAGACAATTTAAAAAAAAAATATAGAAACTAACATCAATGACCAACGTTTGTTCGGTATGTTTTATGTATGCTTTCTTTTCCCATCAATTATTAATTCAAATTTTACATATATATTTACGTATTTATAAGACAAGGTGTATATTGTAAATTGTTAGCCCCCTTACTGCAAAAGACCCCCAGCTGGCTTTTAAACTCAAAACTGTTCACTGTTGAGTTTGCATGTTTGCAGCTTTTGCGCATGTAGCTATTTAGCAAAATGCTCCAGTGATACATTTTTGTGTGGCCATCCTAGTGTGTGTGTGCGTGTGTGTCTGTCCTGTTATGGACTGGCATCCTGTCCAGGGTGTTTGCTGCCTTTCCCCCCCGAGTCGGCTGGGACCGGCTCCAGCTCCACGGGACCCTAAATTGGATGAAGTGGGCATTAAAGGCGCACACTTGGAGAAAAACCTTCATCATTCCGATGATGCTATTTACATATTTGATGTTGCGGTGGGCATTAAAGTTTAACTCTGCCTGTGTGTGCTAATTTAGCTGTCCGCTTTCCTCAGAGTGATTATTGTTTCATCTAATCTCCAGAGTAAAAGGCTCCAGGCTGATCCACTAAGCCCCCCCCCCACCACCACCACCACCACCACCATTGTATTTTAAGCTTTTTACTGCGTGTTTGATCCATTGCTCTCTAGGTCTTTTCTGACCCGGTCAGCATTGAGGGCGCCAGTTTTTTTTTTTGTTTTTTTTTTCCCGCGACCAAACGCCGTGTCCCCGCATGGCGGGCAGCGGTAGCTGTCTGGCTCAGCGCAGCCTCTCTGTTTGGCTGTTTTATGGGGCAGAAAATGCCTCCAGAATGCAACTGCTTTATGATGCATTTCGAGCTTGGCAGCGATGGGGGATGGGGGGGTGGGGGGGTTGTAGCAGGTACTTGTAAAAATCGATGTGCCAGGCCAGACTGGAGCCAGAGCTGGTGGTTGGCTGCTCTCCTTGGCCCTCGGAGATCGATAGAAGAGGAGCGCGTTCATTTAGCCACGCTTTGGTTCATCAAATGTGCCTTGGGGTGCAATAGGCAGCCTCACACATGAGCAACATGTGAGCATTGTCTTCAAAGGCCAATCGCGGCTTGTTTTAAACTGGGGGGGTGTGTTGCGTGAATATGACTTCTGTGCCACTATGGGACATGAAGACTTGGTCCACTAAACGTACAATATAAAAAAAATTCCCCACAATTTTTCACTCGGAACGATCATATTTACTAGTATGTGTCTGAGATGTGATAACATTGACATGCTGTAACATAACTATGCTGACCAAAGTCTTAATTGTATGTCCTTTTTTAAGAAAAACTCATTTCAAGAATTCCTATCAAAGAAACACAAAAGATGAAATTATCTTGTTGCTGCAAGAAACTGAAATTTGTGTTTTTCTCCTACATCCTGAGACCTTTTCTATTTTTGACAGGCTAACAGGTGGTGTAAAGTTATTGAGGTAACAATCACTGCTCTGACTTGAGGCTCGTTCTGCAGCAGTTTTTCTAGCTTCCTGTCAGACAGCGCGACAAGTTATCAAGTTACTCCCAGAAAACTTGTGGGAATAAAATTAGGATCGACATTCAGACTGAATCACGTTTCAGTGAAAACGTGGCTCAGATTGCGCTCGTTGGCTATGTCCATGAGACTGCTGGCGATCGACTGCTGTTGATGCTTGACTTTGTTACAAGTTCCATAGTAAACCCTCTTGGAGGTGATTACCAGCATTAGAAAGATATGAGCGCTAAGTTGGACATTTTTTCACAACTTAAGAACAACTTTGTTGCATTCTACACATTGGAAAGAATTTGCCTCGTTTGATTTGTAGAAAGTTGGACCAGGAGCCTTCAAAATAAAAGCCCTCTTCCACTCACATTATGATTAGAAAGCTCTTTAATTGCCTTGAGGAATGGTTGAACCCCCCTCCCCCCCCCTACCCGATCTGTGGTTCGTCAAAGCATTACAGTGAGGCCCTTTGCAGATGATGTGAGAGTGTTGGTTTAATTGGTTTCGAGGCCGACCAGTTAAGTGCATGCACCTGCCTCTGCAGTGATCACTTTAGGCTCGGCTGTTGTTTTGGTTTTCATCGGTCAGGTCAGGAATTCTCGCATTATTTGCTGCCCCCATTGAAAAGCTACAATCACGGTACCTGATGGTACCATTGAAAACATAAGATGACATATTCATTAGACGATACCAGAACAGAGAACCACACACTTTTAATCCTCATCACAACACAGTTGTGGTGAATCACTCACATTCAGGGGGATGTTTAATCCCCAGTTTTCTTTTTGGTTTGACAAAGTCAGATTTATTACTGCTTCACTCAGTGAAGTAGTTATCACTATAGTCTTGGATGGACTCATTATTTTCCGAAGCTGAAGCGACAAAGCAGCACGGTTACGACCTCTGCAATCGACTCGCCGACTGACGGATGTGTTGTGGCGCTGATCAATTGTTCATTGATGCGTTCAGACACACAGATGTACAGGCAGATTTATGTAAATATGGATGTATTAGTTGATTGTGCTTTGACTAATTGACTGAGTCTTTGACTGACTGATTGCGATTTACAAGCGGCGCTTTTTGTGCAGGGCCATGATACCACCACCACCACCCTCTCCCACGCTGTAATGAGGTCACATTAGAGTAATCGGGGTCCAAGCACAATGTGGGGCTGAAAAAGGTACAAAACACACGCGGAAAGCACTTCCGGCGGCGAGCGCCCCGGCGTGCGGAGAGGTCTGACGTGGAGGGTGAGGGTGTGCAGCTAAGCTGTAATTGAATACCAACAGGAGCGGTGTTCCTGCTCAGACCTCCGAAGGAGGATCTGACCTTGAGACGCCGCCGCTGACAGACAGGCAACACAAAGACCCGGCTGGCTAATTAGATTAAAAAACATGGATCCCAAGGGATGGAGATGTGACAAGCACATTGATTCACTACATCGCCTCCATTTCCATCTCCCCCCCCTCCTTGCTCTCACTCTCCCCTTCACTCCCTCCCTCCTCTCTCTCACCACATGCCTCATTTTATCCATTTCACTGTGCTGTAAGTCACAGCGCGGTATATCTCCATCTGCTTCTCTCTCCACCCCATCTATATTTTTTCTCTTTCCAAACCCCTCCAACTTACAGGAATGACAAAGAATTTACTACATATTCAGTGACTGAAACTGACAAATAATTTGATAAATACTGATATAACAATACCATTTGTCCAAAGGCGTAACGTCGTCGCCTCACTCGTTGATCAAATGCCTTGTCTAGGAAATCGTTCACTGTCATTGCCAAATCTCATTGTCAGTAAAATATCTGACCACTTTGACCGCCACAAAAGTCACGCCGGCTGTCTCTCCCCATGCACGGGGGCATGGATCACCCGAATAGCCCCTGTGATATTGACAAGACCAATTCTTATTTGTCTCTGACGCTGACAAGAACAATGTTGTGCTTCACTTTTCCTGTAACGATGAAGAATCAAGCGACACGTCACCGCTTGTTCGGTGCTTTTACGTCTTCTTCGTTGGTCCCACCGTGGGGACACATTGTTTGCAGGCTTGCTAGGAATCAGAGACAAATTTGGTGTAGCGTTTAGGAAAAACAACCTACGCTGACTTTACAGTCCTTTTGATTGACCTCACATTTTTCTTGGTGCTCTTGTTATTGGTGGGAAATTATCGATTATACGGATGTTTGAATGATATTTGTGTTTTTGTTCTGAACTCGCAAGGATTAGGGTGCATCAGAAAGCAATAAGTATATACTGTATATCTCATACATAACATCTGTTTGTATCGCGCGTTAACTTCATACTGACAATCACAATCATAACTCGAATGAATTTGACTGCAGGGCAAATGAGCACCTATTTTATTTATGTACAGGAGCCTTTCACACCATATCACATCACAAAGAAATAAACAAGTGAAAACAAAACGATTCTTACATGTTGCATGAAATGCTCAAGCTTGTCGCTGTGTGGCGACTTGAAAGGGCAAATGTGTCAATTACAGAGAGGGGCAGGTGTCTGCTGAGCCGCCATAGGTGGACACAGCTGAAAATGCATCATCACCCCCCCCCCCCCTTGCAGCTCTGTAATTAAGCCGCCCCGTCCTCGTTAACGAGGCTTTTAGGCCTCACTCTCTATGGACGGATAGACCGAAAGGACACCGCCGCGCTGACGCCTGACAGCTAATCACTACTTTCCCGCACATCGATCACACCCCAAAGAAAAATGTCAAATGAGCAAACAGCGAATGCTTGCTCTCCAGATTATATGGAGAGGCTCTGATAAATATATAGAGGATTATTTTTTGAGATCCTCTGACAACATTGACGTCTGGGGTAGGGGGAAAAAAAGGCAAGTCTCTCAGCCCCCCCCTCCCAAAAAAAGGAGTATTGATCTTTTTCTCAGAGGAGCATAATCCTGATAAAACGCACACGTTCTATGATCCTATTTAATACAGTGAGAAGACTGTAAATCTCTCATCAGCTTAGTGCATACAGGATTCCTATCCGTACACAAAGGGAAGAGCGGCAGACATTCATCTGCCCGATTAACAACTTCAGTCATTGTCTTCTTTAATTACAACAAAGTCAACAGCTCCATTACTTCCCCTCCTATCTGTCTTTTATCTGCGCGCTCTCTGAGGATTTCCGATGTTGGAACAAAACCCAAGCAGCTCCAGCCTCATCTGTAGGCCGCCAAGAAGGTCTCCTCCGGAGCCGGAGCGTCATCAGCATTCAGAGGACGTCGAGGAATCCAGACATCCAACCCCAACATGTATCCGTGGCTCCTGGTGGTAATTAGCGCCCCGTCTTGCCAGCCGGCCTCGGCTGCAGCCGCCGCCGCCGCCGCCGTGCTCGACGCAGAATTGATTTCGCAGAGCCCCGTCCAGCGGGGCGCGTCGACCGGCAAGCCAGTCTGACGGCGAACCAATCAGTCAGTCAGTCGCTAAACCATCAGAGGGGAAGGCGGCCAGGTATGTCAGTGGGTAAACAGCCCAACAACCGTTAAACAAGCGCTTTGGAAGGCTATCCGGCAGACGCGTGAGTCGCTCCTCGACTCCTTTCACTCATGTGGGTCCACCTGCAGGACGGCCGGTCAGTTAATCAGCCGGCCAGGCGGTGATTTATCACAGACAGAACTCTGGCGCCGGCTGCTCGTGGCGGGTTACAGTTAGCCGGGGCTCCGGCGCGGTTGGAGCTATTGGAGGGGAGTGGTTGACGGCGTGACGGGCATCGCAAATGAGCTACTTCGATCAGCGCGGTTCTAAAACCGCACAGGAGTTACAGCTCCTCATTAATGACTGTAACATTTAACAACAGCTATAATATCAGTTGGTAGTGTGGCTGAGACCACATTAGGGCCGACAGAGATGAGAGCGGTAATTTACTTTAGATTATCTCCCAGCAGGGGACAATTTTGGACATTATGTTTTATCTAAATTGGGGCAGCTGTGTGTTAGAGGTTAGAAAAGCAGGCTTATGATTAGAGGGTCAAAGGTTTCAATGAGGGACGCCAGATGGGAAAATCTGGGTGATGGAAGTCAACTAGGAGCAGTTTAAACTCCTGATATCAAAGCGCTCTCGAGCCGGCGCCTCGACTTCGACAGTTAACCCTAAAGTGCTCAAGATCCTCTCTTGAAAGGGAATTCTTGATGAGCCAGAATTACTGCCCGAGAGTTTTATACCAACTCGCATTGGATATTAATGTAAACCAACTTTCACATATGTAGCGAAACCGCGTTCGAAAAATGCAATGAAAGGAATTGGCTTGATGCCTCTGTGAGAATGGTGTCATCACTGTACATTTTTGATGCCGGACGTGAAGAACGTTCTTTTTTTCCCCTCTTATCGTGACAGAGGAGCGGAGGGCTCGGTGACAAGGGACCGAATCAAACCATCTAGGATAACCCCTCACACTCCCTCCCCAACGAGCCTTGGCAGATTGTCAGTTCGCTGCAGAAAGAACAAAAAGGACAAGACCAAAGCTGTCCTACATATTTCTCCTCAGCTCCTTTCTAATGACTTGTTGCAGGGGCAGCAGAGCGCTGGGGTGGTTGGTACTCGTGACTCACAGCGGGAATGGGCTTCGTTCTGGGCTGGTGGCCTTTACATGGAGTTAGCATGTTACGTTCTTTTTCGCATCCTCTGGCTTCCTGTTATAATCCATTGACACCCTTAAACGTCTGACTTTGCGTGACACTTTTTTGGTTGAAGCAGGGGAAAGGATGGGCTGAGAGATGATAATCGAGCCACTTGTTCAACCTCCAGTTAGCATGGACGAACTCGATGTGGCCAACTTGGATGTCCAACATCCAGGAAGCACAAATTGAAGCCAGTTGTGAATACAATAAGTTAAAATAGTCCAGTCCAATCAACATGTTGTGCTCATGAGAAATGGGAGCTTAAAATGTTTCCACTGGCCACTATTAGACCCTGACCTCCCTTCCTTTAATGTATCCCACAAAGGTTGGATAACTTTAAAACGGAAAATTACGATCATCAATTACTGGCCTTCACCGTTCAGCTAAAATGCTCTTTCTGAAGAAGTTCTTTGTGCCTTTATTAGACAATGTGACAAATCCACTGGATATACGTTCAGCAAGCAGCTTATGTGAGTACGGGGGCAAAGGGTTGGCGTGAACTTTCCTTCCAAAAATAAAAGATCAGCTTTTCCTTCGTCACATGATTCACTACAGGGAAGCAGGTATTCTTAGTGCGCGACGTGTTAAATCACAGCAGCCCTGCTGAGCCAGCCGCTCGCGCAGCCAGGCCAAAAATGGAGGCAATGACTCCGGACCGCAAGTCATCGGCGCTAAAAGCATCGAATGGTTTAACACTACAGACGCTCATTGTTGTCGGCCTCCTCTATCCCACTCGAGATCGAGTCAAATGCCAAACACAAAGACAGAAATAACAGCTCCCCGGATGTAATGACACATTTCCACTAAGCCATATTATCGCAGAGCTCCAACGCGCACGCAGGAATAACAATGAACGCAGACGGGATACAAGTTTTAGTTGTTTTTCACCTCATGATTTATGTTTTTACAGTTGCCAAAAAGTGAAAATAAGCTCAAAAAAGCCTAAATATAATGAACACAATTTTGAATGGAAACGTTTGATTCTGTTGCCGCTGTGAAAAAAGGAATGACTTCATCTTATCAGTGCTCTCTGCAGCAGACGGGAATTTAAACACCCTCAACAGACCACTGACTGCCACGAGTTTGTAACTGGGAGTCTGAACCAACACTATATTTTGAGAGCTGACGCAGAATAACAACCCAACATTTTGGGGGAATTTCTTCGTGTATCGATTTGTTCTTGTGCTCCTTTTTCATTCAATAGGAAATGGCGGCTGATTGTTGCGGAACTACAATATGCTTATTTCACAAAGTGGAACTGAGCATTCAAAGACCTTTAAAAAGAGGCAGCTCTCTTTTTGGTAAATATCATCTTCTCTATTTTTCACTTGTTTCTGCCTCGGCCTCATCTTTGCCTGGTTTACTCAATAACGGACAGACTTGACATGACTCCTGACAACCCGATGTCTCTGCTGAAATAAAAGTGTCATTTGTGTGCCTGACAGCTAATCTGCCCTTTACATACCTCCAGTCCATTCCAGGTCCCTGTACCCAGGTGTAGTCCTCTCTATGCCCCCTCCAAACTCACTCCTCCAAGGTACTACAACCTACACTGCTCCTCTATAGCCATTTAGGCTTCTAACAGCAGGCAGCAGGCAGGTTATAGTAGTTACTTGTTGCTTCTGTAGCAGTAATTTAAACACTCGATCCACTTAATCCAACTGTAAATCATGTACTTCTTTTCGAAAAACCTCTTTCATTATTTTTTGGCACCATCAATTAGACATGTAAGTACTGTCCACACGGCAGTATTATCGCAGTGTATAATCTAATACTGAGTAGAGTTCAGTCAGGTTCTTGAGGGAAGATGCTCTATTGTGTGCATATTAGCACAAGCAATATACGTGAGATATTACTCAAGCTAATGGCTCAATGAGCAGGACAGAACTTGAGTATCTGTTTCGATGTCAATTGTGTTCTCATAAAATTGTGTTGTTGTGAGGCTGCTGGGACGGTAATATGTAACTTTTTAAGACATGGACATTATTTGGTGTTTGAGGTTTATCCCTGTAGTTTGGTTCATGTTTTGTAAGAGTAAAAACATTTTTCTGTTCTTCAAAGCTTATTTTCAAAGTTTTCTCCCAAAGTTCAAACAGTCTTCTACTCTCTTGCAATTGGTTTTGCTGTTCCAACATAAAAGGCTTATTTGCTGAAACGGTGTTGGCTTCCAGCTCGCTGTCAGATCTTCACCGAGAAGCTGCGTGGTCACTCGGTTGACTCCACTTCTAACCGAGAGGAGACCTGATGGTTCCAAACCATTATCTGATATTCACTTGATCACCTGTGCAACTGGGAGCACTCAGAGAAGGAGGAAGGTGCTCACACTGTTGTTCTGTCCTTCCTTGCAGCGATTTTGTTTTGTCAGAGGTCTGAAGGAAGTTGTTGACTTATCAACTGTTGCAGCCTGCACAATGGACGGCAAGCTGACCACAGTTTTGCGACGGCAACGATTATAGCTCGAGTCCTAGAATTAGGGCGACAGCCCCCTTGTGGATCCTGAAGGTACCGAGGGTGGGCCATTAAAGGGTCATTGACAGGAAGTACAAACAATATAAAAATGTGTTCTGCAGAAGGTTGCGTATCTCAGGGCCTCTATGCCGTAACAAGAGGCTACGTTGAACTTAAAAGGAACTGTTGATTGGCACTGGACATGCAGGATAAGTTTGACATGAAGCGGTGAAATTGATGGTTGCTGGATTCTGACAGCGTGATTAAGTGGGAGTGACTTCGGGGACTGAGTGACAGGAAGACCTCCTAAAGTCTGTCAAATCAGCGTGTTCACATATGATCTCCCTGGCTGAACCGGGCTCGAGCCTGATATTTGAGAGAATTTGCATTTATATTAAATCCAAACCCTTGCATGTGCAGTTGTGACGAGAGCCTATTCGAGACCACGTTGGGATTTTGCATTGAAAAAGTAATTTAAACCCGTTGTTCGTCCCAGTCACTCGTGCATGTTGGGTGGGGCTTATCATCCAACAGTGAGCAGTGGGTGAACAGCATGGAGGCGTTATCACACCATTTATTATAGATTATAGTTTCACAGTCAACGCTTCCTGTAAACAAGAGTTCCCATGGTCTCTCTCAAAGTTACAGTCACACGTTAAGTTTTCATGAAACCGCTGCATCTTCACAAAGAGCAACTCCAGGTTGATTCGAACCCATTTAGTGTATACAGCTGAATATTCCCAGGAAAAGAGCATTCATTCTCTGTCACCCCTTTCATTATGTATATAAAAGAGTCGTTCATTACGTTGCCTCATTTCGCAATCTCTAATTAGATTTGGGAAACAAAGTGGGGGGAGTCCGACTAAAAAGCAGTGACACAGCCGAAACCAAATTAGAAAATGACAACGTGATTCAAAGGCCTCTGGTGTGAAACAATTAATGAACTCTGCAGAGTCACTGTGATAACCAGGGCGCTAATGCTGAGCAGTGCTGCCAGAACAAACAAACACGAGCACTTCTGACTGCGCGTCTCGGATAAACGCGGTAGTCGGGCGTCGCTTGAGACGGCGAGTCTCGTCCTCAGCGCGGCACGCCACTCCGCCAGAGCTCGCTCCACCAGAATTTGCTCCTCACAAGCAACCCTGATTTGGCGTTTTTGGCGTAAAGTTTAGATACGTGTAAGAGGTCGCTCCAACTATGAAAGCCATTTTATGT
Organism: Malacoctenus gilli; assembly: GCA_032164315.1. Lineage (NCBI taxonomy): Eukaryota > Metazoa > Chordata > Actinopteri > Blenniiformes > Labrisomidae > Malacoctenus > Malacoctenus gilli. Next base: position 4,570,032 of record JASSRZ010000001.1, read on the forward strand.
CATGTTAGTGCTTCACATTGCAGAATCTCTTTCACTCGACCTAAAAACGTCCAAATAGCCTCACAAAAACCCTGCAACAGTAAAAAATGACTGCCGAGAATTCAGGCGTATCCTCCATGTTCCCCGCTCGATTCCTCCCGCTAAGCATTGTTCGATACAAACTCTCGAATCAGCAACCTCAGAGAGGTAATGAAATGTAATGGGAAATGAAACAGGAAGCAAAGAAGCAGCCGCTCTCTGTATTCCAAATGCGGGCGCTGTGAATCCCACTGTTAAAATGGATTAGGTGTCCTTTCGCTACCTGAGTTTTTGTGTGTGGCTGCCCCCCCCCTCCTCCCCGAGTCAGCTCTCTCGTCGATTTCTGACATTTTGTTACACACTGGATGCAGATCATGTTTATCAATGAGCGATGCGCTACATGGAAGGGGGGAAGGCACTTAACTCAGCCTCTCCCGCTCCAAACCAGAGGCGAGACCCAGCTCGGCACAGCCTCTGGGCCCGGGATCCTGTTGGCGCCAAGTCGGTGTGCTGAATCACCCGGCCATCAATTGTGTAAACTCCCTCCAGGCATGTGCTGCTTTTGTGATGCAGGTGGTCTTCTGTAAATGTCTGCTTTTTGTATTTTCACTTGAAAGGTTGGTTGAGGCTTGTGTCTCCACTTTATTTGAAAAGTTAGATACTGAATTAAGGGACAAAACAGCTGCTGGGGGGAAAATTCAAACCAGTCGTTTAACCTCGCACAAACGAGCTGGGCGGATCTTTATAGTTGTTGAAGTCAACATCTGCAATTCACCAGTTTCATGTGAATCCATGGATAAAAGAGAGGAACTCGGTTCATATCTCGGGCAGAGGTGGGCCCTCCAGGTCATTGAGGGTCGTGCATGGTTTCATTGTATTTCCTCCCTATTTGGACACCATAGTGACAGCAGTGTGCTTCCAGACTGTCAGTACTTGTTCTTGTCCTTTTGGTTTCGCTTGCTTATCTTTAGTGCACATTGACCAAAACCTTTTCTCAGCAACATAATTCTATTCAAGTTTTGCTGTTTTGGTTCCTTTCTCTACCAGAGATGGTGCTGAAGTAGCCTTGTGCTGGCAACTCAACCACAATGAAGGGCGAGAACCAAGCAGGGCAGCTGCATTAGTTAAATCACCGTAAAAATAAAGAAATATGGCTTTGAAATGATGCCATGTTATCCTAAACTGTCATGTGTACCAAACATTTTCCAAGTCGCACTTTATGCGTTAACAAAGCTTGTCCTTGTGCATTGACTTGCAAAAATTAAGACCATTTCTAAGAGCAACTTTATTAACTTGGCATCTTTGCACCCATCTTTAATGATTATAAAAGGACTGATGCATCAGGTGATAATTATCATAAATGAGGAAGAACCTCAAACCAGATCTACGGGTGTGGAGGTGGATGTTTCGAACAGAGATGAGCAGTCCTCCCCCACCTCACCACGCCTGAATCACGTGACCCTATGTGGAGGGCATGCTAACGAGCCACTAATTACAATCAGGTGTGTAAAAGCAGGGACACGGGAACCCCCTGCAGGAATGGGGCCCCACAGATCTCCCTCTGAAGATTCTGACAATGTTGTTAAGCTCAGAGGACGCTTCTGACCTGTGATAAAGGCGCGACAAAGTTGCGAATCCAATTAGCTGCAATCCTGGAGCCGTTGTCGTCCGAGTGTAACTACACATCCGTGCGAAGCCGGTCGAGGTGTTTCAGTCTGAGCAAAGCGGCAGCTGGCAGTAAACGCGACGGCCTTTCCGGGAGCCCGCCATTCGGAGCACGGCTCCAGTAATCACTTGAAATGATGAGGGTGGGGGTCAGACATGGTGGTGGAACCTCGCCGGTGATTAAGTTGTGACTGGATGAAGCATTGCTCATTGTGTTATTCTACAGCTCATTACTATTCACAGCCTTTGATGTGTGCTATGCTATGTCATGCTACATTAGGTTATAATGTATTATGCAGATGCACAAAACATGCTGATCTGTTTGAACCAGATGTGCTGGGTGGAACAGTGCAAGCAACACTTTATCTAACAGGCCCTTTGCCAGCAAGTGTTTGTGCGTGTGTGTTTGTGTGTGTGTGTGTGTGGGCACAATCATGTTGCCACTCGAATCGCATCCCTCTGTCCATCTGAAGTCTCGTTGTTGCGAGTGCTTCTACACAAACTTTCAAGACGCGTAATTTTTAGAGTACAACAGGAAAATCATAGTGGGACAAAATGTAATAAAGTGTCGTTTCAGACATAATCGCCCTTTTCATTATTTCATCCAACACCCTCCATTGTCCTTTCAACTATCTGATTTACCATGTCTGCGAAAATTGGTCACTCTCATGGATATTTTTTTAAAACTTCTTTTTCATCGTCATATAGGACCTGAAAAGTCTCTATAGGCGATCTGTTCTTGTTCCAAACGACTGAAACAACCTCTCTGCAGGCTTGGATGTGCTGTTTGCGTGTGGAGTGAAAAATAATACTGTTTCAAAGAGCAAATGATCTATTTAATCATTGAACCATTATTTTTGTTTTTCCAATTGTTCCCCCCGTGTTCTGTTTTGGTAGATTACCCATCAAAATCTGGTTTTTTTTTCTGAAGTCTACTTATTTTGCAGCTTTTGTTCAAACGTGACTCAAACAAAAAGAGCAGAGTGTTGTAAAACTAAATGGGAGCAGCATTGTGAGAATGCGTACAAACTGACAACTCTGAACACATCAATTTTTTTTTCTTTTTTTTTTTTTTTCCCAAATCTGCCCCTGCTCTGCCGCGCTGCGGCGGGCATCAGGTGTGAGCAGCGCTTTTAACAGCTTGCCACAAATTTCCCATCAAATCCAGGCCTCGGCTTTGACTCGGCCACTCAAGAGCATTTACTCTGTCTTCAAACCATTTCTATGTGGGTTTTTTTTATTTTTTGGGTCTAGAAAAAAAAAGTCTCCCGTGCAGTTGAAGCTCATTTTCAGAGCGAAGAGGTCTGTTTATTCTTATGTCCATCTATTTCACTGCACTGACTTTAGCAAGCAATTTCAGTGGTGTAGACACGGCACTTGAGTGTTGTGAAGAGGTCAGCTGAGCAGCAAAGCAAAGCTGTCTGTTTACCAGTCGGTTTGGACTTTAGATCCTCACCTTTAACTTCAGTCAGGGACGTTGGATCATAACTGAAAGGATCAAACTTTGGATCGAATACACGCGTCTGAATTCAAGGTTTTAGGCTGCCGAGTGGTGGTCTTGACTTCTCTCGACGACAACAGTGAAAGAACGAGTCGAGCCAGCATTCAAAACTGAGAGGAACCGATTTCTGTCGGTTGGATGTCTGGTCAGGATGCCCCCTGATCGCCACCCATTTGGAGGTGTACCGGACACGTTTGACTGGTCAACCTAAGCGAGGCCTGAAAGATCATATTCCCCAGCAGGTTTTGGAGCAGATTAGAGCTGGAACAGGTTGCAGACGAGCTGGAAAAGCTCGCACTGAATGGATGAATGCTTTTTTTCTCACTCTTTAGCTGTACAAACTGTCCAGCGTCTGCAAAGCTTTTCTGTGGCATGATGCTGCCACCACCGTACCCTCACTGAGGGCTATTCTGGGCTCTCTGTGGCAGTGATTCTCTGCAGCGTCTCTTCTGTCTCTGCTGCCAAATCTGGAAAAAAAGAAACCCCTTCACAGTCGTCAGGGTCTCTTGGTAGCTTCCGTTGCTCTATTCTGCACACTCAAATTGTCAGGACAGCCTGTTCTCGGCAAATTCTCACATGTACCACATTTCATCAATATCTTAAAAGATGTATTTAACTCCGGGGGTTCTTTGCATTTGTGATTCGAAAAGTTCTCTCTTCTTCTTTTCCAGACCTAAACTTTTCAGTAACCTTTTTCGCAGAGTTGCCTGCAGTGGCAATTTGTCTTTATTATGCAATTAAAGTCATGAATACTGATTTGGACAGACTTTGAGACAGGTGTCATTTCATTACCATCACTTGAAAGTTGCGTTGACGCCGCTCGGAACTTCGAAAGCTGTCGCTCGGTGAAGCCGCATGTCTGAGTTGGGAGCCGTGAATAAGCAGCTAACAAGTTAGCATTTATACGTTATGCAGGAAGCTGACAGAAAGTCGCTCGTCTGTGGGAAACTCACAGCTGTAATGAGTAAGCAGGGTAAACGTGAACATAGTGAGATAGCTAAAAGTTCCCAGTTAGGTTTGATTCTCATCTTGGTTTTTTCCACAATAAGAAATTAGTACTTTCCCAATTTATGTATTCATTATTATTTAATTAATCCATCTAAATGTACAATAATTTGGATGGTGGGGAAACACCTGACAGTAGTTTAGATAAATTGTGATTGACAACCTAAAAACAACTACTGGTCCTAATTTGAGGTACAAAAGCGAGGAGGCAAAAACGTCCCATGAGGTGAAGACTCTGAAAGAAATGAGCTCCGCAAATCAGCACTTCCCATCAGCTGCATCGTTTGTATTATTTTTTTCACATGCGACTTATGACTAGTTTATCTGCTATTGATGTTTATACAGCAGTGGAAGACAGAGGATAAGATTAAGTGTGATGAAATTCAATATATATACAATATTTCCACTCAGTGCAGCTCAACCTTTCAGTCATCATAACTTCCAAAACAAGCTATTTGTCTCTGAGTGGCTGCCGCCGACCCTAATTAATGGATGCAAACTCGCTGACCTTGATGTCAGCCGGGGAAGTCATCTGTAAAGGCGATGAGGGCATCACTTCAGCTCGCCGCGGCGAGGCCGCACTCGATATTAGCAGACGGGCCGCAAAGCTATTTCCATTTGTCAGTAACGGAAGCTTTGATGAGCATCTATATCTGCTGGTCCAATCAATTACTCAAACGCTCAAACACATTAACAGGAAGCTGTCAAGTTACAGCCTTTGGCAATAAGATCTGTGGATCAATTTTTCCTCCCCCTGTAAACACTAATCACATGCGATAAGGGCCAAATGTGCAAATGTTCAAATAATTTATGTACAATTTCCCAATTTGTTTTAAATCTCTGCTCCCATAAAAAAAAGTTGTTTTTTTTTTCCTTTTCAAGTTTAGTTTTGTAACCAAAATATTTTTGTAATGTGATGATATTCGTGTTCGATCTTACTCTGTGTTGTCACATACTGTAGTTTTATTTGGTGTGTGTGTGTGTGTGTGTGTGTGTGTGTGTGTGTGTGTGTGTGTGTGTGTGTGTGTGTGTGTGTGTG
>JASSRZ010000001.1:4585266-4604579 GCA_032164315.1 Malacoctenus gilli
TGTGTGTGTGTGTGTGTGTGTGTGTGTGTGTGTGTGTGTGTGTGTGTGTGTGTGTGTGTGTGTGTGTGTGTGATTTTTTTTCCCATCCTGCCACTCGGCGAGCAGCTCCCTGTGCATAATTTGTGTTTACCTAATTAAGTAACGTGCACGGCGATGGTGAGGTGCCATTGTGCCGGGCTGTAATGATCTGTCACCTCTGCTGAGAGCGCGGGGTGGATCTGATTGACTGTGACACTCCTCTTGGTGGATAACCTTCAGCACAATGAGGGGGAGGCAGCGCAGCAGCCTCTGCCGCACAGTGGGAGCATCACAAAAACAAGGTGACTCAGTTACCTGCAACTACACACGACGAAAAATCATCCACGCAGGAGCAAGGAGGGATAAAGACGAATCGGAAATGTCTCCATTGGGCGACACTTTTTTTTTTGTTGTCTCATCGGCAGTGTTTGCTTGCAACACTGAACGTGCTCGTGCCCGGCGCTCTCACGTTCCCATGTTGTCTCGCCACGCTTTGCGTTTCAAAAATAGTATTCTCTGTTAATGTTAATTAAAAAAATTACCACAAATGTCCATAGAGAACAACTTTATAGACATGTTGTCAGAGGTCAAAAATATTTATGGCGCTACAGAATGAAGGTTTCCACAATAGTGATGTTCCTTCTTCACAATCTAAGACAGTTGCTAGGCTACATACGGGAAGTTTTGTTTGCAATAACTGTCATTTTGTCTTTGGGTGTTTTTGCCACAGACATCCACTACAGAGTAATCTGTACTGCAAAAAGTAATTTCCACTTAAAGTATCTGACAAAATTTTACAGAGGAAATAATCACCCTGAAGGGGTGTTTTTGCATTGTTTTGTCTGTTTGACTGTTTGCCATGTAACTCAAAAAGTTGTTGAAACTTGCAGGACAGGTGGGAGGCGGTACCAGGAACAAGTGAGTCCTCGGGTGTTCAGGGAGTTTGCTCCACAGGTGAGGAGCGGAGTTACTCTGAGCTGTTTCTCCCCGTTCGCTCCTCGGGCTGGGAACAACGAGTGAAGCCGGAGGACCCCAGGGGTCTCCATGTTTCCTGCCGCACGAGTAAACCTGAGATGTATCCAGGCCCAAAACCAGAGACAAGTAGTCGAGTCAATTGTCTGACACACTTATTCAGAAGTAATGTGCTGCACCTTCTTTGTGCTGACGAGGTCTCTGACTGCATCTGTGTGATTCATTGTCTCACTGAGACCTGTGAACACACTGCTACAATGATCAATAATGTTTAAAAAAAACACACAGATTTGCCTTGTTTGGCTGAGGAAAATGTCCCTTCTTTCAAAAATACTCGCACTCGCATACTCGCAACATGCGCACGTGCTTGTATCAGGAAATGCTGCAACAAGGCCAAATCCAAAATGTAAGTCATGTTGTAGTGACTGTGTTTACAGTCTCTAACAACAAATAAACGGGGGGCAGGCACCATGTGTTTGAAGCCTGACCACTGATTTGTGCTGCCAACAATCCCAGCTCGCAGCCTGGGGGTGGGGGGTGTTTGTGTGTGGGGGGTGGGGGGGGGGCACAACCTTGGCCCAGCCTTGCAAGATGTCCCCGGTAATATTTTTTAAAAAAAGAGGAGCGATCGAGTAATGATGTTAAGTTCCAGAACAGATTTACTTAGATTTGAAATTACAAAGCACCAGACTGTGACACAGAGCATCGAAAACAACGCCGCCCCCCCCTCCCGCCCTCATATTTAGAATGACCTGAGATAAAGATGAACAAGCTAAACAACTCGAATTCAAACCAACCAACTTCCCGAGTCGATCGAAATAAAGCTGGAAAATATTTTCCAGGTCCGGCTGCAGACCTCTGATATAACTTGGACAGATATGTGTTTCGGTGCACAGATCGCAGTACTTTGTCCGGCCCATTGTGTGTACACAGAGGTCATTACATTCTTCTCCTCTGCCACAGTGCAGCCAATTCATCCTAAAGCTGTAGATACTGTCAGAAGGCTATTTTAAGCCACAGGTCAGGCTCAATCTTTCATCTCTTTGTGGAGGAAAAATATCTATCACTGAGAAATTCAGCCACAGTCACCTCTTGTGACATCTCAAACTGGAGCCGAGCGGCTCCTGTATCTCCACGGAATCACAGGTGATCTGTCATAGCCGGCAGGTGTTTTGTATGCGGCTCGGCGTCCCTTCAGACGAGCATCTGCTCCCTCCACGTCTCCCAGTTTCCACACACTCACGCACACGCCTGGTGAATCTCATCGCACCCGATGCCCTCCTCATCCCTGCTGTTTATCTCCCCTTCCACAATCCACCCTCAACACGGAGGCGACGGAGTCGTACCCGAGCGCGGGCTCTATCCGAGTAGCGGGGAGTTTGGCCCAATCAGCCGGCCGGCTCCGCGGTAAAGCTCTCGCGGATGCGCGGGGACTCCGGGCGGTGGCGGTCGGATGGGCACAGTGACAATTAGTTGCGGCAGAAGACAGCAAGAGGCATCTCTGGCTGTGAATATGCATGCCGTGGGTTCTCCACTCCTTGTCACTGGGACCTAATAAAAATGCACCACTCAACAAGGGGCACTGAGCAGAAAGATTAAACCGGGCCGAGCCACCAAACTGTCTGCATCTCTTGAATTTTACATCTTGCGGGGCCTCCAGGCGCAGTCAGTCCCTCTGACATCCTCCACTGGTCTTTCAGCGGATCTCAAAGCGTGCACCGGTGTGTCTGAAGTGATACAGAAAAAAAATAAAAAAAGGGCCTCTCCAATCTCCTCACCAATGGACTGGAACAATGCCAGCAGGGCACACTGGCGCCGTATCGGCCCTCTGTATCTGGACAGGCTTCAGATAAGGGCCACAACAAGCGCGCGGATTCCTGACACGCCTCGGCCTGGCAGCCGCAGATCCGGCGGGTCAGCGGAGATATTGGGAGGCATGAATAAACCTGACCCGCATGAGCGTCCAGGTGGCAGAGTCTGGTAATAATGTGCACTGGCAGCAAGGGGCAACATCAAACACTTTGAAATTTGATTCAAATAGCAAGTAAAAGATAAAGTGACGGCGGTGTGGAGAGAAGAAAAAAAAAATCAAAGATATATCACATAATATTTAGCTTGCAGCTGCGGCGGGACAGAGGCTGAATATTAAGTGAGTTAATAAAACAGGGGGGAAAAGATTTCTCTGGACAAAGAGACGTCTTTGGACAGAGTGTCGGCAAACCGGAGCTGCTTAAAATTCTGATTTGAGTTCCACCCAGTAAATAGGCCAAATCTATGGGGTCCTAATTAGAGATGGTGGGATGGCCCCCCCCCCATTTTGCAGTCTTTCTTGATTCAGTCGGCTACCACAGGTGTATTCTCCCTCACTCTCACTTGCAGGGGGTGCTGCAGCCAGTCATGGCTGACTTTAGCCAAAAGACGGGGTACGGGGCAGGTCGCCGATGTGCGACGCCGTCGTCGGTTGACCTCATACTCTTGTTTGTTTTCTTCTTTCTATCTTTTTTTACTGAACCAGGAAACCACACAGGGAGAACAAGCAAGCCCTGCAGAGAAAGGCGCCACCTGTGTGAAAACCAAGGACCTCCCTGCTGCGAGGTGAGAGCACTAACCACTCCGCCAGTGTCACCCAAGTGAAATAGACGCTCCTGCCAAACCATGTGTTGCAAGGAAGCCGCAGTACATCACAGGACGTCCACGAGCGAGCTGCTCCTGAGCTGCAACTCAATATAGAAGACAGCCCAGAAGATAATGAGAACAGACCGGCGAACACGCGAATTAATCACCGGCTAATGAGTCGCCCATAAATATCCGGGAAAGAGTGATGATCACCTTTTTTTTTTTTTTTTACTATCCCCCCACCTCCATCCCCACCCACACATGTGTCACTCGTTTCTTAGTAGGTACTGACATTTCTTCAGCAACAATGGAAAGATGGTCTTTGTGTGTGGTCTTTTGTTATAGGAGTGTGAGGCTGGTGTCAAATTACAAGTGTTGATTTCTGAGCCTCTGTGTACTCTGGTCTGCCTCCCTTCCTCTGAGTTCACTCGATGGCACTAAATTCTCCGAAGTTTGGGCCCTGTGAGAGTGTGTGTGTGTGTGTGTGTGTGTGTGTGTGTGTGTGTGTGTGTGTGTGTCCCTACACGTCTCTCCCTGTGATGGACTGGCCGGCTCTGCGGGCTGCATGTTGCCTTCACCCAGCGTAAACTGGGATCGGCTCCAACTCGGCATGATTTATAAAATGGGTCTGAAGGAATGGATAGAGGAATGTATATATTAGACAGTTTATAGTCCGCAAAGTGATGAAACATAAAAAGAACACTTTCACATAAAGCCACAATTCGACGGCCTATGCAGTGCGAGTAATAAAGCTGACCCATTCAGACAAGAAACTCCTCAGACAGCAAAGTAAGTATTAATCTCACTTTCTTTCATTTCATATGTTTCCTCTTCAGGAGCGCCTTTGCAATATTTCGTGGTTTTATTTCAAAATGGTCCTATGGTCTGAAAGAGACCCTAAAAGGGAATTTGTCAAGGTTGAAGAGGTCACTTGTAATTTGACACCAGTCTTAATATTATTTTCAAGAGTCGCCAGCATCAATCTGGTTTCATGTCTTGTTTCTTTGCTGTGAACACAACACAAAATTAGATATTTTTTTCCCAATCCAGGTCTGATCAGTACTGGAAAACATCAGATTTGGGCCCTGCATCGCGTCCAGATTCGTTTAATCAGCCATCCGTTGTAAAACTGGCTGACGAGTGTCATTGCGAGTTTTTTTTATCCACGAGTGCGTTCCCACCCCTCTGGCCCTCCATCACGGACGACAGTGACAGCCGTGGCCGGCCTGCCTCCGCGCAGCCCCCATCTGCTTCTCTTTCACATTCACTGGGCGTCGCCGTTGCAGTGCGGGAGCGGGAGGGCTACATCATTCCTCCCCGGCCATATGCATTCATCAGAGGGAGAAAGCCGTCACTTGATATTCAAAACTCCACCATGTTCCTCCGTCGGCGGACGGCGTCTGATTTCCAGGCTCTTTGTAACACTCTGATTCTCCGCCGCTTCCTCCTCTGGTCCCCCACAGCTCGCTCCTTTTAACTTTGTCGCAGAGAAATCATTCATTATTTGAATGCTTCCGCTCTGTCGCTAATTTGTAGGGGACTGAAACGGAGAGTGATGCCCCCTGTGACCTGAATCTGCCGTGTCTAATTATACCGTCGCCACTTTTTTTTCTTTTTTTTTACCTTATAGGTCATACCTGGTGTCACAGCGCCTCACTCCAGCAATGTTAAGTGGCACTTTTAATGGGTTTTCTGCCAAGGGGTTCAAGTTAAAAAAAAAGAAGCGCTCTGTATGAGGGATCAAATTCACCTGCAAGAGAGGGCAGACTCTCCCACCGTCTCCAGGAGGGGGGGGGGCTTGGAAAATTGAAGCCACTCTGATGTTCTATTAATAGTTTCCTCACTCTTTCTTTTTTTCTTTTAATGCTACTTTTAAATAAACTCCTCAAAATACTTAACAGTAAGCGATGGAAACATCTGATAGGACTTGGTTTGCAGTGCTACTTGCTCCTCGTATTTTTCTCTCTCAATAAATATAACAGATAACGAAATAAAATGACATATGTTTAAAAACTCACTTCCCTCCGGTCGTGTGGTGTCAGAAAAAGAAATGGGCATTTAATTTACTGGAGTTGCCACAGGCTCAGTCGCTTCCTCTTCTTTCTTTTTTTTTTTTTTCTTTCTGTGGTCGTCCTCAGTGTTGCCGCTGACCTAATCACTGGTCAGTGTCACGCTCGGGACATTTTGAAGCTAAAAAGAAGACGCCGTCGTCAAAAAGACACCCTCCAGGTCAAACGGAGCAGCTTTAATCTTCCTCGGCTCAGCTGCGGCGCGCCAGAAAAAGAGCAATGTAGCAGTAAAGGGAGGAGAGGGGGAAAGAAAGACATCAAGGAAGCCATGAGGCCAGAAGAATGACTTCTTTTTTTTTTCTTTTTCAAAAAGCCTCTCGGATGACATATAATGAGAAATCTTTCACTAAAATAAAGACACAAATAAAAAAAAAAACTTAAGGGGTTTATTCTGAATGTATTTGAAGCCAAAAACGGTCATTACCCCACCAAAAAAAAAAAAAGTCGGTTTCTCTCAATTTATTGCCGTGACAGCCAAGCCAATATGGATGTTTTCCAGAGGTTTGGGCTTTGGGGAACAATTGCTGCTCTGTGTTCAATTTCATTGATCTGTACGACATGTCGTTCTTCGCAGAACTGCTGAGGCTCTCTGTCAGAGGGATGAACTTCAAATAAAAATGTCGCTAGAGTGCTATAAATGGACGTACAACAGCATCAGGAGGATGTACGTCGTTTGAAAACGGTGAGCCAGCTCCACTGCTGGGAAAAGATGTAAAACATGGTCAAGCAGATTTTTTTTTCCCCTCAGTTATTTGATGGACATCTTTGCTGGTGATCCATCAGCAGCCCTCCACCCACCTTCACCACCACCTCCTTGTTCAGTCCGCAGGGAATCGGAGCTGAACTGGAGGGAGACACGCCTGCAAACACGCACACACACACGCACACACACACACACACACACACACACACACACACACACACACACACACACACAGATGGATATGTGTCCCTCGCTGCCCTGACTTACTGTAATGTGTTTTTTTTCTCAGTGAGACAGGAGGAGCTCAGCTGAACCAGAGACAGTCCACACATGCGAGGACAGAATGTATAAATTCCACTGAGGAACTCGGACTAATGTTCTTTTCTCTGTAAGGTGAGTCCACCAACCACTGCACCACCATGGGGCTACATAACCAGCATTAAAAAGTGACACACGTCTGTTTTTTGCTCTGGCTGTTGCACAATCAGAGTAGGAAAAGGTCCCCGCAACTGTTACGGTATTGTTGTTGTTGTAGGTGGAGGTGTGAAGCTGATTTTGAGTAGGCTGCTCTGGACAGGACTGCGGCACTGATATTTCCAGTGGTTATAAATCTGCTGCTTTTTTTCCTCCTAATGGACAACAAACATATGAGAAAGAGAGGCTCTAAAATGTCATCATATTCATTCAGACCACAAACTCACAGCCGCCTGTTTCTCTTTGTCCAGCCTGCGGTCCGAACGATTCCACGATCAAAACAGTAATTGCAATTTTTTCACACTTTTAAAAACACAAACGGCCGATCGTGGTGTTTGTGAAGCTGAAACGGGTTGAGCTTGACACATCTTCTCTCTGAAAACATCTGAAAAGGTTGACATTCACTCATTCACTTATCCATAGATTCATCTCAGCGCAGGCAGTTAATGGAAGGGACGCACAAAGGTGTGAGTCCTCTAAGCTCGTTCTTCAAAGGAGCAGACGAGATCAGAAAATGTCTCCATTTCTCCATTATTGACCTTTTTTGCTTTGACTGCTTTGACTTACTAACTTTATAATTAGAGAAGGGGCGAAAAAACATATCTTCTGAATATCAAACGCTACAAATCAAAAACTGGAAAAATTTGGAGGGGCAAAAATATTTTGTCAAAGTGTTACATAACTCCCCGCCCCCCACTCCCTCCCCCCCACATGTTAAGCAATGGTTGGCTTTTATGAAATTCAAATCACCCTCCAGCAGCTCTCCATCCTCTGCTTCCTACAGCAGAAACTCTCCAAGTGCTCTTTAACAAGATATTTACCACCAGCTGCTGTTGGACCAGCCAGCGACGGCTGCGCTTCGAACTTGGATTCTCCCCGCGCAAACATATGGCGCTCATTCTCCTCTCGCAGGCTGAGTCTCCGGATTAAAACAAATGCTTTTTGTTGCTCTGATGCAGCGGGTGCTCGATAGGACGGCTCGCGCCAGCTTCCGAAACAAAACGTAAGACCGTATTTTTGCAAATGGAAAGGTGAGCAAAGCGAGTTGAGATGAGTTTATCCTCCTCCGTAGAGCGAATTTCAGTCCAGCTCCCCCGACACCGAGGCTTTGCTTAACAAGGGGAGCGCAGACAGGAAGCCCAAGGCGCTGCAAATGAAGGCCTGTGAGATAATTTTTTGTCAGATTCGGATCGGAGCAGACAAGGCTTCAGCACCAGGCGGGGGTGGTGGTGGTGGTGGTGGGGGGGGGTGTTCCTGTTGGGGCACAAAAGTGTGTGTCATACTCGACACCTTCGCAACCTATCGGGATCAAGGTCCGTCACCAGATGGGCAGCTGCTGGAGAGAGCCAAGTCCTGACACACACACACACACACACACACACACACACACACACACAGAGTATAGTTTGAGCATTTCCCATCATTATCGGCATGGTGTTCCACCATTTATTTGCTGTGCAGTCACTTAGTTTCCTGCTCCCGTGAGAGAGGAAGAGTGTGAGGAAGTCAAAGGTCAGAGAGCATAACTAAAGCCCCCCCACCGTGGATAGATAATCAGTGGGTCGGTAAAGTCCCTTTAAGGCCTATTATAACTCTATTTATATCCCCTCTTGAGCTACATCACTCAGAACAACTCTTCTCTCTCGCTGTGCTGATGACTCACAGTTTTACCTCCCACTCCAAACATCAGACCTGTTTAGTTCCCCGAGACTGCACATCTGAACGTCTCTCTCTCGCGCTGTTTGAACAGGAGAAAAAGAACCAATTCAACCCTTGTTGTTGTTTCTCGGCAGCGGAATATTTCAGCAAGAGGAATAATTCCCTCTTTTGAGTAGAAAAACATCCACGCTCAAGTTGGCGCTTTAACTCACCGTGCCGCATTCCTCATATAGGCGGCCGATCGCCGGCAAAGCCGAGATCACAATCTCATAAAAGGACCCGCTAAATTGCTCGATACATCATGGGCCCAATGTGCCGTGGGACCACGCTCTCCGACCTAGCTTAAGGAGATGATAGAGGTGGAAGAGGTGTAATGCAACGTGACAGTAGGAAAAGGACATTAGGTCTATCTGGATGAAATGTTCAGCGTCTTTCAGGCAGTTTTTGGACAAAGAACGTCCTCTTCTCGGTGTTACAAGAGTGAAAAAAAACTCTGGAAGGATCTTCAGCAAAATAATCTTTTACTCGACCACTGAAAGAACTCAACCATATGAAGGAAAAACTGACTTGGCCATGCGAATGTCTATGGACCTTCCCTCTGACTGACCAAAACAATTCAGTGAAGACAAACACATTCCCTTTGAGCAACATACGAGTAGAAACCTCCAGAAAAAAAGCACTGAGCAGTTTCGCAGGTATGGTGTTGGCTCCAGAACGTGATCAGCTCCTTTTTTCTTGTGTATTCGTATTTTGAGAACCTGAGAGCGAGCGAAGCCTCAGGCCTCCTCTCAGGCGGTCACCCAAGGGTCCCGGATCTCTTTCGAGGAATGTTTCCCTCGGAGTCAACTGCAGGATTCAGTTGGCAACTAAAGTCATCCAGGGTCAGTGACCGACGATGCACTTCTGTCCGTCCTGTCGCTGGTTTTGCTTCCGAACAAAGAAAAGAAAATTTATTGCGTCAGGAATACCAAAAACCGGAACAACCCACAGCGAGTCCGACCAGTTTTGCACCTTTTTAGGATGGAAGTAGTGTGAGAAAAGGCTCCGCGGAGCTTCATGGAGTCCATCTTCGAGAAAGGGAAGGTCTTTCATTCCCGCGAGGATGGACGGGTGGGGGGGGGGGGGGGTCAAGGGCAGAATATTATTGGAATTCTGATTTCTCTCGGATCCATTTCTGTCTTTCTTTGCGTGTGAGAAACCTCCAAGCCGCTCTGCTGGGTGCAAAGTTGGTTCTCTTGGTGGTCCGGCAGCAGGGTTTGCTCAAGGCTCTGAGTGTGAACAAATGGTAAACCAAAGAGGCACAACATCTATACTTCACCCATAACTACAGCTCCTAAGCGCTTGCTTCCTCCCCGTCCATTTTTCGTCCGTACGGCGTGTGGTCTCAGAACGTGTATTCACTCGCCACACAGCCGCTCATGTGAGCTAAGGAGAGGTGTGGGAGCTTTCACATTCTCAGGGTGTATGATCGCTCCTCCCTCTGCTCATGTCCTGTTAGGTCTCCAGCGATCTGTATGCGAGGCCCGGCGCCGGGTTCTCGGCCGGGTCTCCCCGGAAAAGCAGCTTTAATCTCACCGGGCCTACACGATTGTTAAACAAGGTTAAGTAAAGTCAATACAAGTTAAACAGGAGGTTAAATGAAATGATAAATACGGTGCCGCGTTATGTTTTGTTGGAGTTAGGCCCAGTTGTGATCAGGCCTGCCTGATGTGTGTCTGGCGCACACGGTGAAGAATAGAAAGGAGGGCACATCACATCACACGCGTACGTCCAGGGCCCTTAATCGCGTGGGGATGTGATGTCACGACAGATTTGCCCGCTAATGTAGCAGATGACTTTAACATGAAAGAAAAGTATGGAGTTATTAATGATCTGCAGCCTGAAATCATCGACTTGACGGGCTCAGCGTTTAACAGAAGGGATGATGGCTGCTGCTGCTGCTGCTGCTGCTGCTGCTGCTGCTGCTGCTGCTGATGCTGCTGCTACTACTGTAGCTCCTTTGCCACCACTGCTGCCTGAATACTGAGGCGCAAAGTTTTCTACTGCTTCCCCTGTTCAAAAATGTTGGTCATATTGTTCTTTCAGAGATGTGATTGTAAGTTTAATGTAATTTAGGGTGAATGCATGTCAGAGCGTATCAAGCTTTATTGACCTACACTGGTGATGCTCTTCATATAGGTGTGTGTTCAATGCTGAAGCAGCACGTTTGATTGAAAAATGGCTTTGACATTCAACCATGCTCCCAATGTGATTGTGAATGACCATGAGTGATTGAAATCAGTGCTGACCTGAATGGAATCGTAAATACTTTCAACTCAATTGTTCATTTGAATAGCTTGAGTTTGCGTAACGGTGTAATCTGAAACACATTCGCTCACTTTCTGATCATATTTTGGACATGAAGAAAGTATTTTTTGCATGTGGGTGGGCTTCTGGTTGAAGGCAGATGACACTCTGTAAGTGAAGCTTCATTAGTCTGATGCATGTCTGGATCAATCAATATAATCGGCACGTATATACATACACATCAGTTAGATGAATTGATGGAGACAGGACAATCTGAACGCCAAAGCAGAATTACTTCTATATTGAGGATGCCGACATCTTTGGGGACTCTGTGTCGCATGTCCAGTGCACCCCTTTTAAAACCAAGCATTTATGTTTTTGACTTTGAAAATGAAGAGACACTGAATGTCCCTTCCCAGGTAGACCACCTCCACTACGCACACAAGTTTGTATGAACTAAGTTGGAGTTGTCTATTAAACACATAATGTGGTTTGGATTCTGTTTATGTTGCGCATCGGACCCTGTGAGACCCCTTCCCTACTCTCTTTAGTCGATTACAAGAGCCTCTCTCGCAGTCTAAATTTCTTCTGAGGGGACCTTTCTTCTGTCTGATGTTGTTAGAGGGACACACACACGGCAGCAGTAGCACTGGCACACTGAAAATTGTTCTTGAACTCTTACATTCTCAACAAGTTAGTTTCTTAAGTTAAAAGTCGTAGTGGAAGCACAACCCATCTCCTCGAAAACAGGACTGGTTAATTTACTCCAAGAACGAGTGCTAATGCCACTCTTATTGCCACTTCTGCGTCCACAGCCTACACTGCCTTCACTGATCCTTCCAGTGTCACACACGCTCCTAATAGGGTTCCAATTATTGTGTGTGTTTTTATATCTGAGAGTCCAGCCTGAGAATAAAAGCCCACTTCCATTCATCAGTGCCTGCTTGTGAAAAAAACACTTAAACGTCTTCACTTTGTAATAAGAACAGCAACAGGCCACATGTTCAACAAACAAAAGTGGGCCTTTGTTGTGTTCCCATGTTAGATGTCATCATCTCTGTGAGTCTTCTTCCTGCTGCCAGACCAGCCGTGCTCAGGCCAGACTAACAGCATAGCACCTCCCCGAGGCTGAACACAACCAGTGGCTCCAGTGAACGGCAAAGCCGACAACAAGGGTGGTCGGAACAGACAACCAACACAATAGTCTCTTTGTTTTTTGTATTTTTCAGCTTGTTTCTTTGGGACGGAGAGTCTAAATTTAATGTGCAAAGCATTTCACCTCGGACTGTTTTCTTAAGAGAGCCGCTGCGAAGCAGGATTTGATTTTTTTTCAGACGAAAGCTCAAGGATGAATCGATACTGTCAATCTGTGACCTGACTTCTAATCAGGGAACTGTAACTTTTTGCCATTTATGCAGTTTATTTCCCAGGTTAGCCCTTTGAACCAGGACTTGCTTTGCGTGGCTAGTGTGAGGCATGCAGTTTGTGCCATAACAGACTGTGTGTAAGATACTAAATGCACTTTGAGGGACATATAAAGGTGATAATACAACAAACGATCAGAGTCCAGAGGTTGGGTTGTTCAGTTGTATCTTATCGGGAATTTGTTTGCTCACAGCTTATTTCGCCTGCGGTCTTTAAGTATGACCCCATGTGCTTGATATAATGCCAGTTCTCTGCTTGCTGCAAACACAGCATCAGTTCACAATTGGCTATTCAGTCTCACTTAACAGCTGACTCTCCAATTTTGTAACGGACTGTCCAGCTCACATCAAATTTGCCGTTTTTGCTTTCTAATGCTCGCTTAAAGTTTGACCTTGACCTCGTGTGACCTGTTGAATTTGGATCAGTGCATTTACCTGTAGAATAATTGTTATTTCCAGTTTTAGAAACCATGATTAATGTTGGGACTCGATTAAACAATTTAATTGATTATGTGCTTTGTTTGTCTGTTTGAAAATAGAGGCAACATTTTACAATTAAAAATGCGCTTGATGGATGGGTACATTTAAACGTCTATATGCAAACATATGTTTAAACAAGAAGTTCACGTTCATTATTTTTGTAAACTCTTGACATCGAGAAAAAAACTGTTGTGTGTGTTGTTTTCTCTTCAAAAGAAAACATGGCCATGAACATTGAAGAGAAGTGGTGAAACTGTATATACTGTATAAAAGATCCTGCTAAATGTTTGCCACTGCTGTGATAGCTGAGACCTGATTCGCTTCGATGGCACCCAGGTTCTTTTTGTCCGTATTCTGCACACGCTGCTCTTCTCCAAACTTTCGTGTTGCAAATGCAAACTTTCCATTTGTTGAACTGAGCAATGGGGTCTCGTTTTTTTCATGCGTTGCATATTTTGGTCACGCCACTCAGCAGTGGTCCGACTGATGTATCAATGTACCCAGAGTTGAAAGGAACTTTCTTTTGTGTGGTGAGGAACATTTTGTGTTTGAAGTGTAAAAATAAGTGTATTAACAAAATTCGTCCTACTGTTACTCATCGTTTCAAATGGCAATTAAAGTCAAAGTTGTGATGTGTCTTTTTATATTTAATGATATATGATATGTTTAATTGTACTTTACCAAAACATTCCTCTGATACAGCCGTTCACACTTGGCTTCAATGATGTCTGGGAGCCCACCACTGTGTGCAGTTTCAGGAGGTATTAATGTTTGATTTCACCTTTATTCCAGGACTTTACCTGACCGCCCTCAGGCCTTATCATTGTCGGGAGACCGCCCCTTCGAAGTACACGTCCCCGAGGAGCCGACATGAGGACTCCGAGTCCAGCCAGTGAAAAAGTGAGCCAACTTTCTGTCATTTGTCACATTTCCTATTTTTTTTTACCCCCAAAAACTTTATGCTGTGAAAGCGCTGTCGTTTTTGGGTCCTGTGAGAAAGATAAAGTGAAAAAGTATATAAAGTACAGCTTGGGACACACAGCTAAGGAATACACACAAAAAAACAAGTGTTGTGTTGAATGCAGTTTGAGAACTCTTGAAAAAAGATGAATTTGCAAACAAAACATTTCAAAAATCAGAATAAATATCATTTATTATTTAATCGGTTCTGATGCACATGTGGATAAAAATAAAGTTGACTTTGCTTCTTCCTCAAAATGTCAGATAGAAATTGTGATCCCAGATGTGTTTCAACACACAAAAGTACTAATGTTTCAATCATGCGGCTTAAAAAGATTAGCGTGGGCCTCCCATCCAGCGTCATATCGTGCAAAACACGATGCTAATGTTACTCTGCTGTGGATGCTGCCGTGTTTCCGCTTCAAAGAGTCTGCCTGACTGGTTTCATATGTGCCTTTACCACATCATTAACGAGCCAACCAGGCGGAAAGCTGCAGCAGCCTCAAATGGACGGACGCACGCATAAAAAGTGAGAGAGATATTTGACTCCCTCCGCTCTGCCTCCCCTCCCGTCGGCCCCCCTCATTTCTCCCAGAATCGGGGGGTCTGGCTTTCGCCTCGGATTCTATTTTCAAGGCTTTGTGACTGTGACCCCCCCTTTTGCCAACCCGCATACCGCTTTGAAAGCATCAAGGGGCTCTGTTTGTTTTCACTCCTCCATTTTTTTTTTTCCAATCACCTTTCGCCACTGCCACAATCACCCTTTGTACTGGAGAAGATTTCCTGCTCGCACTGTCGCCCGATACCACAGTTTCACTTCAGCAAACAGCAGGAAGCCAAAAGGTCTCTGTTCCAGGTGATGGAATAGTTTTAGGTTTGTTTGTGTTCGCAAAGCGCCTGGGGAAATCAAATGGTAAATACTCCACTTGTATGATGTATTTTTGCGCTACCTTTAGCACTTTAGCAGCCCCTACTTGCTTCATTCGCTTTAATTTATTGCTACCCATCACTTTAAGGATGTCACACATCCTTGGAAGAGATTTGGATACAGTGTCTTGCTCAAGAACACGTTGACCATACAGTGGGGCGAAAGAGGGAAACGAACCGTCACCCCTTTGGACCCCTAACCCCTTTTGCAGGCTGATCACCATCAGGAGAAAGTTCCATGAGTGAATCCGTCGTCGAAGAAAAAATTCCCAGCATCGGCCCAACACCTTCTCCAAATGGATGTTAATTAACTTGAAATTAGTGTCAGTACATTGGAACTAATTTCCAGTGTAAACCTCCGAGGCGCAGGAGTGTGTGTGCGGTGGGGGAGAGTGTTTTCTGACGACGACGCGGCAGAACATTAACGGCATAATCCACATCAAAACATCAGTGTAGGTTTCTGCCGAGTGTCTGTGAAGCAGCCCAGAGGAGTCCCGAAAACCCAGCAGCATCCCAATGACTCTATCTGCTTAATTGCTTCATGTTAAAGCAAGTGGCAGATTCCAAATTTATGGGAGGAACAACCTCTGCGCTGCACAAAGAAGGGACTGAAAGTTTCGGCACCAGTGCAACAAACTGCATTAGACCGCTTTGTATTCTCTGATGTCGTTATCTGAAAGAAATAATGACATTGTGGATTCAGCGGCAACAAATGTCTCCAAAGTTTTTTCAATTGTCTTTTTTTCTTTCAATATAGTTAGGCTTGTTTATGGTGTAAACAAGGGTATGAAAGGGAGAATTAATTAGATTCCAGAGTGAGTGAGAGTGTGTTTGAATATTGGACCGTTATTCGTGGGAGCTGCAATGAAAGCGCCGTCAAACTGGTGTCCTTGTCCTGACTGATCCCTTGTCTGTCTCAATTCAAATAATTGAATTCGTTCTGTTTCTCAGATTAATTAAATTTCATTGCAACATGTTTTTTTGCTTGACAAGCACATTACTGATGTGAGTTTGCAAGATCGTGTCATCTTTTCCCTTTGTCCTGTGAGTACTCGACACAAAACCAACAGGTGGATGAAGTAACGCAGAACAACAGCCAGGAAAGACCTTCACAAGTGCTCATTGATATATATTTACCCATATTCCTACAATCAGTCACAAGGGTTTAATTCTCTTCCAATCTGTCACAGATTTAGCAAATGCATAATCTGCTTCTCTCACACATAACCAAAAACTACTCCGGGTTTGTTTACATGGATCTTCGGGCTTCCTTTGGGCAGGTGTGAAAGCTGCTCTGAGCCAAACAAGTGAACTCTGGTTTGAATCACTTGTAAACGAACCCCAGTTCAGTTCACTTATTGTGTGAAATGCAAATAGTGTCAGAGGTACTCCTTTTTACCACTCAATTGCAATAATAGATGTCTCTAGGCTGCATTGTTGTGCTGTTTTTGACTCCACTCATACGTAGAGATGCAGAGCTGAAATGGAAGGAAGGCTGAAGCGCTCTCAGTTTGGGCGAAGCTCAACAATTCCCTGTTGAACAGGAGCTTGGCGACATTCGGAAGCGAGGTACTTGTGACAGAAACCGGCTCAAAGGTGGACCACCATATGCCTTGGCGGGTTAAAGTGAAGCGAGAAGGAGAAGAGAAGCACCCAACAACTAAGAATTTAAAAAAATTGGACAGGTTGGTGCGGCGAGTGACCACTGATCAGATCTCCTGCCAGTCATACCTGCGGAAAGGGTGCGAAAAGTGAAGGGAGGGAGGGGGGGTTGCAAAACTACAGGGGAGTCAGAGAGTTAATGAAAGGCAACGGTGGCATCCAAACACATGGGCAAGGAGAGACGCTCGGGGCATCGCAGGGGGTCTGCCTGCCTGCGACCTCGACCGCTGGCACCACAACTGAGGAGACCACCGGGGTCACTGGAGCCAGCTCGAACGAGGCTCTTTATAAATAGGTGAAGTTCAAAGCAGAATCTCCAAAGTGAGGAGGATGCTTGATGCGAAACACAAAGTGGACGCTGGTTCCACAGGAGAGAAACCTGATAACTGGAAGCTGTGGCTCCCATCAGACCACTGAAAAGTACCAGACAACAGCAGCACCCAGAGGAACTCAGAGTCTGCTGCGAAAAGACGGAGCCGTCAGATTTTCAAGATCGGTGAAACTTAGTCATCACGGGGTTTTTTCTTTGAAAGGCCTCTTCTATTTTTGGACCAACCAAAGACATTTTGGATCACTTTTTGGGCAAGACGGTTTATTTCTGTGGCTCTTAACCATTTTTTTTCCTCAAAAGAGGTTCCAGTTCCATTGCATTTCGAGCAACTGTTTGTAGCATTTCCTAGTATGTCGAATGTTTTCCATAAGTGCTGCAGTAAGAAATGAGATTCCTGAAAATTCAGAGGCTGGACCAGTTTTAATAATGTTCAGCTTAAAAAAAAAAAAGATTATCAAAGGCCTGTGCGACCTGAAAACAAGCTTTATTTTTGACAAACTGATTCGTTTTATCTTGTCGAGTATCGACGCTGCCAAACTTTTCCTCTTTGAGCCCACCCAAACTGCCTCTAAGAAATGCTGTGCACCCCCCCCTCTTCTGGCTTTGATTTGCAAAACTATCACACTCCCGCCAGCAAATGAAAGCAGCCTTCAGAATAAAAGCAGTGTGGAGTATCCTCGGTCGGATTTCGTGTCTATTGAGGGAATCGATCTGGCCACGTTGGAAATGACTCCTTTTAATTTCAAAAGCCTCAAAGAGGGTCTCAGACCCCCAAGTTGGGAGCCACTCACCTAAAATGCCTTTGACACCCTATTTTTATTAGTTAAGCATAAAATGAAGAAATTATACACACCTCACTAAGGATTCCTGTAAATTCAATACAATTGATCATGAGAAAATGACAAAACAATGGCAAGTTTGAAAGGAAACTTTGTCCACCTTTCTTTGACGTTCCTCACCATGTTGTCATGACATCACGGTTAGCATCTGCCAGCTATGATGGGAGAACAGAGTGATAATGTTTCACTCATCCAACAGACCATTTAGCTTCTTACAGCTGCTACTGGTGAGCTTCTTCCAACGACGTCACGTCTGCATTTTACCTCAACTGTGGTCAAATTCGGCAAGGAACCAGTTCAGGCCGTCCTGTACGCTGACACAGTGAGATGTGACTTTTATTGAGATTGTGCCAATTTCAAAGGACTCCACATGTAAAATAGTGTTGCAGGTTCTTTGGTAGATACAGAGTGATCTGGTGAGCGTGTGTTGCTTGAATTCCACCTGGTCAGAGAAATATGGAGCTTCTTTTTTGGAAAATACCAGATTCTCTTCTTTCTCCCCACACCTAATTGTGTCTAATGCGGCTTCAGAATGCCCATAACGCGGGGATGTTTTCCATTTCCTCCGTGGAACCGCGATCTGCACCGCTGCTTACTTGAGCTCTTTCAAGGACAACAGAGTGTACTGTGTGTTTAACCTTTGTTGTTGAATATAATAAAGTGTGCTGCATTGTGTCGTATTGTGCCGGCGAGAGTGTGATCCATGAAGGAGAGAGCATTATAAAACCATCGTAAATGAAAAGAGGCTGCAGATAACGGTCCCTAAACACTGCGGCTGCTCCTCTCGCCATCCATAATCACTAAGGAAACGGTGCATTATGGAGCGCGCAAACACAATGCGGCGCAAAGACTTGGTCATTTAACCTTTCCACCAACAGAGGATAGATATTAACTGTGTCATCCGCGGAGACGAAGGCAGAATGGGGAATTTGTTCTACTGCTCGGAATGAGTAATTTTCTGTTTTGCTAAGGAGTAAAACTGAGCATCACGCCAAGCTGCATGCAGCCATTATTCAGTGTAATCTCATCGTCTGCACTCATTCCTCATTTTTATGGCTCCGCCCGGCAACAGCCATAGGTTTGAGAAATTATGTTTTTGTGTTGTCTGTTTGTGCCACTCTCATTATTTACTCAAAACTGACCGCAGTAGTTTTGCGGCGGCCAATAATACAAGGTCGACGCCACCGTGTCCTCAGACTACAGCAAGGTCCAACGAAAGCTTGGAAAAGAAACTTCTTTGTTTCTACTTCTGTTGGTTTTTTTCTGCACTGAAAGATAAAGGAGGCAGTTCTCATTGTCAAATTTTAATCACGACAACCTCCAGTTGGTTTCATTTCTGGTATCTCAAACATAAAAAAAACCTCAAGTCAGACTTTTAGAGTTCGCCTCACTTTCTGTCACTTTCCTGTGAACAGAAACATTTGAGAAAAGCCTGCAGGACTTATAATTTTATTCTCTAACATTCTCATGCAAACTCGATGAAACAGTGAGAGAGTTATCGTGTGAAAACTCAAGGGTCAATTTGAAAAAATGTGCTCTTCCATCTACTAAAGACTTTGAATGTTCATCATGATAACTAGATAACGCTTCCTTGTCTTTGGATTTCAATCTGAAACAAAAGACCTGTTTCTACTGACAGTTTGTGTAAAAACATGGGATGTCGAGTGCAATTACACAAAGGAGCCAATTTAGCATTGACATTGTGTATTATAAGTGCAATAAGTTGTAGAGTAGACATCTGATCACTTCCCAGTGCACAATGTGATTTTAAATGGCTGAAAGCGTTTGCATTGTTAAAGATTTTGCTTCGATGCGATTGAAAAGGAAGTCCGAACTGGCTCGACCTTTGCTGGTTATGCTGCTGTTGCTGTGCTGAGACGTCATCAGTCGAAG
>JASSRZ010000001.1:4611238-4621830 GCA_032164315.1 Malacoctenus gilli
TGACCTGACTGATGTGACTGAACTTCGGTAAAGCTTCTACAGTAATGCTGCTGACGAGAGACGTGCAACTTGTCGAACGATAAAGTGTCTGCTGGCCATCTTCTTCTGGATTCCGCTTATTCAGATGTCTTTGGGTCGCATTCGTACTGCAATTGAATGGAACCAGCTCTGCTCTTAAAAGGGTCCTAAGTCCTGAGTGAGTGACTTGATGGGCAGCAGACTTCAGCTGGAACTGCCCACCCTTCAGTGAGGAAATAGCCATAACTTCGAGATAAAAGTGGTTAATTCACGATCGTACTGTTCCTTTAAATCAGGTTAGCATTTAATACCAGGAGGCTTTCAGAACGGTACACACACTGACTTCTTTCAAAGGAAGCACCTCAGCTAATATGAAATGTGGAGAAACAGAGGAGGATGGGGAGTTAATGTAGGGACCACGGTTATCTAACTCTGGGATAAATATCACTTCCAGTATGAAATGCCAAACGTGAATATTTCCGTCTGTAAAACAGGATAAAGACATGAAAATGGAAATGGCCAAAAGTAATTTAATTGAACAATGGAGGGAGGGAAAAAATCCAATTTATTCAAGAAAATGGAAGAGTAACTCCATTAAATAATAGGAAAATTGGATGTGCAAATTCCGAATTTCCCCAAAATAATTAGGTTTAGCAATATTAAAGATTCAGTTTTGTGTTTCTTCTTGTTTGTTTGTGAATAAGAATAATAATTTTCTACCTTTTTGTTGGAAGATTCACAACTGCTGGCGCGATAAGCCTTTTTTTTTATCCCCCTCGCTTGTGAGTGTTTTCTCACACTGAGGACTGCTGCAGAAAAGGATCATTTGCAGGTCAAATAGTTACATAATACAGGTCGTATATCACACCGCAATTGTAAAAGTGGACATGCTCTGAAGACTGAGACCCATTTAAAACTCAGGCCTGCCTTCACTCATTATTGAACGTTCTAGCAGGACAATTTTTCAGCCTACACGGCGAATTGGAAAAAAACCCCTCAAAGCTCTGACAGGTGGAGGGGGGCTGCCGATCCACTGGCCGGCCTCCAGTTGTGTATATAAATGTGGTCCGGGCTTCGGATTTCACTCTCCAAGTAATAATAATAACATTTTTCACAAACGCAAGATTAAATCAACTCTCATCTCCTTCAGCCATGCGGTACATGGGAGCAGTGATGGATTTTTCCCCTCCCGCTTGCAGGAGACTAATGAAATATGTGATGTCTTACAAATGCTTCCATTATGAGAGACATCACCTTTTTTTTTCTCCATTTCCCAAGTGTCGGTAAGTGGTTTTCGGGGCCTATGGGAGCCATCGGCCGCTCTCATTAGAAGCCCAGTGGTGACCCCGTCTTAAACATGTCATCGGCGGGCGTCTCCGCGGAACCATGCATTACTTAAAAGGCTCATTGATCGCTGGGCTGAATCGCTGAGGGGGCCTCCGACAGTGAGCCGGAGCTGATGAATCCGGAGGGCTGCGGACGTCCGCCGGCTTCACCCGACCAGCGGCTCGATTCCCACCCCACCCCCCCTACCCCCCCATGTCGGCACACCAGTCGATTCCCCTCGATGGGACGCCGAGGAGAGCGGAACGCGTGCTCGTCACCTGAGCTGCTTGCTGCTGATGACAGCTGTCGGCATCCTCGGGGACAGAATCAGAAGTGCAAATAATAATAACAGAGTGCGCCTGAAAATGGCAGAACAGAGAGACATCAGCCGGCTATGTTTACCTTTAGCCAGGGGTGTAATTACTCGCAGGTGATCAAATCAGCGATTGATTCGCACCGATCGCGAGCCGCCTGACAGCTGAGGAGTGTGTCTCTCTCTCTCTCCAGATGAGCAACTGTTAAAAAACGCCTCGAACCGACTGCACTAATTAGCACCGAGTTGCCTTCCTCTCCCCGACAATCAGCATTCCGCTTCTTTTTTTTTTTTTTTTTTTTTGGAGGGATTTTGAGCGGAAGACATATTTTGCCGCGAGCGCGTCACTTCTGGTGTGAAAGAGGGGCCGCGTACGCGCGCCGGCGTCGAGTTCTCGCTTCCGAATTCATCTGGGTTCCAAGGTGCATCCATTAAATGAAAGAGAGCCTCGTCTTGCAATGAGAGGGGAGCACTGTGGCTTGGTGTACACACACACACACACAGAAACACATACACACACACACACACGGAGTGCGACTGATTGAAGGAGAATGCCACTGATGGAAAATGTGCCAACAGCTAAAGGAAGAGAGAGCAGTAGATAAAATGGGAGAGATAAATATCCCATCAGCCTCAGGCATGGGATTTAATTTTCCTCTATGAGCATTTCAACTTCAGCTTGGGAAATTGATCATTTATATTCCCATAGCAGGTGGGAAAGTGGACGACACTCGCGCGAGTGGAGGCGTGTTGCGTGCGTGCGTGCGTGCGAGAGCGTGTGTGCGTGTGAAACTCTGCACGTCTGGCGACGGAGACGAGAGAGCGACGGCGGGCTGAAAGGGGGGAAGGCGCGAGAGCACAACTAACCACGGCCAGCCCCGAACAAGCGATTGGCGGCGGCGATACAGTTGTTACTCCGTTAAATGATTCAGCAGTAACAGGATAAACAGAAAAAACAAAACAAATATCCAACTGACAGTCGGCGCTGTTGCGGCGAGAGAGAGAGAGAGGGAGGGGGGACCGAGAGAGGCTGACAGGTAGATTAACGCCATCCCGCGGCCTGTTTAGCTTCAAAGAATGGCGCCTTCGCATTAATCACGGCTATTGATTGATCGCCACTCCGTCGGTTGACGTCTCTATCGTGCATCAACGACTGCACGGCATTCGCAGGCGTGTTTCATCACACACACGTTCAGCCTTGCCCCCCCCCCCCCTCCCCGCCACTCCTTGCCTGTTCTGTCTCTTACGTGAACGCGTAACACGGCTTTTATGTACAATATTGCAGATATGCGGCACACGCCGCACACTCAGTCATGTCCTTGTCAGCTTGTTGCTCTCATAAATAGACACCGGCGCTTGTGTGGGCTCGGCGTACGCCGCTGTAGAAAACAATCTCTTCAGCCACGCACGGTGACATTAAGATCACTTGACAACAACACACAAATACTCCCACGAGGCAGAACATGAAAACACATTTGCATCGACTCGACTGTGCCCGCTGTAATACCTTTGAAAGCTTCAGGGCCCTGCTGGGAGGCTGAAGTGTTCAGTGTAGGTTTGAGATAATGACCTTGTTTATGCTATGGCTTAAAACAATTGTGGCGCCGTGGTGGGGAAATAATTCCCATTTTAAAGATCACAAGCGGGGTGTTTAAAAACTTGAAACGGCACCTGAAAACTCATCAGTGGGACACCGACGAGACGCCAGCGTGGCCGATCCAGTGGGAGGCAGTGAGGAGATACACAGCGAGGCGAGCAGATCAGAGGCAGGCTGAGATTGTGCCAGGGTGTGTGTGTGTGTGTGTGGGGGGGGGGGTCACATCTTCTCTTCTTTCACTGCTATCAATGCTACTTAACACAAAGATGAGAGAAAATGCTTCATTTTCTTTTCTTAAAATGGCCAAGCAGAGCTGTTACGTTTTGGACGTCTGGATTGAAACTCACCCAGTTCACTCTAATCTCACTGGCATTACGACTGCATTTTCATCAGAATCTGGGACTGATTCATCGTCCTGAACTGCATTCGTTAGCAGGTGTTTGAAGGAGCTTTTACTTTGAAGGGGAACACTGTCGAATGTCTTTGCACGTGGCTGAGTCGCATCCTTGGTCGGGGGATGCATCAGCGCTCACCTGCTGCGTGGTCAAATGTGTTTTCTAGTTGTTTCTTCCAGACTGAGGCAACTGAAGCCTGTTCCAGCCAGTTTAAGAATGGAGTAAACACACACACACACACACACACACACACACACACACACACGCACACACGCACACAAAAACACATAACTGTGCATCATGATATAAACATGGGTTAGCCCACCACATGCAGGCCTTCAAAAGGTGGTTCCTTGTGTTGATATGCAACCATGCAAGATAAGAATAAATGTGATCATTTTTACATTTTGAAGGTCCACAGCAGGAGAAACTTCAATGGATATGTTCGCTTCAGTGCTCAGGAGAATCCGGGGCTGCGTTGGTTCTTCCCACGGATGCGTTAATGAAGGCAAGAGGCGAATGTTGAGCGGAAATGTCCTCTTGCGCAGCGAAGGGCCAGCGAAGAGAGCATCACCACTCATTTGAATTTGTAGGAAGAAGATTAGAAACACATCTTCCCCTCTTCCTCCCCCCCTTTTTTTTTTTTTTTTTAAAAAGAAGTATAATTTGTCTCTGCATCCTCTGATTGCGATTCAAGTGATGCCTCATGGTGGTGGCTCCCATGAGAGAGGCTCCGGGGGAGCTGGGCTAATCAGATCGCTTCGTTCTAAATTAGACCTCCAGGGAATAAAATGCCCAAACAAACTGAAACATTAAGTGTGTTTCTGCGAACACGAAAAAGATTTCGCCCCAAAGTACAGCTGCGATTGGACTACCTCGTCTCCAGCTCGGCTCTCTCTTATCTTGTCCTGGAAATGTTTTCGGTACATTTTTTGTCCCCCTGTAACCCGCTCTTCCTCCCCCTCCTCCCCCTCCTCCTCCTCCTCCTCCTTCTTCTTTTTCACAGCTCCTTAAAACACAGTGTTGTCTTGTCAGGCACAAACAGAGCTGGTTCCCACAGCTTTGGAGGTCTGGCAACAAACAGCCGCACACTCTCCAATCAGCTGCCCGTCACTCGGTTGCCTGATACCAACAGGGACGTCGCCCCCCTCCCCTCCCAAGCACTGTGCACAGAGGGAGCCGGCAGCTCTGCGATCTAACCATCCCCGGTCAGGCAAAAAAAGGTGCAATTAGCTGCTACAAATTGTGGGATCCTGTTTCTAATTAAGTGTGAATTTTTGCCCCCCTAAAAAATGGGGTTTCCATATTAAAGGGGAGACTTGCCGCTGTAATGAATATATTAATGATGTCCAAAAGTTACTTGTTAGGATTCATGCAGAACTTGGCTAAGTGTCTTTGCTATGCTAATCACAGAGGAGTCTGGACAACATGCAGTTTGAATGAGAAGCACTGATGAGAGTGAGGTGGGCCGCAGCAAAGCAAAGGACTTTCACAGACGGATGGAAAAAAGAAAGAAAAAAAAAAGCTAACTCGGGCGAGCTTCAGTGTGCTTCATTATCTAATGCAGATAAATTAAACATCGCCTCTCCAACTTAGATTCAATCTGTTGATTTCTCTTTGCTTTCAGCCATTCTTTTAATGACTGTGAAATCCGGGGCCATTGATACTGTGCTCGGTCTGAAACGTTAAACCAGACGGGACGTAGATTTCATGTGCGACCACGTTTGGAATAGTTTGGAAAGAAAGACACAAAGGAAGGGTTACATAACTATACAAAAAAAACTTTATGACCCTACTTAACACAAGTTAAATCGAAGCACAGCAGGTGAGAGATGTTCTATCACCCTGAAGCTTTGTTTTTTTTGTGTTCACTTTGAGCTTTTCTGTCGTGATCTGAGGTTGTCTTTTTTTGTTTGTTTTTCTGGTCTTGTTTTTTGCTTTTGATGTAAAGACCTTCTATTTCGAGTCCTTCTATTTTTGGTGTGGATTAGCTTGCGTCACCCTCCATGCATCTCACCCGCTTGTTTACCTCGTTCCCACCTTGGTCTCCTAAAGTCACCTTGCCTGATGTGTGCAAATATCCCCCAGACACGAGGCGGCTGTCAGTTGGTAAAGCTAGTTGTTTTTCCAGTCCAATGTTTGGTGGTCTCTCTCTCTCTCTCTCTCCCAGCGAATGTTCATTGGAGGCTTACATACATCACAGGCTGCACGAAGCAATGAAATCAGGTTCAATATAGCACTCCTATTCCAGTAAACAGCAGTTTAGTAAAATAGTAGAAGACAACATCTTTGAATAAAGCTGGCATCAGTGGAACAGAGGAAGACCTTTTCTACATAAGTATTGATGTACAACTGCATGAACAATCAACACGTTCAATGCGAATTGAGTGATTGTAACGGCATCATCAATAACCTGGTTGCAATTAGTTTCTAGTTTGTTCGTCCCAAAGGTTACACTAACATGCATCTTTTGTCATGTATGTGAAATCCAAGGACTCACAGTTACTCAGTTATGCTGTTATGAAGCTTCATAGGTTTTACACTAGATCGCGAGCAGCCTTGGAGAGAGTCTCCATATTGTAAGTGAGTATTCACCCCGTGTGAGTCAAGCATGAAATCAGGCACTGTAAAACCAACATTTGTGTATCTCTTCTTTCAGTCGCCTCCCGTCGGGCTGTTGAAGTGGTCAGAATAATGTCCTCTGACAGTTAGCATTTCTCTGACTCTTTCCTGAGTTCATAATCTTTGACAGCCGTAATTCTCGGCTGTTTGACAGATTCTCTCCCTGCTTCGTTCCAGCACTTAAGATGTCTGGAGGTGCCATGAACTTGGAAGCTTGTCAGTTGTCATTTATATTTACTCCAGAGCTGCGAAGCACGTCACACGAGCTTTTCCGACGGTCCCGCAGGCTCCACCAGGCTAACACGTTTAGTGCTGACTTACTCTGGCACACTCACTGTAAACACCCTGAACGTGTTCACCAATGAAGGGTGCGACCAATTGCAGAAAAAGGTGTAAGACAGCCCTCCATCCCTTCAAAATAAAGGATTACACACGTTCTCACCAGGATATGAATGCAAGAACCTTCAAAATAAAAGTTCGGCAGCAGATTTTAGAAAGTGTTTTATTCCAGTTTTCTTGTAAATCAGAAGTTCTCAGTTTAACAAAGCCTTGTTGCCCACTGTGATCTCTGGCACCATGCCAAGTCTTAAGGGTGGAAACCATTCAATCAACATGTTATTCGAAAACGGCAGTATTACAAATAACACCACAATTTCCAGGAGCAATGACAACATCTGATTGCTTTTTGCTGAACTCAGCTAATGTGGGACAGCAACAGGACAGCGATACAGCTGTGTGCACAATAATCACACCAACTCATTTCAGAAGACTTACAGGAGTGACTTCATTAAACAGGATCTGGATCTAAACTTGCAGTAATAATAACTCCTAATGATTGTAAAACTACAGTCAATATTGATTTGCTTTTATGCTTTTTTAAATTGTTTTTATAATAACTACAATTGGATTGTAAGACGGCAAACTTCTATCAAGACGTTTGATGCTGTGTTTTCTGTATCAATTTAGTTCTGACCAGACTCTCTTTGAAGCACGCACCACAAAAATGTCATTTTTCTCCTCATTTTGGGTCACCGCATCATGACCTGTTCTTTTTACCAACCTAAATCCTTCAAAAACTTTTCAGTTGCCCTGATAACGGACAGACGGATCACGGCTCCTGAAAACTGAGTCTCCCTGGAGACGGCAGTGAGTGAAAAAATAAGGAAAGTAGGAGAACATTAGTGAGTTTGAGTATTGATGGGATCTGAAATCGCACATATTAGCAATGTTTCATTTATTAGCTGTAAAAAGAAAAGTCCTGAGCAGGTTTGCTGTCAGACAGTCAGAAGTGAAACTTCCTGCTCCGCTCCGTGTGATCTCCAGACCTCCCCGTCGTCACACTGACACAGTTTGCGCGCACCTCCCGGCCCTCTAAGATCGACAGCCACCAACCACTGATGTTCCATGTACAGAGGAGGTCAGGGCCGAGCCTCGGAGGTTGCGCGCTTAAACATTTGGGGAAATTGGCCTTGCTGCCTCATGCATAATTCACGGCGGGACCTGTGTGAGGACAGATACAGTGAGGAAGATGAAAAGGGGCCTGACAGCTCGCGCATAGCCGGCCGCACGAGGAGGAGGAGGAGGAGGGGAGGAAAGAAAGACCGTAATCTGAACGCTAACAGTGGTTGTCAGAGATGGCTCGAGCACCTTGATCTTCATAATACTTGCTCTTTTTTTCTTTTTTGAATCAATGGCGAAGACGCTCGCTCCCTCGAGTATCAGTGAGAAACAGGTTTGATATGATAATTCTGCCGCCTGGCTCTCCACTCTGCCATATGCCTGACCTCTCTGAGGGGAGAGGAATGCAGCTGGCTCTTCTCACTATTAATCAGCCTGATGGGGGGGGGGTTCTAGAGTTGGGGGTGAAGCTGGGACGGGGAGTGGCAAGCTGGAGCCAGATGCGGTCCAAAATTCCGGCACACGCACCTGAGCGACGCCTCCATGTGTGAGAACAGCAGCGTTAGCGTTCTCCTGTTCTCCTCTGTTCCTCCTCCTCTTCCTCCTTTCCTCGTCTCTTTGCATCCTTCCCTTGCCTCTTCCATTAAAAAAAAAAAAAAAACACCATTCATCACCCCCTCAGCCCCAAACACACTAACCAACATAGAGCGGAGGCCCGGCAGGGCGAACGCCGAGTGGACAAAATATGAGCACATCAGAAGCGGCTACTGTCTCCATCCATCAGCCTGCTCAGGTGAATCCAGGTGAGCGCGCCTATCCCGGATTGATTTACCTGTTAAATCCACTTGAAAAGGGGAGGGTGAGCGAGACGAGGGGGGCGGGACAAATCCGTAGGAATCAGCGCAAGCCTCCAAGGAAACTGAGGTACGACCTGTGCGAGGATGACTCCCAAATCCCTAAATATGCAGGAGTAATTTGAGTGTTGTAAACAGTTGATCGCACGCTCAGCCGCACCGTGATCGGGGCGAGTTGACGAGTCTCGGCAGTGATTTCGGTGAGCGCGCTGTGCTCGTGCCTCCACAGCGCAGAACAATAACTTTTAAAGGTGAAAAAGACTTGGAGCAAACCATGAATCTCACCTTAGCGGACTGCCGAGCGGGCACATTGGTGGCACCTTGGGTAAAAAACAAAAGCAGAAAAAAAAAACCCAACAAAAAAACAGGCGGAATCACTGCCTTGCGGTTGTTTGCCTCCAGCAACCATCAGAGCAGCAACACACAATAATGTCCGTCCAGACTCACATAATGTACAGACTGAAGACTGTTAAGCACTGTAATAAAAAAGTAATGAGCAGAGTCGGTGCAAAGGGGAGGTTCCCAATATGTTGTACAGTCTCCTTAAGTGAATAATTTGGTGGGAGAAATGCTGTTTTTTAATCACCTGTTTTTAAATTAATAATCCAAGCCACTGAGAATACCTTTTTCCTCTTCCCTCAAAGTGAACTCGGGCTCACTGAAAGTTTGCTGTGGGAACAGTAACGAGGGCCAAGAAGAAGCTCCTCTGGATCACACTTGGTAATCTCCTCACAATGACTCGTTCCAGATGGGCAGCTCACTCCACCGTCGCTTCATCCCTCTTTAAACAGTCACACTTGTGCCAGATTGGATCTGATTTCAAGTGACTGCATCAACAACAAGGCAAAGGGTGTGAGGTGAGCTGACCTTTGACCCCCCACGTCCTTGATCCTGTCCACTCCTGTTGTCCTTTTGTCTGTCCAACTTGACGTTCCTGCAACACCTCTCTCAGAGCGTCCCCTCTCTCTTCTCACAGCTAGCTGAACGTCACAGGGGGGTTGCAGCCAATCAAGGCCAGCACTGGCCAAGGGTGTGGCTGACCCTGGTCAGGCCACCAGGCCCTCATAGCTTCTCATCAACCAAATGAGTCAAACTTGAGATTCATTTGGGCGGTCCCTGGACCCTTGTGGATTTATTGCAATGATGTGACCAGTCATGATGAACCACGACTCACCAGCTGCTTTGTATTGTTCTAAGTTTCCAGTTCTGTTCCAAAATTAGAAGATATACGTCTCATTAGTTTTACATGACACACACATTTTTGGTGTTTTTCTCGGGCGCTCTCCAAAACATCCTACCTCCGTTCGACGGGCCCATTTACAATCTTTTTCCTTGTGGTTAATACAGCATTAAAGACTGGAAACACCAGAATCGCAGCCAAGAGGAAATAAATGTACAGTCTGTGTTGCCAAGCTGGAAAAAAAGACGACGATATTTTTTTCAACATAGCAATAACGGCACCCATTATGACCACGATAACAACCATTTGTAGACACAAGTGCCTATAAACCGGCTGCATCTCCCTTGGTTACGTCTAGGAAGGAAAAAAAAAAATCAATTTCCACAATAAGACAGCTCCACTTCGAAGCAGCGACGATAGAGATGTATTTATGTCTGAAACAATAACATAGTTCCACATCTCTTTTACGAGAAATGCAATACAAAGACAATCATAATATCACAGATAACATGAGACCAATTCAGCAATAAAGACAACCGATGAAAAGCAGTGACTGTACGAAAGTGGAGACATTGACGGGATTTTTCATTCATGGTGAGACAATTGTTGGAATAGATGAATACATGTTGCAAACGAAGCAGCTGTGCCACAGGTGGAAGAGTGGGTCACCCAATAATCCTCAGGGTGAGCAGTTGTCTTCTCATCTTCCCTTCTCCTGTGTTTCTCGTGTCCTCGGCCATGACGGCGAATGGCGGGTTGCTCCCAACAGATGGTACGGCGCCCGCGCGGCACCAAGGCTTATGACTGTTGGTGCTATTGAGCGCTTTGAGGAGCAGGCTCCAGCGGTCCATACAAGTCAACTGGAGAGGGCCCCACATCAGTTTGTTCA
>JASSRZ010000001.1:4658067-4673364 GCA_032164315.1 Malacoctenus gilli
CCCCCCCCCCCCAAGACAGAGTGTCAGACTTTCTAGTGGTTGTTGTTGTTGTTGTTGTTGTTGTCGTCCTACTGAGGGAAGGTTTTTATTGAGTCATAGGTGCAGTGCTCCCTAGTGGTCAAACAAACACACCTAAAAGCGTCGGAGGAAGGCGGCGGTGAAGAAAAGGCCCAGCTCCTCGCCGTTTCTTTGACAGGATTACACCAAAAGCCATAAACAAAAGACATGAAGCAACTAATTGGCAGCTCCTCGTAAGCCTCTTACAAGACACACTATAATAAACCAGGCCTGGACACCAAAGTCAAATCCTCAACTCGGACGGCCAGTTTAACAAACAAGCACTTCAACGCGAGACAAAAGAGGCAGCGAGGACGCAGTTCTGTCCTTCTTCTTCTTCTTCTTGATCGTCCCCGCCCCCCACCAACACTCCTACCTGTCCAGCAGGTAGCAGCGCGCAGTGTGGTCTCCCTCTCCCCCGTGGCTGAGACAGTAAGACAGGCCATGTTTAAAAAAAACAAAACAAACAAAAACAAAACAAACCAATCCCATCGGCCCTTTGAACACACACACAAAAAAAGAAGAACCGAGGCATCTTTTACTCTCTTTGGATCATCATCGATTAAACAAACTCCAACAAACACAAAGATCTTGATTAATCTGACGGAGGGGAAATAAAAAAAAACCCAAAACAACAAAAACGACCCATTTTTTGGACCAAAGTGCTTAACAACACTGAGTGTTGGTGAAATGATCAGACGCTCTTGAGGCGGGTTGGCCCGTCGAGCGCGTTCAGTCATTCGGAGCCCCGACGCGTTCGCGCGTCTTCCCGCTAACATCCTTCGCTCTCAATTTTTCTCCGAGCAGCTGCTTCGCCCCGAAAGCACCAGCCTCCACTTCCTGGAGCCATCATCGCGGCGCGCTCGTCTGCCGAGTCCATAATCTGAACTCAGAGAAAGGGGGGGAGAGGGGGCTGAACTCTTTCAAACAGTCGCAAGCCATTAGTATGCTACCTGCAGCGCTACGTGCAATTAAAACGAGAGAGAGAAAAAAAAAAAAAAAGAAAGGGAGAACGGGGGAAAAGAAAAAAAAAAAAGCTGAAGGAAAAGGAGCTCGTCCACGCTTGGATGAAAAATGAGGGCTACATAAAAGCCCATTGACAGGCAGATAAAGCCAGGATCAAGCTAATATCCATCCAAGCCTCTAAAAACACACTAAAGGATATGAATTGAGCCATTAGACACAGGGAGAGATATTTCTGGCTTCCTCTCTGGGAACCCAAAAGAAAGAGGAAAAAAGAAAAACCCAAAGAGTTTCGCTCCAAAACGGGGAAGACATCCATAATTCAAATAAATTAAAAAGCTCATCAGGCAGCGTTGATTGATGGCATCGAGTCATTACGCAGGGCGATTACTTAAGTTATCAGGCGCCAGCTCCTCTCTGCTCGCCGAATTAGTGGACGTAATCACATGTTCTTGTCGAGCGGGAACGCCCAGCTGGGATTCTCGCTCAGGAGGGTCTCTGAGGGGGGCGACGGGCACATCGCCGAATGGTTTTCGACTCATCCTGCTGCTCGGTTTTTAGGTGGGGTTTCCAACAGGTGACACCGGCTGCTAACCAGATAACCTCCAAGGTTCAGGTTTCAAGTGACGGTGCCCACTTACTAACCAGGGTCAGCAGATGAATCTGAGAGCACCTCGTTGACATCATTGAGACCTTGGCAACAGCACAATGAATTTTCAGGAGCTAAGCGGACGAGTCGGAGACCAGGCAGGAAGGGCAGCATCACTTCGGCTCCTTCTGTTGTCGCCTCGTTTCAGTCACGCTACGTCGCGCCATCGTGACTGGGAAAAAATGGACTGAAACCGAGCAGAGCGGGGCGGTGAAGAGCGGCGCCGAAACCGTGCAACTGGGAAAGCGGCAGTTGAGTTGCAAACAAGTGAGAGCACCTGGGATTTGTTCTTGGTTTGGTTTGTTTAAGAGCCTTCGTCTTCCCTGAATAAGCATCAAACTCAATGCCAACACGTTTACTTAGGGGTCTCACTGGGATCGTTTAGAAACCAACTGGTCTTAAAGGAAAAAGGAGCACAATTATGAGACTTCAAAATTGATATCAAATCACAGGTTCCAGATCAGTCTTCCTGATTCATACCAGGATCCATAAGTAGCTTTTAAAACCGGTGGAACTTGAATAAACTGTCATGCGTCTGCATTCTGGCAGGACGATCGTATTTATCATGCAAGAGAGTAGAAATGGAGAGAAGTGTGACAACTACAGTCAAAATAGAATTTGTTCATATTCTTCAGTCATGTTATATGATCGACTGACCTTTTTGCAGGTGCAATGTGCAAAAAGTCTGGATATGGATACAGAGCAATCCATCCAATCACCTTCTACAGAACGGAACAAACGGACACATTTTAAGTTCGCTGGGTTGACTCCTATTTTCAATGTTTGTTGGTTGTCCTAGTTCCTACTCGTACATTGTCTTTCTGACAGTTTTGAAAGCTACTTGCAGCTGAAGTCATCGGAAGAACAACTTCCACATAAAGCGAGCTGATCTGGAACCGCGGTCTGATTTTTTTCCCCCTCTCTCTCCCATGTTTTGGCGAATATCAGCATGTGGCAGAAGTGGAAACTTGCGATCGCTCTGTTTATTCATCCCAACTGTGTACACAATGTCAATATGACGTGTCGTCTATCTGACATCGTCACTGTTTGGGGGGGGGGGGGGGCATGGCTTTGGAGGACCAAATATCTTTGCTCGTGGCTGTAAACTTCCCCCCGCAGCGGCTGTGGGTGATCAGCGCTGGGGAGCCCCTCAAGGGTCCCGCCCATCGCACGTCCTCGCTCTCAGAGGCCCGACGCATGAGCAGTTTGAGCGCTGCTTTCCTGCAGGTGAACCTGCTGCTGGTTTGAGTGTGTGTGTGTGTGTGGGGGGGTGTCAGGATCCAGGGGGCCGCAGCAAGAGAAGAAGGCAGGACGTGGACAGAGAGCAGAGCAGCGAGGGGGGAGGGGGGAGGCGGAGGTTTCCCCCTTGACAGACGTGATGGAGCTTGAGAGGCAATCCTCTGTGAAACGCTTTCAGTGTGATACTGAGCTGTCACAAATGCCTGATTCCTCACAATGACGAATATCTTTGGGAAAAAGAAAGACGAAGGTGTCTTTCTTTCTTTCTGTCTTCTTTTTTTCTTCTCCGATGTTGTTTCCTTTTTGGACCGAGGATACCCAAAAGTGCACGGCTAATCCACAGCTACGGCACGCGCACGGATGGATGCTCCCTCTAACGGCATCCACAAACTAAAAGCAGTGCTTTCTGACTGGAAAGTACAAAAAAAATAAAAAATACAGGTTTCAGCTCCTTCTGGGATGAGCGTTGTGAAACGGAAAATGAACTGAAAAGCCTTTTCACGGTGCCTGGTGGCACGCCGCAGGAAGGCAGCGTATTCCTCTGGGTGTCACAGCGATGTGATGGGTTCATCATGATGAAGAGGAGGAGGAAGAGAAGGAGGAGGAGGAGGAGATCCACTGCTCTCAGCAGAAGAAGATCTCTCCGTCCAGAGGAGGCTCCGGGAGGTGCTGGGGGTCTGAAAGCGGGAGAAGAGGAGTCAGTGTCACCGTCGGCGGATCGGTCGTGCGGTTTTCTTTCTCCCGGGAGGCTCCCGCCGTCGCACGGCTGCACCGCCGCCATCCCCGGGATCTATTAACGGGCCGTCGGGAGCGGCATCGGCGAGCGGCTTAACGCGCGGCGCTGACATCAGAGGCGGCGGCGCGCCTACAGATCCATTCGCACTTTCATTAGACGCGACGCTCGCCATCGCTGACGTCTCCCTCCCTCCCCTGCCATCGCGCCCGCTCCGCTCCCGTGGTAAATGGGAGCGGGCCTGCGCACGCATATCCAAGCCGCCTCCAATACTCATCATCTCCCTCATGCCGCGTAGATCTTTGCCAGGTCGACGACGCTTCAATCCCAAAAACGAAACGCTACGTTTCGCGTGTCAGAGCCACTTATCAGCCGTTCAAGCGCCAGTATGGTGTCTAACGTTTTACTGATGTCATTACTTCTTTGTTTTGGGGGTGCAGGAGGAGGTGGATGGAGGCTGTTTTCTACTGACAGGGTTTATTGTGGTGCTTTCTGGTCGGATGTCGGGACAGCGAAAGGGCCAGAGGTGAGCGGTCGATCGCAACGTCACATCAGGAGCCCAAACAGCGACGTAAGGTGGCGGTAGCATCATACCAACGGCTGCCTCAGAGCTCCCCCAAGTCACTATATAACAATCGATGGCGACTTTGACTGCAATACTGAGCTGTTCTCCCGAGGTAGAATGACCCGAAATTGCACCTGAATGTTGTGCCGCTCCGAATTAAACAGCGGCCGTTGCTGCCAATCAGTTACTAAAACCTTGTGTTTGCTTCCTTTTTTCCCCAGCAACACTGGGGCTTTTTATTGCCTGCGTTTCATATTGTGTACAGCAATAAAATATTACAATTGGGACTGGGTTTGCCTGTCCAGTGTGTATACATAATTTGTACTTTTATGTCCAATTTTATGGGGGGGAAACCAGGAAGTCTCTGAAGGTTTGCCGCCTTTCTTCCTGCCACGGTGTTTCTGACAGCTCCAAGCTGCAAACTGCCGGAGCGATAGTGAATAATTCACCAGCAGCTCGTGTTGGGCGTTCTCTACCTGCTGTCGGCGTGCTCCCGCCTTTGCTCTTCTTCTTCTTTTTCTCCTTCCCCTCTTTGCTCTTGTTCTTGGCCAGCTGCAAGAGGCCCTTGGAGAGCTGGTTGTTGGCTTCGCCGCCCTTGAGGCTGCCGGAGGACGAGGTGAAGGGATTCAGGCCCTTCCCTTTGGTCTTGGACCGCTGGGGCTGCAGCCTGGGCAGCGAGGAGGACGAGGAGGAGGAGCTGAGCTCCAGCGGGTCCAGCTCCAGCGAGCTGCCGGGGAAGTGGGACTCGTCGGACGTCGTCGAGGGAGTCCTCTGGAGGTGGGGGGAGAGAACGGGGTGGGGGGTGGGGGGGGTTAGCGGGAGGAACAGATGCTGTCTACATCTGCGGGTGAATATGTATGAAAGGCACTCCATAATGTTAATTAGTGATGAGCACAGGAAGGGTTCGAAGGTGAGAATGACACATTTGTTCTCAGGTTTCGTACATCAAATCTTGGTGTTTGGAAAACCTGCGGGGCGTTTTACAGTTTCATCAAGAGACTGCAGCTGAAAATCGCTTCGTCGACGTGCGGCGGCGCAAACGTGACGTTGTCGCCTCACCTCGACAACCCGGAGCTCCTCCATCCTCTCCAGCTGCCTCTGCACGGCCTCCCTGTCCCTCTCCAGCTTCCGCTGGGCGTCCCTCAGCCTCTCCAGGTCCTTCTGGTACTCCTCCTTCTTGCCCTGCAGCTCCTGCTTCTCCTCCTCCAGCTCCTTGTGCTGCTTTGATATCTCCTCCTCCTGCAGTGGTTGGGAGGTGCACCGATTGATTTATTGCCGCGATACAGGTAGGAGACGAGAGACGGGTGGGTTTTTTCTTTTTCTTTCTTTTTTCGGTGCAGGTCTGCGGGCTCCGGCTAACAGCCGCCGGATCGATTCCTGCATCTAACTCAGGGTCAACCTGAATCAAGCTCCAGTCCATCGGCCGCACCGCCAAACGCAGCGAGTCTACGCTTAAAAATACATCTTAGTCGGAATATTTCTGTGCTAGGGGAAGCTCTTCCCGGGGTCTCCACACAGAAGACCAACAGAACAGCCTTCTGACTGACCAGCTCTAACTTGCTACGTGTGAGAAGATCGATAAATCCAAAACCAGGGTGCAGGATTTCATTCGAACGTTACCCAAAGAAAGCGCTGATTCCTTTTTTTTTTGTGAAGACGAGTGCTGCTGATGCTGGGAGCCGCTACTTTCTAGCCGTTCACGCGAGACGCCTGAATTTACTGAGATTATTCGGCAATACCGGGAACATTTACCCTCCGATAGTCGGCCCGCGGTTACAAACCTGTCGAGTTATTGCTCGATGAAATCTGAACAAAACACTGAAACATATCAAAGGTCTTTATTTCCTGAACCTTGTTAGTCTTCTAAAAATGATTTGAAGTAAATGTACTTTAATTGAAACTAGGTGCATAGTCGAAATATAACAGACTATTAAATGAAAGAACTGTTGGATAAATTTCTGCCTTTTCCTCTGATGTTTTTTTTTGAGTTATAATTATATTTGTGTGGGAAACTGTATTATTAATAGACATCAAAACGGTGTGAAATAAGCCTGGAAAATTGCAGGCATCAAGCTTGAAGAGTTTGAAAAATTCATAATTGCGAGACGTAGCCTGCTTTTCACAGGCAGTAATACGCAATTTAGTGAAATCTTTATAACGTGTGTTGGGTTTAGTGACTTTATTGACTCATTTGAGGGAATTCCTTCTTATCATTTCCCCCAATCCACAGTTAACCTTGACCGCGCGTCCTGGAAGCAGTGGGCTGCTGGTGTGCAGCCCCCGAGGAGCAGCTGAGGGGCCCGGTCTAGGGGCCTTGCTCAGGCCTCTCAGTCTGGGGGGGAGTCGAACCAACGACAAGTTTACTTGCCGGAACTGTACATGAAACTAAAGACAAACTGTCCAAAAGTTTGCTCTCTACTTTCATTGTAAAACACTCCTATGAACTATGGGCTGCATCCAAGAGAGCTGATTGAAACTGGATTGTTGATTCGACACAGACTGACCTGAAGTCAAACCTGTAGCCCTTCACATATGTCTACTAGTCATCACTCGCGGCTCAGAAAACTCGGGTTTTCTGGCGTTCAGTAAATCTACTCCCACGCAGCTGTTTGATATATTTCAGTGACTTGATGGAGCCCGCGATGGACTGCTGAATCGTTCAGGGTGTGCCGCGTTTACTTTCGGTTCTGGGTTGGTTGGGATCAGCGGGAGCTCATCTGCATAAAGCCGGGTGGACGGAGGGTTGAGTGGTCAGAGTTACGGGGCGGTGGGCCTGCCCTGCAGTGGCTGCATACTTTTAGGAGCTCCATATTCAACATCATGTGCTGAGCAGCAAGCAGCCCACTCACCCATAAACAAGTGGCTGGTGAAACAGAGGAAACTGCAATAATGAGACTCAAATTCAGCTCAAAAAGAGTCAAAAATACTCACTATGTGTTTTTTTCGTTCCTGTTTTTCGTGTGCGATTCCGGTTATTAATCAATTAATTCTGTTGTGGTTGTTTTAAAGACTGATGCAACGAAACCTTTATAGCTTTCTTCAGCTTTTTGTGTTTCATTTTACCTTGAAGCGTTAATCTCAGCAAGTCTGGAGACAGTTGTAGGATTGAAGGTTTTTCTATTCAACGATTTATTTTTCAAGGCAGCCTATCGGCTCTACAAAGACCCTGCAGGAAGCACAGAGCGCCACGCACATGACGACGCCGTCATTTCACGGGTGAGGCCCGGCGCTGCAAGGTGAGTCATGCCAGTGTGATGAGAACTGCCTGGAATCACAACTGGTGGAGGTAGGGGGGTAGGGGGCGGGACGCAT
The DNA here is from genome assembly GCA_032164315.1 of Malacoctenus gilli. Classification (NCBI taxonomy): domain Eukaryota; kingdom Metazoa; phylum Chordata; class Actinopteri; order Blenniiformes; family Labrisomidae; genus Malacoctenus; species Malacoctenus gilli. The sequence continues at coordinate 4,665,586 of JASSRZ010000001.1, forward strand.
AGTCACCTGTCTGTGCAGCGCGCCCTCCTTCTCCGACAGCCGCTGCTCCCTCAGCTCCCACTCCCTCTCGCGCCTCCTCTTCTCGTCGGCGTGGGCCGCCTGCTGCCTCTGCAGGGACGCCAGCTCCTGCCGCTGCTTCTCCAGGCTGCGCTGCTTCTCCTGCTCGATCAGCGAGCTGGGCCGCGAGGACGCCCGCGACAGCGACGACAGCGAGGACGAGCGCTCGCTCAGGGCCTGCCGCTGGTCCTCGATGAAGCTGTCCTGCTGCACCACCACCGCCTGGGGGCGGAGAGAGACGGTCAGACACGGACCTCCTGATGCCAGGCGCTGGTCAGGGTCAAGTCTTTTTTTTGTGTCAATTTGTTTTCTACTAAGAGATGGCGAAGTAGAAACAAAGAGCAAAAAGTTGTGCGGGCTTGCAGCAGCTCGAGCTGATCGGTCATACCTGTAGAGTGCTGAGCAGGAGGTGCAGGTTGGAGACGCTGTGGAGGACCTGCTGTTGGAGGAGAGACATGACAGAGCAACATCAGGACTCCCACTCTATCCTTTAACCTTCTATCTATGACAATACAGCAGCTTGATAACCGTGATGCTTTGACGAGCACGTGGCAAACTAAACACTGTGTGAATAGTCACTTATCACTTCTTTCTTACTTCTTGTGCTTACAGAGGACCTCAACAAAGGACCTCAACAAAGCTAAACACCTCACAGAGTCATTCCCATTCACATATGTTCATGTTGGCCATTGGACGAAGGAGCCCGTGTGAGATACTGAGTGGATCGTGGCCCAAAAATACCCATTGACCGGCGTTTTAAAACACTGCAAAGAAAGCCGAGAACGAAAGATGCAAAAACCCTTTAAATTCATTGATGTTGACACAGGACAGGACAAGGCAGAGGGGCACGAGGAATGTTTTTTGGGAATATTCGAGCTTTTCTAGCACATTGTAGCTTTTTTCCATGTTTTCCATGACGTTTGGGACCCCTGAACCACGTAACCACAATGCTGTTCTTCTCAGTATTTTATGAGAGTTTGACTTACTCTTGGCTGCACTTATTTTAGTTTTTTCTGTTCAAAGTAGACTTTCAACAGAAGCAGCGCGTCCCGCTTTTTAGATACTTTTGGATACATCCGATGCTGCTGTCTGGGACTTGAGTTCACTGAGACGCGACCTTCTCTCCTTTTGAACGCTGACAAAGAGACAAGGCCAGTGACCTTTTGAGTGTGACGAGGGCACACAGCACACCAAAGTAATCAAAATTATGTTTTTGTAGGGAGCCCCGGACGAGTGCAGCAGCACAAATACGAGGGAGAGAAAAAACAGATACGTGAGACAAGTCGCCACAAAGGCCAGCAGCTGAATTATCACACAGATATTTGGGGGGGGGACTTTCTTGACAAGTTTGTCTTGTAACTTCGGGAATGTGCCGTAAAACTTGAAAAGAACCCATTCAGTTGAATTCTACTGGCTGATGTTTGAGACAAGCGCCTGTCAGAGGCGGGACTTTAACCGACACAAACAGCAAGGCACCACTGACAAAGTGCTTTCGTTAAAAATCACACCTGAATACACAACAGTTTGCTTGAACATTATTTGTCTGTGCCCTGAACATGAAGGAGCAACACTGAGAATAGCTGCAACAACCTACATTAGTGACAATAATAGACTGGAGGTGATGACCCTCTTTCGCCTTCATTCTGAGCTCTTTCTGTTTGCATCGGAACACGAGTGCAACTTTTTGACATTAAATCTAAGACCCAAGCCCCGTGTTACATTTCGGAGCCGTTCGAGTCATCTTTGGTCAGCTGGCTCGTCGGGGAGACACAGCCTCCATCGGCGCTCTGGTTGAGCGAGCAGCCGCTCGTCAGGTCAGCGAGCATGGATTTCCCAGGTGGATGGTTGAAAAAAAACAGGGCGGAGATGCCCAAACACAGCTGCTCTCAGTCAGACAAAACAAAAATAATATTTAAAATAAAATACACACTCTGACAGTTTCTGAACATCCAGTGATAAAATGTGTTGAGAGATCGGACTAAAACAATTAGTTGGGAGCAAATGTGGAGTAAAAAGTGTGACACTTTGTTGTTCTCGTAGCTCGTTTGGTGAACATCAAAAAGTACTCGCCTCAAGACAACAATCTCACTGCTGGACAATGATTTCTGTCCATGTCAGCTGAACGTCAGCTTGTGTCAACACAATACAGACGTCAAAAAAACTGATGAAAATAGAGAAAATAATGGTGCTTGATTTGTTTGGACGTTTCGGTTCCCGTGCACTCTGATCTTTGCTGTGACACTTGAAAGTGTGCAATTAAAAACAAGCCTTTTTGGAGTCTGATTGGCCAACTCGTCACACCATCATTCTGAGAAAAATTGCGCAATAAAGGAGTGTCAGTAAGCTGACCCGCTGTCCTCTCACACAGCCACATGTGGCCAAACATTTGACCACACCTCGCCCTCTTTCTGTGTGTCAAACGGCAGAAAAGCGTCAAACACTGTCACAAACACAATGAAAGCAGGCCGATAAGAATGATGCCGATGCGCAGTTGAGACAGTTTCCATGTAAACAGCGGCTCTAACAGCATTAGAGGAAGGAAGTCGGAGTTACCTCGCTGTTCCTCTTCAGCAGCAGCAGCAGGTTGGCGTTTCCTCCCTGCACACAAACACGAGCGCACACTGAGTGCCGCAGGAACACGCAGTCGCGCGCACACATCTACTGCTGTCTCAGTGTGCATTTGTGTGTGTGCGTACAGAATGTGTACATCGAGATGTGATTAAAACAGCACATGTGGGTGTGCAGCGAAATCTAATTGTGGATCTATTACAGTCGCGCGGCAGGTCTTGCAGCTTTATTTGAAACGAGCGAAACCTCTCTCTGCGGTTTACGACGGAGCCGTAAACTAATGAGAACTTTAGAGAGAAGGAGACGCTTGATTTAGCGCCGCATTGTATTCCCCATTAATGACCTGGACTTGTGCGAGACCTCCTCCGATTACTGCTGAACTCTCTTTGAACTCTGGTTTCGTGCCCAGAACTGAAGCTGTGAGAAAAATCCGATGCTTCCCTTTGTTTTTTTTCCCGGGGAGAGCTGGATTTAGCCGATACAAGCCCGGCGACCGGTTCAGAGACCAGAAAAACTGAAATACTTCTGTTCAAACCTCGCACTACTGCAGCTCGCCACGGATGAAACTTTGTGCGAACACGGCGGGCCTGTGCGTGGGACACCCGGTCGGAACAGCCGGCGCTCTCCGACAGTCGCCCCCAAAAGGCCGCGCATCCATTCCCACCCACTATTGAATTCTTCCGAAACTGATGGTCGCCATTAACAAAGAGACCTGGCAGGAGGAGTCGGGAGGCTAATTCACTGGAGGAAGACCAAGCAGCTAAATTCATCCTAATGGCATTGTTACAGCTGGAGGACAGATGCACCGCACTCGGCGGCTTCGCGGGCGAGAATAATTGGCCGCGAGACGCGAGATGCCGACCTTCTTCAGGACGCTGTCGGACTCCGTCCGGCGCAGATCCCCCGCCATCTCCTCGCTCTCGTCTCGGTCTCCGCCTGACATGAAGAGGGGAAAAACCACAGGAGACCGAAGGTGAGGCGGTCAGCGAAGAACACGACGTTCAAGAACAGGTGTAGAGCAAGACAGGCGGAGCAGCAGCAGCAGCAGCAGTCTGCTCCTCTTGGGTGCTGCAGAACGGTGTGAAAAATGGAAGATTACAGAGTCGGTGAACGCGAGGACGACAGTCATGACAGTGATGAGGCTAACGTCATCGAGGTCCAAACACAGGACATTGGGCGAGACCAGATAACTGCTGATAGCTGTGTTTAGTGAACCTAGTTGTTCAGCATATCTCCACGGTGACTGGCGGTCACCTGATTGGTCGAAGCAGACGGCCCCCACCTTCAAGTAGAGTTCTATTGAGTAAGAGGAAGCAGTTGGAGGCTCACTCTGAAGCAGAACAAATATCAGGTCTCTATGTGTGTTTGTGAACAAAGAGTTTTTTGACTAATCTTGCAATGGCTTTATAAAAAAATATCAATACAGTCATAAACAGAAGAAAAGAATAGAAATTGAAAGACGAAATCAGTTTCCTATGACTCAGAGGCAGTTTGTCTCTTGACTGTGCTTCGGAGTATTCATCGGGATTTTTTTCACTACAATTTTTGTTCAAATGTTACGGCGCCTTTGTAAATACAGCTGATTTTTTATTGGAGAAATAATCATCCTGTTATTCAAACGCAACCTAAAACTGTTCACTTTGACCGTACAGCTAATTATGTACGAGGCAATGTTTATATAAAATTCACTGGTCAAATGTTGAATCCCTGACAGTATTGATGTTTTAGGAAAACAAACAGTTTTATTGTCGCGTACTGACAGATAATTTGCGACTGAAAACCCCAATGCTCTGCCTCATTAGAGGCCATTATTTATTCAAATTAATTTGGTAGCATGTAAATACCAACATGTAAACAACACTGAGAAAATACTGTAACGTCCTGTGATGCTACAAATGTCATCTGTATAATCTTGATCGCCCCCTGGTGGCTTGTTGCAGCGTGCCTCTAAAGTGAAACATCAGCCACGTTGTATTCATTCCTGCTACAAATATTAACATTTTGCCGCTGCTTTGAGACAAAGGCTGGATGGTTCCAGGTGGACTCGACAGACTTGAATAACGTGGCACGACTGCTTCATTGGCGCGACTGCCCAGAATGTGGTTACAAATGCGGCACCAGCAAAGGCCGACGCAGTTCGTAATTCACCTTCGCTGTGGTACAGTGGGCGAAAAGGAGCGACACCTCATTCGTTCGGATCAATATCATCGATCTAATCTCATTGAGATTAAAACCTGCTTCCCAAGAGTGACCCGGCCGGGAATACAAACAACAGTCGCTGCGATACATCGCTCCGTTCAGGCCCGTATTCATCTTCTGAATTGGATGCACCTGAGGCACTTCGCAAGGAGTGAGCTGTTGAAGGAGTTGAAGCCATAGTGTGACAGTTTTAGAAAAAATAACAAGTGGTTTGGGAGATCTCAGGGTTTCCTTCAATAAATAAGCGCATTGAGATAAAAAAGCGGCCACTTGGAACTGTTTTAACATTTCCAAGATTGGTCACATTTTCCTATTTCTTGTTTTTCGAACATTTTTGCTCTGAGTGTGTCCGTCCTGAATCTAAAGGATATGTGTTTGAGTCTGGTTTGTGTGTCTGTAAACTAATAAAACCAACCCGACTGAAGTTCTTGACCTTCTCTGGTGTATTTCTTGTATATTTGCTCTGCCAGTTGCTTTTTTAAACCAGGACGCGGACAAAAAAAAAAATAATCCATCAAAATGATAAAAGTGACATCAGCTTCAAGGCGCCGATGTGGAGACCTGGACTGCTGCGGGCTCCGTATCTGCCTCGCTATCAGCTTGCAAGCTCCCAGTTCAGAGGTATCGCCCAAGGCAACATTTCCCTTGAGGAGTGTGCAGCTAAGCTGTCCCAGCACCTTTTTGAGAAAAACCTGCTATCGCACTGCACTGAACACGCGGGATGTGGGATAATGGTGGGAGTGAGTGCTGCCCGCTGCAGAAGGGACCCCAGAAATCTGTTTAAAGATAGCACAAATTCAGGCTCTGGGGTTCTTTAGATGGCAATTGGAAAGAAGACACAGACGTCGTGGGGACAATCGAGCGAGGACTCGGTGTGTCTCTCGCTGGACGTGTGACTCACTCTTACTGCTGTGCATCTGGTGGCTGTCGAAGCCTCCGAAGGTCTCGGCCCGGCGGGGCAAACACACCGGCCCCGCGCCGCCTCCGCCGCCGCCGCCTCCTCCTCCTCCGCCTCCTCCTCCCCCCACGCCAGACTCCTGAACGCTGGCCATGGCTCCCCCCAGGCTGCCGTTCACCAGCGCCTGCAACGTCTCCACTGTTCCAGACACACACACACACACAAACACACGCACACGCGCACACACGCACAGAGGCAAACATCAATGTGCAGGTCAGTAAGTGAATTACCCCAGCTAACTGTGTTACAGCTCAGCTCTGCTCCCATGAATCCTAGCAGGCATTTCTGTTTTCAACCCGCTGCCGGCTCCTGTTGCTAAGCAACTGTTGACAACCTGTTTGAACCGCCGAGCCCCTCCGCTAAAAGTTTAAATATCTTTGCGGAGCTGAAACATATATAAACTCCGGGAACGGCGCGCTTATCGCCATCAGCATGCGAGCGGGACGGACGCGGCGTCGTGACCTTTCCGGTGAAAAACAAACAAATAAATAAACAAATCAGGGGAATCAAAGGCGCCGCTGCTGGATGCAAACTCACAGTCGAACACAATAACTTCCGAGAGGAGGAATTACATTACTGCCGCCAATTCACATTTCAAATAAGAACAAAAACAGCTCCGGGCTGCGGGGAGGTGGAGAAAGATGTTCCGCGGGGCTACTTTGAAAAAGTAAAGAAGAAAATCATTACCCAAGTTCTCCCCTCGGTACGATTATGCTGCATTAGGAGCTGCAGCAGATTTGCCTTGAAATGTCACACGGCTACCAAACGGTGCAAAACTGTAAAACAAAATCGGCGGGTATTTTTAAACCAGCGTTTTTGTGGAGCAGCGATCGCCTGCAGCGGTGCTTAGAAATCAGGAGGAGCTGTTTAAGGCGTCCTTACGTAGCTCACAGCTCTGACCACTTCGCCGGGAAACACTGAGAGGAGTTTGTTGTGAGTGGGCATGATTTAAAATGCTAATACGCGGGACACGAGAAAGCTCCCGGAGCTTATACAGCACTGCAATGTTAATAAGTTGCTTTTTTTTTAGTGGAGATAGTGAGGAAGCCAAAAAAAGAAGGTATTCTTTGTCTCTGAAACGTCTCTCAATCTCAAAAATAATTAGGTTGCATCAAACTAGGAAACAAGAGAATGTAGCTTCACTTTTCAGATACTTCCTGTTAAGATCAGTTTTGAAATATTCGGGAAGGCGTGTAGGAAGGAGTTTCATTTAAAGAGAGGAATAAAAAAAAAAAAAAAAACACCTTTCGCAGCCAGGTGTTTAAAAGTGAAGTCAACCTAATGGGCAGAGAAAGTGTGGTGCTGCGCTGTCTCCCTCCACATTTCATTCTCTTTGTCACAATCTACAGCTTCTCCCTCAGCTCACGCTGCTTTCTTCTCATACACATTTGATGAACGGGGGGTGGGGGGTTGGGGGGCTGCCAGAGCGCTCAGAGAAGCTGGAAGAAAAATCCCAGAACACATCCTGGATCGTTTGTAGTTTTTTCGATACACCTAAAGACAACCCCCCCAAAAAACACAAAACAAAACCCAAAACATCATCCCGAAAAAAACCCACCAACCCTCCTCCATCTTTTTACGCCAGCAGCTTGGTTGAGAGCCAAAGAAATAAAGCCAATTAGCTGGAGGACAGGAAGTGATTCACTCTCTCGTCCGGAGGCTTTGAATGAGCGAACGCGGGCTCGGACCTGCGTCGCGATCTCGTGCTTTCATCGAAAGGGTCAGGGACAATCTGAAGGCCGGCAAAGCTTTTGAAGCGCAATGGTTTTTGCATCCGACTGAAAGTGGTCAAAAATCCAAGCTGCTGGTCTGAATCCAAACAGAAGTGTTTTTTCTCTGACGTGTGTGCTTTTCCAACAGAGGACGGTTTGACCTCTTGACAAACCACAAGTGCAACTAATGGTTTAAAAGGTTATTTTGCGTGTTAGCTCTCCAGCGAAAGTCCCCTGAGACGTCAGAATCTGACCACAGACATCAATAACGTTATGAGCATCTTC
>JASSRZ010000001.1:4687459-4700783 GCA_032164315.1 Malacoctenus gilli
CACACACACACACACACACACACACACACACACACACACACACACACACACGCACGCACACGCACACACACACACACGCACGTGTGCACACACATAGTAGCTCACCCAGCAATGTTGCTTATTGAGAGACTCTTGGACAGGTTGTTCCCATGGAAAGCCATGATGCTGGTGGGTCTCCGTGACGACGGGATGGTCAAGGAGGAGTGGTCTTCAGGGGACAGTATGGCTGACCAGGGGCGCTCCCTCGTCCCACCAGCTGCACCGCAGACATGTCATGTTACACAGGCGATCGGGCCAGAATTTGACTGTTTCCTAACGGCTTGTATGTTGCTGTTTTTCAAACTTTCAGCTGTATCTTTGCACACGAACTTTCAAACAGAGATAAAAAAAACAAAAAAAAACAGCAACAACTTTGATTGAGCTTCCTGTCAAAAAAGGTGACTTTATCCAACAGGTTTTGAAAAGCTTTGAGCCTGGGCTGGAGGACTTGTTCAGTCCTTGGAGGTGATTAAAGTACTTAGACTGAAAGAACACAAAAACGACTAAAATTGGAGATACTGGTGTTCTTCCAAATCTAATGTGTTTACTGTGGATTACAGCATGAGAGAGAGAGAGAGAGAGAGAGAGAGAGAGAGAGAGGGAGAGACGGTATGATCATATCCGGCGGACAGATGAATTTTTGAGCGAGGAGAGGCTTTGATCCATGGATCTAAAAACAGCCCCATAGGAGCACCTTGTTTTCACAGTTTACACTGAGAAATTTCTTTTCAAGTCAGGTGCGAGTGATTATAAAAACAAAGAAAAAAACCACACACACAACACCAGTCTCCACTGCTGTTATTTGAGGTTCAATAGCCTTCAGGCGATGATAATAAATAATTATTGGCCATCGCGATGACGCATGGCGGCGGCCAAGTTTGACTCCACACTCACATTTGTTCCTCATGGTGACCGTGGGAAAAGAGCTGGAATCCGGCACCGCAAACTGCTGCTTGGGCAGCTAAACAGAGAGAGGCGGGGAGCGAGGAAAGAACATAAATGAAAAGAAAATCGATGCTGGCTGCCAGACAACAGAACGCTACGGAATCAGTGGAGGAGTAACTGCGAGGGAAACTTTTTACCTTCATCTTCACCTTGGCACAAACAGGCAGGCTGTCCCTGCAGCCCTTGTGGACGGAAGCATTGCAGTCTGGAAAAGAAAAGCAACGGAGGGCACCGTGAGCCCGGTGGCGAGGGCCGAGGAGGCCGTGCGTGTGCACGTGCATCTGTGCGCATGTGTGTGTGTGGGTGGGTGGGTGGGTGGGTCTGCGTGCGTGGAAAGGTGGGAGCTGCAGAAATTCTGACTGGTTTTCATAGCCAGCCAGGAAACTCCACCAGGCCGCTAATGAAAGCCAGACTCCATGAGAAGCATGTGATGTGATGCAATAGAGGGGTAATACTGCTCGTGGACATACAGGGGGAAAAAAACGGAGAGGGGAAAAAGAAAAAGAGAAGGAGAGAGAGAGAGAGAGAGAGAGAGAGAGAGAGAGAGAGAGAGAGAGAGAGAGAGAGAGAGAGAGAGGCGGTGGAATGACGCACACCCACAACCGCTGAATAGCTTGGGAAAGTTTCAATTATGTAAACATTCCCAAAACGCTATTTAGGAACAAAAAAGTCGTCATTCGAGATCGCTAAAATAAGATCTGGCCCGAAATCTGATGTCGTTCCGTAAACAGGGGGTTTCAAATTACAATGTTCTTCTTTTTACATAGGAAAACTACCACACGGTGCTCATGTTTCATGCTTTTGTTTGTTGTTGTTTGTTTTTTCTTTTCTTTGTGCGTGCAGACATAAAAGTTTGGTCGAGAAGTGCCAAGAAAAGGGAGAAAAAGCCATCATCGGTGAAGGGACCGTCCTAAATTACGACAGCTTTTCGTCCTGGCTCACTTCCTAGTCGAGTGAACTGTATTCAACGGACATGTTGCACAAGTCCAGCCCACATAAGCACAATCGGGCCCTGTCATCCACGCCAACGTGCGCGCAGCATTTCTGCCCGCAGCATGACATCATCGCGTAGTCGGGGTGTCAACACAGGTAGCGACGGGCTTCGCTTCATCTGGCTATCACATAAAACATGCAGCCGTGGAACAGCGGGAAGAAAAAAAAAGAAAAACATGGGAATGAAACCAGATTATATGATACGTCTCATTATGGCGCGTCGAGTTAAAGCGTCTTAAATTCCGGCGCAGACTTCCATCTTCTCTCGGAGGTTTTTACTGGGTATTTTACAGCGTTTTGTGGACGTATGACTAATTCCAGCTAATCTGAGACAAAAGCATCACTGTGTTTGTCTGCTGAATGGACGTCAGCCAGACATCTGCGAGTTACAACCTCCCCTCCCCTCGAAACCCCCCCCCCCCTCCCAACACACACCAGAACGGCCTGTTCGCGAGAGAGAGAGGCGGCTCCCCCCGTCGCTTTGGAGCCGCCTCTCTCGCGGACGTCAGGCCGGCCCCCCCGCCACCCCCCCGGCTGAGGCGGATTGCGACCATCGGGAGGATTCGCGGCGATCTGCTTGGGGAGCCAGTTTCTCCTTTTCGGGCTCTTTTTGGGGTTGCGCCAACGCGCTTGCGTAATAAACTACATCCTCTTTAGAGCTGCCGCGCCAGTGAAAAAAAACAATGCAGAGACGCTTGTGTGTGTCTGAACTGAAAGCCTGACTGGTTTCCATTAGAAGCAGCCCTTGGGGGAGTTTCTTTCCACTGCTTCTCGCTGGTTCAATATGTGAATCCTGGAGCTACCAACACCACAAACTGCCAATGTGAAGCAAACTTGCTTTTTTATGTGCGTGCTCGAGCTGGAAATCAACCGAGAGAGGAGTAAATTAGCAATATTTGCTCTGTAAATCAAACTTTCTCATTATATGGCAGCGTATGGATGTAAATCCAGTGGTCCAAAAGGACTCTGTGAGACTTAACAATGAGCTGACAGCGTGACTCATGGCTGGTGATGTGTTCTCACTGAGGATGTTGTCTTTTCCGCCAGGGCTTTTTCTGACTCTCCTTCTCTGTACGTTCAGGGCCCGCGCGTCCCGCGTTTCCAAGACGAGAAAATGACACGGTAATAAGATGAAGTGTTTTAATAAAAGGCCACAGCCAGTCAGTGGGCTTTTTATTCGGAGCAACAGGAGCCCCGATCGGTCATAAACAGCGGAAAAGGACAAGCACCAGAGCGGAGGCGAGCGCGGCGGCGGCGCGGAGGTGGCGAAGGTACTCACATGAGCAGTGGAACGTCTCCTTGTTGTTGAAAGCTTTATTGCACTGGGAGCACTGGGCGGCCTGGTTGGAGGCGACCGGCGTGAAAAGGTGACCGTTCACAGTTTTCTTGTCCTTCTCCTTTCCTTCCTTGTCCTTCTCCCGTTTTTCCCGCTCCTTCTCCTGCGCGAGAGGAATCGCAGCCAATCAGAGCGCGGCCCCGCCGCCACCAACTTCACCTCCAGTAATTACTTCTGTCGTTTGTTTTTTCATCTGTTTATTTCGACATCCGTACAATTACAAGTTTGGAGGAGACTGAGCCGGAGACTGAAGCCTGTTTACGCGCCTGGAGTTGACTAACATACCAGACACACACAAAAAAAAATGTATCACTATTTGGCGAGCTGCGTATGCTAAATTCCAATCTGAACCCTGCAGAGCAACATTATTACCCTGATGTAATACACAGCAGGAGGGGGGTGGGGAGGGAGGGGGGCTGCATATTAAGTGTTGCATTATTTATGCTGACAACAAAGTGTCTCATTAAGGGACCGTTTTAAATGTAGACTGTTTTGTTTGCGGGCGATGTTTTTATTTTTATTATTTTTTTTATCTCTCTCTCACCGAAATAAAGTGAGACTTTGCTGCCAAGGGTCTGATCAGTGTTCCAGCATTACAGACTGTTTCTGCCTTTTGGAGGTGATTTCAGGGAACTGTAAACAACTGTATTTGAGCCCAATGTACACACACTGCAGAGGAGTTATGCAAGCGTCAATAAACTGATGGTGATGACATCAGTTACCACTCACGGAAAAAAAACAAAACAGGTACCAGGGCTCTCGTCTTTCTTTGAATTGCCGTCATTTCCCTGAAAAGGGGCGCAAAGATGTGGCGTTGCTATAAACAACCGGCTCAGCTGTAAGCCGGCTGGTCCGTCTGACGGCTGAGTGAATCAATGAATTCGGGGGAAGTTATTGTCATTTTTTTTTCGAGGAAAATGCTCCAATATCTGAATGTGGCCCCTCCATAAATTACCAGGCTAAAAACTACACAACAGCAACAAGTTGCCGCAACAAAACAGCTGAGATGGACAACAAAAATACCAAGACAGCAAGTAGAGCCGCGATGCTGCTGCGTCGCAGCTCGATCGGTGTTAAGCTTAACGAGTCGCTTCTCTTCCAGTAAACTAGAGTTCACCGAAACAGGAACAGGTAGAACAGTTTTATATAGTACTGACGTTAAAGTTAGTAATGGTGTCAGTACAAAAAATGAGAAACAGCAGTTTCCCAACGACACATCTTAGAAAATAAATGCTGATAAGCCAATAGACTTCAGTCAATGCAATTAAATGTATTAATTCTTTACTCTCCAAAGATGCTTGATATAATTATGCCTGACTCATCTTTTTGTTGCTTGACACATCAACGATGCTTTTTGTGGAGGTTTTATCTCATCTGGGCTTTAAAATTGGAGTTTGTAGCTGTTTGTTCCAGTATTTTCTCCCAAGTTTTCAAAGCCTGCTGTAATCGCAACAGGAGAATCTTCGAGCGGATCTCCAAGGCGGAACATGTATGTTGGTTTGACAGCAGACATTCTCAGTCGAAAGCTCCACCGTTTTTTTCCATTTGCATGTGATTCGATCTTTTCTTTTTCCCACTGGTTGGTAAATCTGCAGCTGGAGCAGCAACGTGCCGAGGTGCAAACGCACGTGGCCCCTGTGAAAGCATCAGCAGATGGCCCTCTGCTTATTAGACGTTATGCCTGAAACGCACCTATGATTAGTTGAAAGATTAAGTTCAACCCTTGTGAACCACGCATCATATTTTTGTGAGGATTACAGGCCATTAAAACGGCATTAGACGGACTGAGACACACCCTAATGCACTTCAGATCATTAAAACAAGGCTTATGGTGTTGTCTTCACAGACACTGTAATGCCCTTGTCCAACCCCTTGTTATAATGAATTAGCAGGACCAGACACTTTTGCGGGATGCATGACGACCGAAGGAGACGCGCTGTCTGGGAATCGCGTCGCTTGACCTTTCCCTGCAACAGCGAGGCCTTTCTGCCGCCGCTGCCCTGATGGACGAGGTCATCGCCAGCTGCTGGCCATCTCCGCACCCGGAGCTGAATCACAGTCCCGCTGCAGTGATGCGGGGAAGAACAGAGCTCCTGTTCTGCTGGACTTGCATCACAGAGGCCTCCACCCAAACCCAGAGGAAATGGGAAAACAAGAGTTTTCCAGGCCGCTTTAATAGCCCAGCCTTGGGCCTCTCGGTTCGCGGGGACCGCAGAGCTCCGAAAGACTGAGGCTTGTTTTTTCGTTGCTTCCAGATAGCAGAAGGCTGAGTGGACCGGTGCAGGTTTTTAGAGCCATTACGACACACTGGCTGCTTTCATTCTCACTTCCTGCAACAACTGTCTCACAAATACTGAAACGCATTGAGATAAAGGGCGAAAAAGAAAGCGCGTTCTTTACTCCGTAAGCGGAATATTTCTGAAATTATGCTTTTACGTTGCCAAAACCATTAACAACCAAAGAATTAATCGTTTGACAGCTAGAGCGATCATTTAAGCCCGATGACATCACCGTCCAGTGAGCTTTAACTCGGCACTGTGACAGTCTCTCCCACTACTTCACTGAAGTTTCCACTGGGACAGCGGCGCGCTGCGTGAGCTTACCTCCTGCCAGCCTTTCCACCTCAGTGAGAAGCTCCCCGTGAACCTCCTGTATACCATCCCTGGCTGCTGTGGCGGCAGAGCGGCTAAAGCTGCTGCCAGCACCGAGGCTCCATCAGGAGAGGCTGACAATGAGGAAGTGACGGGCTCGCTGTTTCTGCAATGACCCCTTCAGTCCGGCACGGACGCCCGCGACAACACCGGGTCCTCTCGCCGAGCGCTCGGACTTTCAGTCTCGCGCGCGGCAAACCGTGTGACACATTCGGAGCAGGTGAGGAGAGAGAGTGGAGAGTTCAGAGCTGATTTCTGAATTCTGTTGGGTCTTCTCGCAGATACAATCAACTGACAAATAAGCTCCGATGTGTTGTTGAACACTGGCAGCGGAGTCAAAGGAAGCCACTCAAGAACCCCTCCAAGGCGTCATTCGAGCTCATTTCCACCTTCAAGAACTTTATCGGCGGCCGACACTTTTGACCTGCGACAGCGAGCGCCTCGCGGCGAGCGGGCATGTCTCTTTAAAAGCAAAGTGATGACTGAGGTTAGAGAGAAGATTCAAAAAAGCCACAGCCAGCTTTGACTTCCTGTTTTACTTCCTGTTCACCCCTCAGTGTCTCTTTGCAAGGGCTGCATGTTTACAGAGAGCTCGCAGACGGCCGTGTTGCTATATGTGCACACTGGGTTGCACAAGGAAAAGGGAGTTTTCAGGGGTCACCGCGTTACGAGATACAAGATCTTTTAGTACCACACGAAATGGGTTTTTATGCTCCAGACAAAACGAGTTACAACTATTTATAACGATGTCATAACTGTTCGAGCTCAAGCGGCACGCAACACCAGTTCCTGATGATGAAATTAAGTGCGATAACACAATTTAACACGACTGAGTCATTTGAGTTTCAACAAGACTCTGTATTTACTCATTAGGGGCCTCCCAATAGCCGTGATCACACTTTGGTGTGGTTGGATTCAAATGAGCTCTTGTGACACTGCTGTTGGTGCAGCTCGGTTGTGAAAGGGAGCAAAAGCTGCTGTTGATCCACAGGGAACCGAGCGATCGGGGGGTGGGGGGGGGGTGCTTTTTAATTCAGGTCTGATCACTGAAACAAACGAAACAGACCGAACGTGCTGAGAGAGGAGACGTCTGACTGCTGGTGACAAAGGAACGAACTTTACTGACATGCTGCACTCCTTTAGAAGTGACACTGAGCTTCCAGCTTGCAAAAGTGCCACTGGTCTAATGCAACAAGTGCATCCAGCTCTGCACACGGTCGCTTTGAGGAAGTTCTGAAACCTCAGTTTGCTGTCTGTCTGGGTCTGCGCGAGGTGGGAGGCTCTCGGACATAGTAAGACATACAAAGTACTATTTGTCCTTCTGAGTGTATTCTTCCTTATCATCCATGTTTCATATGATTTGAACAAAAACAGCCTTTTCTCTACTTTCTTTACAACCCAACAACCAGTGCAACCTCCAGCTATGGTACACCCTCTTCTTCCACTTGTACCAATATAATAAATGCTGATAAAATTAAAACTGCTCTGAAATATCTTCTGTTGGATATTTTTTTTCTGCCTTTGTGTGAACAGAGGAACTGGACCACTCGTGTGAACAAAGCCTGAGCTGCAATGAAAAGAAGATAAAAAAACAGGCCCAGACAGCCCTCTGTGGTCCTATCCAATGTCACAACCATCACACAGAGTTTATAGTTGTTGTTTTGCCATTTGTATCCACAATTGGACATAAAAAAAAAACATTGAAAACATCCCATTATTGCGATAATTCAAATTGAAAGCTTTCTAATAGCTCGTAAGGCCTGTGAGAGAATCAAATTGAAGGTTTCTCAGTCTTAGACCTGCAGAAAGTCTAAATATTGACAGCAGTCGTCGTGAATCGTATGTATGATTATTGCAATACAGCGCGGCAATCCTGCAATTTTACGGGAACAAGGCTGGAAGCTGTGATTCCTAAATTACTCTCATATGAACCGCACCGTGTTGTTATGACATTCAGGGTAATTTCAAACAAAAAAGATAACAAAAGAAGAGACTGAACGGGGGGAAAAAGAAAACGAGACATTTTAGGCAAATCACCAGACAAGAGTCTGACAAAAGACATTCAGGTGTGGGACCGCAAAAGGCCCTGGGGCACCGAGGCCAGTGCTACAGGGGGAAAAGCTGGATGTGGGATGGCATGCTGACTTGCCCCGAAGCAAGACAGCACCACCCTCCCCACCCCAAGAGACACATGCTGGTGGCTTCAAAAGGATGCTGAATTTTGACCAAACGCTCCGCTCGAGGCTGCAGGCTGGGAATACTGTAAAACACTGCAGTAAGGAGGTCCAATCAAAGTAGACCAGGCATTCTATTTCATCAACCATGGAAAGTGTTGAATAAATATATAAAACAAATCTGAATCTCACAAAACACAGGTTGTAAATTGATCCCGGTAACCGGGGGCATTCGGCTCATTTCAGGTCGGGGGCCGCAGAGAGCCATGTTTGATCCCACATGGGGTCGAACAGTGAAAGAGAAGCACAATAAGCTGTAATTACTCACAACTCTGCAATTTTCACATGCTTGAGTGCAGAAAAGAGTGAGTTCGACATGAGAACGTTCGCATTTTATGAGCGTTTCCCAAACGTTGCGCTTTGCCTGCTAATCTTACCGGTGGACCACCGATTGACACGTTTGGAATAGCGGTAAGATTTACGGGAAATGTCGAAAGTCAGACGTCTGATTTGAACACTTTTCCTACAAGTCTCCTTTCTGACACTGGCCTGACGTTTGACACAGGTGGTAGAGAAGTTCATGCTTCAGAGTTTAGTACTCACAGAGCATTGTTTTTTAGCATCAGAATGGAGAAAGAAAAAAAAAAAACCTCAATTAAAAACCCAAAAATCTCAGCCTGTGGTGTGTTTTTGGAGTTAACTTTGGGGTGTACCAAAATGGATGGAATGTGGGACGTTGGTGACACGTTTTTCGGCAGATTGTCTTGTGGGTGTCAGTTCCTCTCGCTGTTCAGTGATTATTTCTCATCATGTGGTTTAGGCGTGTTGCGCGTGTCGTTAACCTTCGAAACAAATCAACAATGTAGCATGTTGGGTTTTTTTTGGTCTTATCCAGGCTTTCAGCAGTGCTCTGCTCTGCCCCCCCCCCAATAAAAGTTTTCTCAGTGTGTTCCCTGTCTTGAAATATTCCTCGCCGACTCACCCTGGTCTTTTTGTACATCTTGTTCTTGAGGTAGCTGAAGGTCCGGCTGACTTTCGTCACGCTCTTTCCCTCAGTGTCGCTCCGCAGAGGCCCCGGTTCCTCCTCCGATATGCTGGATCAAACGCGCACACACACACACACAAGTGTACTTATATTTTTCGCCTGCCGCTTTAACAAAGCCAACCTGTTCATACACTGTGAATAGTTCTTTACAGCACTGCTCAGGTACTCCACTGGAAACAGTTGACTGCTTCACCACAATGGTCTTTATAGGACTATAAACGCCCCGGCAAACGTAGGAGCCCAAAGAACAATTTTGTGGTGATGTGTGTGTGTGTGTGTATGTGTGTGTGTGGACTGACCTGTAAGCCAGTGACCCAGAGGTGCTGGAAAGCGACCTCATACCTGGAGAGAAACGAGAGAGAGAGAGAGAGAGAGTGAGCCTGTATTCGGGAGCTTGTAAAACACAGAGCAGGAGCTTTTTCTTTCTGAGCTCATTTTTCAGTTTCAGGTCAGGTGTAAAGTCTCCTGCTCTGCGTTTAACGCGCTAGATTTCTCTGCCTCGGCGGTGACCCCCACTAATGACCAGGTCATCCTATTTCCCCACACTGAGTGGGTGACCTCACCCAACTAATGGTTAGGAAATCATCCCCCCCCCCCCGATCAGGAGACAGTCACCTTGCATCCTGCCTGAAAGGCTTTGGCAGATGACCAGAGTGGCTGACTTTATAACGTTCTCGCGGGGCGTTTAACCTTTAGGTGCCCTCGCGGAGCTGCGTGAAGGCCGACAAGCAAATGACGCTGAAGGGGGGGGAGGCAGGCAGTAACCAGGAGACGAGCAGCAGCCAGCGCCGGCTCTCTGTGTGGTGCCCCTGACTGACAAGGAAAACTGGACTGTGGGACAGCGGGACCTCATAAACTTTTCACCCACAGCATGCTCATTCATCGACCCCTTAAAAGCCCCTAAAACGTTTGGACGTTGCCTCACATGTTGGAGGAAACAGGTCGAGAACAAAAATACGGTTATGATTTATTTCTTGAACTTTTCTCCCTTAAAAGAACTTAATGTTGTAATAAGAGCAAATACGCGAGAGCACAAACGGATTATCACTTTCCATAGGTGATCCGTTGTTTTGTCACTGTTTACATAAAATTGTGGAATATCTGCGAGATCAAATTCTGAAACATTATCGCATGTTCCACCTTCACTGAAACTGAACAGCTCAATTAATCTCCGACCTTGTGGGGGTTTTTTCCGAGCATAGTGAAACTGGAACAAACAGGCAGCGGCCGAAAAGCGAACTGCAAGCCGCGTCTGCTTTCTGAAGGGAAACAATCGGCTTCATTCTGAACAGTCACTTCCATCTGATATTAAGATGAAAATATGCAAAGCTTTGCTGTCCCCGCTCTGCATCACAAAGTACCCCCCGCCCCCGCCCCCCCCCCCAAAAAAGGATAATGGGGGCAAAGTTTTGGCCTGCCTGTGTTGCTAGCAACGCAGTCAAGGAGACAGACGCCAGTGATGGAAATATTTCCCCCGATAAGAGCGAGGAAACAGTGACTCAGCGTCTTTGTCTGAAGGTGACGCGCTGGCATTTATCTGGAGTGAAGAAGGAGCTTCCTCTCTTCACCTGCAGCCTTTGTGATGATTATTTTTCCCGCTTCGCCCCGCGATTGAGTCTCAACTTACAAGGCTGAAGAAAAGCCAATTTAAACGAAGGTCAGATAAATACAGCGAGAAAAAGGGTGGAGGAGGGGGGGGGAACTGGGGTCACACTTAGTGTCATTAGTGCTGCGTTGGTCAAAGGTGGCGTTCTAGCCCAGCGATTCCTCTACAAGCAGATTCTAATTGCACATCCACAGCAGAAGCAGCTCCATATCTGCAGTAATTAGCGGCTTCCTCCCGTGACGGGCTGGTTGCAGCTGAAGGTGTGAGCCTCATTGATCTTTAGCGTTTAGGCCCGCTCAGGCTGAAATGGATCCGTCTCCCCTCGCTGCAGAGCGCCAGAAAGCCAGACTGAACTTTAGATTATAAAATTCAAATTTCCCTTCTCGCCGCTTCCATCCGAGTGCTTCCAGAAAGCTCCCAGGGCCCGTCCGCCGAGGCCGGCGCTGGGACTGCGCGCGGGTCGGCACGTGGGAGCTTCAAGTCCGGGCACTTGGCTCGCTGCACCTTCATTACATCTGGGTGTGTCGCGGGTTTATAAATGGCTCCCTTTCAACCAAACACAACTTTTGCGTGGTTCCAACCCCTCGTGACTGCCCCCCCCCTTCCCACCTCCCCAGTGTAGGAAAAACCATGATTACTTTCCTATCCACACAGCCAGCAGGAGGGTTCCAGCCCCTTTGGAGGGGGGTTCAGGGCTCTAGTGGGAACAGCTACTGCTCTCAATCTATCACAACATCTACGACGAGGCCCCCGACCCGCAGGTTGGTACTTACTCAGGTTGTCCTCATCATCGCTAGATGAGGAGTCCCCGTAAATGAACTGAGACTTAGATTTGGTGAGGATGGGGGAAAGGTTGAAAGAGAAGGAAATTCGCCTTTTACGCCTCAGGCGTCCCACCGCTGAGGGGGGGGGGGAGGGGCCGGCAGCAGGGAGGAGAGAACCAAACAGGCACCGATGAGTCAAGTGAGGAAGAGACCCTCGTCCTGCAGCACAATCAGAGCGGCTTCCCCTCCTTACAGCCAGGAGGCTGTGGAGGGGCTGTCCGCTGTTTGCCATTTAAGCTTGTTCAATGGGTCCCTCTACTGCAGTTGTATTTCTTTGTTTTTTTTTTTGCTGACTCAGCCTACTGCCAAGCACCAAGATGGCGGGAGGAAGTGAAGTTAACTTCAAGTTCGAAAAGCCCGGGCATTCCAAATGTTCTTGAAACACATATTTACAAACTTCGAACTGAACGAAGGCAACTGATTCAAGGTTCGAGGAGCAGACGTCTGCGTTTTCCTCTCGATGCAGCCTCGGAATCCACGCACTCACCGTCGATGTCCCTCTGGCTGATGGCGAGCATGGACACAGACTTGGTGAGTGGCAGGGCCATGGTGGGACAGCTGCTTCGCAGCGGCCGATAGCGCCTGGATTTGTGCTGCGAAGAACCACACAAAAGTTGATTCAAGCCTCCGTGCGTGACCATGTTGAAAGCAAGCAAAGGACACCAAAGCCAGGCGGCGATAATGTGGAACAAAGCAATGCGGGTCGCTAAACTGGAAACAGGAACGACAAAGTAAAAAGGGAAACTCGACATGTGATGCTTGGCGCTCGCAATTTGGGTTTAAATTCAATGAGCGGCAGAGTGAAGGCGCCCGAGGAAAGCCATGTTTATTAATTCTCCCTAATCCCCAAACTGACAAGTTTCAAATTTCCCCCGACTGATTATGTGTCTTGTTTATGTCCCGGCTTTACAAATCCGCCGTTCCTCTCCTGAATCAGGCGGAGGAAGTTTCTGAGGTGGGGGGGGGGGCACCCTCGGGGGTTGCATGTGTGACAGTTTGAGATTTTGACATCTGAAGGGCAAACTTGTGTTTGTATGCGTTCCCTTGTTCTGCCATACTCGTAGGGACGTCAGCCTGATTGCACCCTGACCCGTGGGGACTCGTGTCAGTGGTTTTGGCTCTGTCAGGGTTAAGACGAGCAGGAATTATCACTGACCTCGGAAGGCATGAAAACCTACTTGGTGTGTGAACTGTGTGACAAGTTTCAGGTTAGGAACGTATTTGAGATCACGCAAGTTGAATTTGTGGTTGGAAGCCATCCTGAGAAGATGAATATGAGTCAGTTCATGGTTCCTGCGTATGTGCGTGTGTGCTGACCGGGTCGTGTAGCCTGCTGTGCTCTCCCCTCTCCTCCCGCTCCTCTGTCAGGGACACCAGGGATCCCCTGTCATCGCTGTCTTGCCGGGGCATCCTCGAGGGCTCCAGGATGCGGGGCCCCTGGGTGACAGTGCTCCTCAGCTCCTCCTGGCCCCCGCTGAGCCCCTCCAGGCTGTAGCTGCTCGGACAGAGAGAGGGGCCAACGTGAGCTCAGTGGAAGTAGAAGAGAAGTCATCAGAGCTTAGTGGATGCACACAGACTACTTCTGCAGAGAGCACACGGACACATGCACACATGCACCTGTTGACACACGTGCGCACACACACACGCACGCACGCACGCACGCACACACACACACACACACACACACACACACACACACACACACACACAC
>JASSRZ010000001.1:4763288-4779488 GCA_032164315.1 Malacoctenus gilli
CCCCCCCCCCCCCCCCCCCCCCCCCCCCCCCCCCCCCCCCCCCCCCCCCCCCCCCCCCCCCCCCCCCCCGGCGCACAGCGATGCAAAACATCTGCTGCAGACGGCAGGAAGCACAGCTGCACGCGGCAACCTCTGCGAACCTTGCAAACAAGCGTGCGCACGCCGACCGTCGCCGCCGCCACCGCCGCCGCCGTTCGGTCTCGTCGCGGGAATCACAAAGAGAGGAGGAAACTCGCAGATAGCGCGGCGCACCCCGCTCAATTCACCGAAAGCGAACCGCCGGTTTCAGCACTCCGCGCGCCGCCGAGGGGACGTCTTTCAGCCGCGCCGTGTGACTGTGCTCTCTGCTGGCTCGAAGTGCTTAACAATGTGACCTGCTGGGGTATTGACCTGCTAATCACGGAGCTTCAACGGGGAACAGGCAGCTTTTAGGGCGACTTCAAAAGCACAGCTGGAGGCTGTGAACCCCCACCCCCAACCCCCACCCCCACCCACCCCTCTTTTTAAACATGCATGTGTGAGTGGAGCTTTTTCTCCTCCACACATCCACCACGCCGCTGTACCCGTTTTCAAACATCCAGGTGAAACAGCTGCCGGTTTGAAGAACTCACACATACTGTTACAAATTCTCTTTCACTGCTGCTGTTAATGAGGACATTACAACGTATTCCATTGCTGTTTAAATTAAAGCTCAGGCCCACAGGAAGAGTTTTTTTAATGACTTTTTTTTTTTTTAAAGAAAGGAAACATCGGGCAGGCAGGAAAAGAATCCAACATAATGTTTCGAGTGGGGCCAATTAGCCTGAGCATAAGTCGGCTGCAGTTGTAAAAATTAATGCAGTCAACTTGTTTCTTTTTTTTTTCATTCTCTGGAATCATTTTCAGTACAACTGTGTCCACATTGTACAACTTTCATGTTCTCTAATGAAGTATTCAGGTTATGGGCTGGAGGTCCGCTGTTTCGAGTTCAGAGTTGAGAGGCAGAGTGCAGCCAGTCAATCCCTCGCACCGCCCAAGGTCTGCTGGTATCCATGAAAGTTTTTAATCGTTGTTGTTTCTTCCCGCGACTCCAAAAACAAAGCTCCAACCGGGGATAAATCCTGAAACAACCCGCCATCTCAGCCTGGATGAGGTTTCCAGTAAAGACAGTGGCCCCACAGCCCACTAAAACTTCTCAAACTACCAACATGATGTTTTGGATACGTGTACTCGGTATCTATGCCAACGTTTTAATCGGCTAATTCCTCTTCTTTATATCTCGGTTTTGGTCTTTTCTGTGTGCATGCACCACCTACAGGCCTGACATATATATGGCAGTATTTTTCAGCGGTTTCATGTGGACAGACATTTTCTTGCATTTAAATTTGGCTTCTCAGATAACGTTTGGAAAACTGACAAATTCTAAGACTCTCTGTGGATGAGGCCAAAGTCCTTACATGGCAGCTCCATGTTTTCACGCAAAGCTGTGGTTGAATGCCTCGAATTAAACTTTGTATCTTTCAGGCGGCCCTGCTGCGTAGAAACTGCTGGAACAACAGTAAAAAGTGGCCAATGGACAACAACACTTCAGAGATGATACTCCGTGAAGCGCTGCACTGACACAAAGTTAAAGGTTTATGGCTCTCGCTTTTCACGGAGCAATTACTCTCTCAAGGACACTCAGGGGAGGTAGACTGCAACGTTTTCCATGGTTTAACTGCGCTACTTGCTGCTCCTTAGCAAGATGCGGTCAGAGGTACTTTCTGAGACAAAACCACATCATTTAGGACATAAATGCAGCTGACGCCTTTCATAAATCGATCACATAGGAGAGGAGTTTACCAATAACTACTGTGAAGTAAAAAATAACTTGAACCATGATATTAAGCTTAAGATTGTTTTCGCACCCATCTTTTTTTTCTGTTTCACTGCCAGTCCGTCTCACAGCAAAGACAGCGGTCGGCATCCTTCTGCCAGATGCACACAATCAAAGGTCACCGAAACTTTTGGAGGAAACCCGAACAACCAGCGTCATCCCACACATGCACAGGGAGAAGATTCAAAGCGGTAGGATCACCACCTCGGACTTGTGCAGGGGGTCTTCTCGCTGTGAGGAAAGCGTGGGGACCACTACCATGCCATAAAATCAATGTTGTGATTTTCGACCTTTGTAACCCTGAAAATGAAACGAAACACGTCCAAGTCCTCCCCTGAGCTTTTCCAAACAGATTTATATCTATCAAGCTAAAGCCAAAGCACCTTCTGTGAGTACTGAGGTAAAAAGAGAAGAGTCTCCTGGCTAATTTCTAACAAAGATCAGTTATCATCTGGTACTTCATGGTGTATTGCTGTCACAGGTCAACTTTTTGGGCACACTGAAAACCAAGTACTACAGAGCCCACCGCTGATCTCAGATCTGAGATTAATATCAACACCATGCCACAGATTACAATGTTTTGTGCAACTTGAATGAACACCAGTGAAGACCGGTGGTGGATTAGGACTGTATCCCTCTGTCTGTTCTTTCAGAGAATTAATCAGACAGAAAGCCAAGTTGCACTCCAAGTGTTGGCACGTTAAGCGAAAAGGGAATCGATGGCAAATTCAGACAACACTTAAATAATGAAGACAAACTGTCTGTACCTACGAGTTAAAATCCATACAGTGATTTGGGGATCAACACAAGTCTTTCCTGAACTCTGCTACATGACACTTTGCGTGATGAGTTATCTTTCACTGAAGTATTAAGTCAGACAAAAATAAATTCTTCAAAGTGTCAGTTATGTTTACAGCGAACAAAAAAAAGAATCTGTTTTTGTATTATTTATTTATTCTTCTTTGGATTGACATTCGGTAAACTGATTATCTTCCGTTGCGGTGGTTCAGATCATATCAATATGCCAAAAAGTTATTTTCTTCCACTTTGTTAACTGTGGCATAAAGGGCTTAATTGACAAAACAAAGAATTATATCACATCCAAATGAAAAAAAAAAAAAAAAACTGTGACATTTGATGAAAGCCAAAAGTTGGTGGAGCAGTCTCCACAGTTTATAGAGCCGCTGCCATGCCCGCCATCACGCAACCCGCGTTAGCCGCTGAACCACTACCTGCTCATTTAATTGTAAGCTGCCCTGCAAAACATTGTCCGCTAAATGCCAGGAATGTAAATAACATGTTTACTCACAGCCCGAACCGTTCGGTCGAGTCCCTCGCTGTTATTGAGGGAAAACTCATTTTGTGAAGCGCACCCACAAGCTGTCCTCTGCCTAACAGGTCATGTAACCCTCAGCCCTCGCTCAATTCCTCCACTCATTAAAAGTCTCTCACCGGCCAAACTAATATTGCAACAACACCAAGGTCACGGACCTCTCGGCCTCCTTGAAACCGGCTGTTTCTGCAGTTAGCGATCTACAAATTCACACTTACAGGCCGGAGTAGCCATTTTCACTCACTGTAGACTCCATTTACTATCTTTCTTTCTTTCCTTTTTTTTTTTTTTTTAAAGGACGCAATTACAGGCTGACTACTTAACCCCTGTGAGCTATCTCACTGTGAACTGCTGTGATAAGTGTAGAAAATCTGAAGTCTAATGAGGCCTGACTACCCGCCTGGTTCCACTGAGGAGTCTGACTGTAAATCACAGATAAGGTTGTCTGGGTGGTTAATGTGTGAGCTGGTGCAGCCTTCAGAAACACACACACACACGCGCGCACACACACGTACACACACACGTCTCTTACTTATCTCTATTTCCTGTTGCCTTCCACACCTGCTGCTAGAACATCCGAGAAGACACTTGCTCCAAAGTGCCCCCACCCGCCCCACACTCTTCATTTAATATGTATCAAATAATACAAGCGCCACGACAGCACCTCAACCCCTTTGGGACAATTTAAATGACACCTAAATCACATTTGGGAACAAATTTCAAGCACGCGGATAATGAGCCAATTTATTTATCAGTAATCAAATAAATAAAGAGTAATTAACAGTTGTAAATTAGCCAAGATAACTGAAAGGGCATGGTGGTAGGAGAGTCCAAGCCTCCTGTTTAGGCCTCTCCGGACACATGACAGGACAGAACACACTCATTTTGACCTGCTGACGTCCCACCGGCTCCATCCGGCTCAGTCCGATTGCGTTGGTGCTAAAAAAAGTCTGTTATCGCCTGATGGAAATAGCTAAAAACTGAGCACATGGAGCCAAGAAGAGCTGAGAAGGTGCGAGTTACAAAGTGTCGTGTTGGGTTTCTTTGCTGTGTCATGGTCATTCCTAACCAATGACCACACCAGGAAATGCTAACCCTAGAGCCCGGTGGGTGGGGCTTCCCCTCCCAGTGGATGAATGGAGGAGTCCGGAAGCATGTTTGCATTTCGTACTGCTTCGAGCGACTTCCAGATGCTGTAAAGAATTTCAAATTGCAAATCATCTTTTTTCTGATCTTAGTGAAAATACGCGACGCTCACTGCGATATCGTCAGCTGACAGGAGTCTCCCCCCACAGTGGGCTTTGGCTGACTCAGCCAATCTGCTTGAAGGTTCCGCGAGGCCAGCGTTGACTTAAGCCCGTATGCATCATGTCGTGAGAGGTTATTTGAGCTGCATTTGCGTTTGATTGGCAGTAAAATGCCAAAGCCATGTTATATCTCTGGTTACACTGTGTCATCAACTGGCTCACAACATTGGGAGTTGGGTCCATTTATTCTGTCAGCTTTGTTGCAATCTTGTATTTTGTTGCTCTCGAGTCTCGGTCCACTTTCTGCCTTTAAAGTTTCAGCCCTTAGTCTTAACTTTCATGAGTGAGTTAATGAGTGTGTGCATAACTTCTGTATGCTTTACCTGATCGAATTAAATAGTCAAAGTATTTTATCAAATAAATGTTGTTTTGTTATTGTTTTAACTTTATCAAAGTTATTCATTTCTTCACATAATTCTTTGCCAGTTTATGATTCCTGATTTCTTTTCTCACTGTTTTTAAGCAGGAGTCCATAATGAGTGTTAATTCAGTTTTTCTTGTTATTGTTTGTTGCTATTTTTTGCCTTATGGTCGAGTAGTGTGGGCAGTGTGAAGTGTTACCTTCTTTATGTGTTGTATTTGGACTGTGTGCCGCAATTTGTGTTGAAATTTTTAAGTCAATTCAGTCAATAATTTGCTGACGGGATGCCAGGATTTTAGCAACAAGCTGAAATTTTGACACAAAATGTATTTGTATTTGTAGAAAGAAAAAGAAAGGAACTTACTTCAAACTTGATATTTATCTTATTTTTTCATCTATCTCTTAATCTAGCAATACCAGAGAAAGCAAAGGTCCTCTCTGACCTCCCAGTCAGGCTTCTTCCACGACACATCGAGTGAGGCAGCATGCGGAGGCTGTCACCCAGGTTCCAGACAGCCACTCCTGTGCTCGCAACATTCATGGATCTCTAAATGATGCAGTCAATCAAAATCTTCTGGAATTACGCTTATAATTAACTCGGAACATGTCCATCGTGAACAAAAAGGATGGCTGAAACGGGGGGCCTATCCCCACAAAGGCTGTGCGCGTTCATTGTCCATCCATAGGTCCACGCAAAAGCTGATTTATGGCTCTTCATTAAGAGGTAACTATGGCAGCTACGTGCGCAGACTCAGAAGCCGCGCCACGCTGGGCGGGGGGGGGGGGCGTCGCTCATGTGTGCAGCCACAAAAATTAATGATTGGAGCGGGACACTTTCGGGGACGGTTCCATTCTGGAAGGAGCCCAGCCAGAGCCAAGCGTTATAAATTACAGGTCCGCCTCAAAGAAGACGTCTCGCCGTTGTCCCAGATTATTCATTTCTCAATCAATTACGTGGAAGTGTTGTTTTTTTATGTTTGTTTCTGTGGAAACAAGATCACTAACGTACACAATTGAACACATTAAGAGAGGCACAAATTGTTATAAATGGCTGCCAGTCAGCCCCATGATTTGCGTGCAGCCTGCGTTCTTTACTATCTCCCCCTGCACACCCACACCATGGTTTGTTGTTGTTCCAGTTAATTGGACCCGCTCTCAGGTTGAAGTCAGGTGGAGGTATTCCAGGAATTGCTCGAGCCCGTCAAACTACCGATAATAACGATGAAAGTTTTGGGTCGTCCCACCCGAACAGGTTCAGCAGTGACACATCCAGGTACACGCTGCTCCGCATCGACTCCGCCACGAGGGAGGCGAGGCGAAATCGCCCGTGTGGGTGGATCAGAGGTGTGTGCTCACAAACGAGAGTGCTGCAAGGGAGGAGTGAGGGTTTTCGGTGATACTCACATACAACGGAGCTTGCTGTGGATTGAGTTTCATGTCCTTGGACACTGCAAAGAGAAAACCAAACGAGAGGGTCAGATCAGAGGGACGTTACAGTGGAAAACAATGTCGGGAAGAAATTGTGAACTTGCAACTTGAGGCAGTGGAACAAACGTTTTGTCTGACACTGTAATCAAACATATCAGTGCCCAAAAACACATGTCTGAAAGGTGAAATACAGTCTTTCTATTTACAGTTTTTAGCCTCCAATGTCGCTACAAAAATGTCCTGAGGTCACCTCGGTCATCTTGAAATCCACTGGTTTACTTCTCTGTAGCGAGAAGCGAGTAAAGCAGGACTCACTCAGCTACGGTGCAGCGGAGGCGTAATCACTTCAAGCAATTCATCGAGTAGATCATAAGAAGATAAAGGTTCATGATGCAGAATGGGAAAAGATAAATAACTGCAGTGTCTGCGTGTACAATGGTAACACGAAGGTTTTGAAGCAGTACTTCAGCATTCAGATGGTGGAGAACCAAATATTGCTTTTTGAAATGCTAATACTTTTTGCAGTGGCGATTGAGTCGTAGAAGGAGAACAAACAGAATGCACCCGACCGCCTTTCAAGTGTTAATGTGAGCAGAACTCAAACTGTCACCATGGAGCAGTGTGCTTTCAAGACACACAGCTTGACTGTTCTTCTGTGCGCTGAACTCGCACATACCCAAAATATTCTGGCAACACTTCAGCCACCTCCAGTTAGTGTGTTTAATAAAACTATTAAATATGCAATAATTCATGCAAAATTTCTCTCTAAATATTCTCTTTAGTAATCGAGTAGAACTTAGAGTCCAGTATATTGAGTTACCAAAAGCCTTGCACATCCAAACATGGGATAAAACGACCAATCAGATGTATAGAATACAGCAAATGTGCCTCCTTTTCAGAACATCACCATCACTGGATTGTGACTCTTTCGAAGCGATAATTCTCTGCTTTCTTGAGAAACAGATGCAACTTTAAGTGTGTCGAGTGTCCTTCCTAAACGTACATCAAAAAGCGAGTCGTCTGCATCTCTTCAAGGTGTATACAAGCAAAGAGTGGATGAGGAGGTGAGCATACGCAGGTAAGTAACTCTGATGTGATGTAATTACCCCTGAAAGCATTCACATTAAGCGCCGTGCCCGTGTTGTTCCCTGCCTTCGGCTGCTCGGGCCACAAGCGCCGCATCGACACCTGCGTATGCTTCACCCGCTCACACTTTATAACGTCACACTTCTTCACACAGCTGCAGCTTTTGTTCCGGATGCAAATTTTACACACTTAGCAGCTTTCACACCTTGTCTCCAACGCAAGGAAGGTGTTCGCCAGTGTCAAGGAAGCCAGGGGCGCAGATTTCAGAGAAGACAGACATATTAACCAAGAAAGAATTTGGTAATAGTTTAAATCCGACACCATCTATTTTTAAAACTTATTGTGTGATAAGGAAAAAAAAGTTTCTTTACTCTACTTTATGTTGTAGAAAGACCTTTAACAACCTTGGAGCAGGCAAAGGCTCAGCAACTCCACCCTACACCCCTGTGACCTCTGGCAGCACTTTTCATGAACTGGGGAAAAAAAGCCTTCTGTATTAATCTGCCTCGATAAAAAAAAAAAAGTTCCGCAGATATTAACCTGGGTGCCGGAATGAAAACTAACTTTATTTCGTTCACAGAAAAAAGGGGCGAAAATTCAGCTCCGTCAGCGTCGGAACATTTTGGTCGACAAGGTGGCCATTAAGCCCAACCCTGGCAGCAGTCCCAACGCTCGGCGGGAGGTTAATAGTGCATGAGTAGAGAACAGACACTGAAGCACACGTGGGAACACACACACACACACACGCTAGCTCATCCTCCGACCGGCACTGCCAGACCTCTATCTGTGTTTATTTGTTCAGATAGCCACAGAGAGCGATGACAAAACTTTCGGAGAGCCCCGAGGCTTATCCTTCGATTACCTGTCAGTTTAACACGGAGGAAACTAAGTGAGAGGAAAGTAAACCACTGGGAGCACTCTTTTCCCTCCCCAGCGAGAGCTTTTTTCTTTTCACGGTGGGAAGATCAGTTAGCTGGATTTACCGGCTCATGTTCACGTTTGATATCCCCCCCGCTCTCGGTCCGGGACGCGGGCCTCAAAGCTGTTTTCTGGGCACGGGGTCAGGAGCAGAGAGTGTGTAATTACAACCAAACAAATGTATTACAGCCCAGGTTTAAGGACGAAAAGGGCTGGAAACCCCTCTTATTTTTTCGGCGAACTTTCTTGAAGAGATACTCGCCTGCTCGCGTTCACCGGTGAGCCGAGGGACTCGGAAAAGGCCGGCGTTCTCCTCGGTTATTTGCAGAGACAATTTTCTTTTGTTTGCTGTTCCCTGGCACTAAAACAAGTCCTTGCTGCCGGCCTCAGTGGTCAGCAGTACATTAATCACATGAACCCCACAGCGGGGGAGGCGGCGACAAAAGGCCATCACCTAATGAGTTCAGCAGAGAACTCCGAGAAGGAGTCAACGCCGGGCTTGACGGCGCGCTGGAGCAAAGCGGGGCCAATTCGCTTTTCTGCGGGCCCAATCCAAACATTTTTCCACTTTTCTGCTAAATAAATAGGCTGGAGCTAGAATTAGGCGGATCAGGTAAGGGGATAATCAGTAGCTCTAATAATACTCTGGAGTCTAATCCTCTTGCCTTAAGTGCACTGGGCCAGAGACCAGCTTCCTCGCCACATGCACAACTTTGACTGATAAGACGCTCGCCTGATGCCCCCTCAAGCCCACTGCCGCTTTTATTTTTCACGTTATTGCCATTCGCTGTCATCGGTGGGAGCTCTGCGACAACCCGGCGGTGCGCGGGCAGGCGTGAGTCGGTCTCGTAACTCAAGGACACTTAAGCAGGCCGGACTGACAGTTTTATGGGCTGCCGCAGTTGTTGTGCTGTTGTCGTTTTATTTACACGACATCTGAGAGCCCACGAGATGACCTTTGTCATTGCACAATGGGGAAATATTTGGGGAGGAAGTCGGAGCTTTTGCTAAATTCAGGGATTTTTTTTTTTTTTGGACTGTCGGGGACGGAGCTGATAACATTTATTCACCCAAGAAAGGTTTCTGTGCCCTTTATCAGCTCCGTCCTGCTTTACATTCCCGACACATTCATAGTAGGCAGCTGCACGCAACAGCTTAGTCTGACACTGTAATGGCCACTTCTTTGCTCTCCTAAGCCCCTGTGACACCCGGATTTCTCTCAGCCAGTCAAAATAAAACTTCCATCTGCATCTAAAAAAAAAAAAAAAAAACTGTGGAAAGTTTGCAAGAAACTCGCGGACAAAGTTTTTATGTCGACAAGCCCTCGATCGTCGCACAACTGATGGCCGTCTGATTCCTGGGAACGAGTTTGGAGGCTGTCATTTCGTATTCAGTCGATACCAAAGTGTACCTTTGTGGAGACGCGGTGACGTGTGGAGCGCGCTGCAGCGAGGACGTTTGATCCGTTATATAACTTTGTTGCAGAAATTGTTCTCCAGGAGTGAGAAAGAGAGACAGGAACCAATGCACCACCAAGGACTATGGAGGACTCTGGAAACGTACATGGATTGGTCACCAAATGTATCCCCATGATTCAGAATACGCACAGTAAGGTCAAGTTGTGTATTTCTTAATGACTACACTTAACTTGCCAGACGACAAAGTAATGTACTGGCATCCAGTGTGACGTGACATTGAGTGAAGCCAAAAGCCTTTTTTTCCCATATCGGTAAATGAGAAAAACAAACTTTATACTTTCAAAATAAACGACTGAAACCTCCATGCTTCGTGTTACATGTTATTCTTGTACAGAGTTTCAAAAGAACAGACTGGTAGTCAGCAGGACGGCTACACGGCACCACAATCTTTGCAGAAGTTGAACTGAATGATTGACAAGTCATGAGTATAGCAAGTGAAAGCAGCCTGTAAGTGGTCTGAGTTCAGGCAGTTAGTTCACATATGGACAATTGGTATCTATTAGCTGGTCGGGTTATGTTGATCACAGAGGCCTTTCAAAATAAAATCTTTGAACTCAATACTTCAGTAAAAGCTTTGTAACAAATATGAGGACATTTATTCGTATTCGAATGACTGCATCTACAAACCACAAAACGAATGTGGGGCCAGCGAGACTGACGATCGAATCGGGTCAGTTCCTCTTTGAGCATGAGTGAACACGTGCTAAATTTGCAAAAATAAAGTTTTCAGATTATGCCGGATCACAACTGGGTGACTATGCAGGTGCAAGAGAGGCAAACAGCTTGCCAGGACAAAGCTGGTGTGAGGAGAGGCCTGGTAAACATATATCTGACGGAGGAGCAGTGAGGTCGCAAACATGCAGGGCCTCACGCCACACATTCCCAACAACGGCATACGCTGGCATTATTTTTACACACTGTCCCACTGCACACCGAAAACACTACTACTTTGGGAGAGCGTCAGGAGGCAAGATCGCACCCTTAGAAAAAAAAGTGCAAATACTTTGCTGGAAGCCAAAGTTCCAGTGCATTTGAAGGTAGAAGAGGAGTATCACACATAAACACACTTGAGGGAGACACGCAGTGGTTTATTCAAGGTAGAACTGCAGTCTTTTCCAAATAAACGGCGTCTTCTGAGTGCCGGGTGACCATGTGACAAGAGCGCTCGGTGCCAGACTTTCTTCACTTCTGTTTCTCAGGGCTGTGGCGTCGCGCTTAAATGCTTGGATAGACACGACCCTGAGGAGGAAGTTGACTCATTTTGAATGCATCATCTCAGGATGAAATTGCTCCACTGGGGGCGGGGCGGCAGGGCGGCTGTAACGTTACACCCCAACTTCCTCTCGAGCGTGCCTCAGAAGTTTGTACCAGTTAACCAGCCCTAAGTGGCAAAGCTGCCACTTGAATGTGTCGGTCGTCTGAAAGCTCTTACGTGTTTGCATAGCTGCAGTATGAATGAGCTGCATTTTCAGTGGCTTTGCTGAATTTACCCAGAGCAAAGAATAAAGGCTACGTGGTGTGTTTCTCGCCCATGCTGGGCCACAAAAGTTGGACTCATCCACATTTTTTATACATTTTTTGGATCAAATATAACAAAACAGTGAGAAGCTGGACTCTTTCCTGTTGTTTGTAAAAATTAGTCTTTCTTTAACCTTGCCTGTGGTTTATTTACTTGGTGGACATGGACATGGTCAGTGGTTTCTTTACATATGTGGGAGATCCCTTATCCAAGCTGACTTCAGGGTCCCCTTAGAGCTTTGCAGCAGGCAGGATGCTATAGTCCATTATAAAGTTAGCCATGTGTCATTATGGAGGACTGGTCATCATGCAATGAGAAACTATCAGTCTGCCTTGTCTGCTGGACTCTGGTGGATTCTTCCCATAAGACCTGAGGAATGAACAGACCCTTGGAAAGCTGATTCCTCACTGTTCAGATCAGGGGAACATGTCCAAGCTCATGTGTGACAGTTTCTCAAGTGCTGTTTACATTGTGGGTTGCTGACTGCCGGAACAGTTCTTTAAGGTTTTACTGAGGTGATTTTTCTTTTCTGGTCTGACTTGGTGATTTTTGACAAAAGCAGACCAACAAAGTGCACAGCTTTAGTATGTGAGTCAACGTATAGACACTCATCGTTGCAGAATACTCCAGTCCAGGTCAAATCAGCACAGTCAAAAGTAGTTAAAGTGATATCTGAGAGAATTTACTTGAATTTCTTTTGTAAAATCAGAAGAATTTTCATTCCTGTAGATTCCATCATGAATCCACTGATGCAAATCTGCAACAAGTGATTTCTTTTCAAAAACATATTTCCATTGGTGAAAAACAAAGTGCAAAGTTAGGTACCTAAAATCATGTTTCACATCTTTGTCAACATGTTTTAGCAACTTTCTTTTTAACGGAATGTGGGGGAAAAAAAAACAACATTTTTCTTTCAACTGTATCTGAGTGAAAGTAAAAGCATCCGTGATTCAGATCAGTCAGATTGGACGGCATTCTCAGCATAAATGTGCTTCATCCGAGGAGTGTGCACTCTTTCTTTGTTCGGGCGTTCGATGAAAGAGGCGGGAACAAACAGATGACAGTGAAGCCAGCTGAGACAATGAACTGAAGAGGCCACGGAGGCCGACAACAATTCTCCGAGTGTTCGTGGTTACAAGGGACTCTTTCACAGAGCAGTCACTTGATTCTGTGTTAATATAATATGAAAACATCTTTGAATGCATGTTTGATATCGGAACCGCCATTGATCTATTTCCCTCCCGCCGCCCGCGCGGTCACACAGGACAGTGGGTGTGTCGGTTCATCTGATCCAACAGTTCCTCCTGGGCAGCGGCGATCATTCAACTACACGGGGGGACTTCCGAAATAGCTGCAGTACAGCTGCGGGTCATTTCTCAGTGCGGCCCCTCTGGTAGGAAATTACAAAAACAGGAGTTTACACTGAATGCATCGATTTCCGCACCACATACGGCTGCACAGAGGTAAACAAGTTCCGGGCAATTTGCTGCTACACGATATGCTGTCGCTGCAGCTAATAGCAAGACTTCTAGGTCAAGTAACAGAGCGCATGTCAGGGGGGTAAAGGTAGACCAGAAGAAAAGTGTGAAACCAAGTAACCAGAACTAACTGTAAGTCTGTACAGTAGACACAGAAACAGTCGCACTCATGTCAATCAGTGGATCCTTTGGCAGTACCCGAGTATCTTTTGCCTAAATTAGCACCACTAGCGTGTGTTTACAGTTTTGTTCCCCAATTTCTTCCAGAGAAACATACATGGCGAGGTGAAAATAAAAACACCTTCCTTTGTAACAGAAGAACCTTGAGAAATGACATCCCCTCAGCTCACCCTACAGCCACCCGACACCTGCTTATAGAGATTACACAAGCCATTAACTCCTTCTCCAACACCGGGTGCAGCCAGCCTTCAGCCGCACTCCTTAAGAGTCTCTATTACGGCAGAAACTGCCTTTGAACTGCTACTCCAGCAGAGCTTTTCTCCCTCTGTAGCCGAGAGACCTCGCGGAGAGCGGGGCATCAGACGCGTTCAAGTGCACGGCCATCACAAATGGACCAATAAATCTGGAGACAAAAGGCCCTCAATGCAGGCAAAGGAGTGGCGATGTGCGGAGTCGAGGGGTTGTGAATGGACCTGTTATGGCTTCCGCAGGTCCCCTGGCTATCAAAATAAGCCATAATAGCCATGTGACTGCAGCGTGAATGGGAGGATGAACAGGATTAGCTTCACAACTCATTAGTCGGACTGTCTTGCACACCCTTCGCGGCGATCAGCTGAGGCTTCCGCAGCACATCCACAAACACGCGACACACTGCAACTCCCGTTTTTTTTGGTCAACATGTTGTTTTAATCCGTGTTTGTGGGGAGGGATCCAGTATACTAAAGGTTTAAGGCCATGGTGATGTTTTTGGAAGCGGGCTTCCGACTCCACTAGTTTAATGCAGCTGAGAATCAGCTTGTAATAAGTCAGTGGACTTTACATATAAAGTGCATCATAAGCCTTCAGCAGTCCCAACTCATCAATGCTGGAGGCACCTGGGGTGCAGCATCTTGTCCAAGACGTGCAAAAAAAGTTGAGACAAGGGTCAATCTGAATGTTCAGATGGGGGTGGGGCTGCTACATCAAGCAGGTCACGCACACTGCTTCTCGCAATACCACAACTAACTATTGCTGTGTGAGCCTGTGCGTAGATGAGTCAATGTGGCCAACAGTACATGAGGTACTGCTGCTGTGGTGAAAGGTTGATATCCGAGTAAAACATTGACTACTCAGATTTGAAGATAAGGAAACTTGGCGAACGCCAAGCGGGAAAGATAGGAGCAGAGCCCAGCATGTAATTCGGTTTGCACCAAAGTCAAGGCGCACATGCACAACTGCTACATAACAAAGTGCAAAGTCAGGCAGACGTGCACTACATGCTGTTTGATTCAAATGGAAATCCTGCGTTTTTGTCAGTCAGATGACGATTGCAAATGAGAATCTTTAGCGGTGGTTTGTTGCTGGTGACAAATAAGCGTTCAGGAGTTTTTGTTTATCAAAAAAATAAATCTCGTGCTACCCAACAAGTGGATGAAGGACAGCAAAGATCGATACAACATAAATGCAAGTGAATGATACCAGTGCAAAACCTGGTGGCTGGACCACAAAGGGAAAACTCATGTTACCGCGATGCAATCATCAACTTTTTCATCCATTCAGGTTTTTCCATGTAAAAAGCTTCATTTTTTTTTCCAAATAACTGAATCAAACGCTGGACACACGCACGTCAACGTTCGAGCAGTTGCTAGGCAACCACTGACAGCCCATTTCCACAGCTTTGCCGAAATAAAGGCATTATCCAAAAGTGCTAATCTACCTCCACCCCACAATCATGATTTATGTGGCCATTCACACAGATCTGCCCTGCCCCACAGTCATTCGCAGAGTTATTATCGCGTCTCTGGCTGGCGAACGGCTGCTTAGTAATCTTGTCCACAAACTGGCATCATGTACTGGAAAATGAAGCACATAATGACGGTGTTTAACAACGCCGAGTTCACAGTACCTGCTGAACCTGGCACTTCTGTGAACACCGTGGTGAGATGTATTTGACTCGCCGCGCTGTGTGGCATGTGGCTTCTAAGGACCCGGGTGCTCTATCACTGCCGGGGGGGGGCGCATGAAATCATCGATCCAATGTCCTTAAAAGAACAATGGACATTTCAAAATCAATCTGGCTATCAGGCAGGCCTGGAGAGGAGCATCTTACCCCTAAAAAAAAATAAAAGCCATTCGGGTCTAAATATAGAGGTTAGAGGAACAGAAGTAAGCAAGGCTTCATCTCAACAACTGTCATCAATCTGGCCAGGCACAGAGTTTGGCGCGGCCAGGTTTCAGTGTTTACCTCTGCAGAGAGAGGAGAGAGCAGGAGGCACATCAACCCAGAGCGATGTCAGAAAATAAAGCCAAAGAATCTGCTGAGGATACTTCAAATAAAACAGGTCACATCATTTGAGGGCCACGAACACAACAAGCGACGTATACGTTTACATAAGTGTTTCAGGAGAGCTCCGTGGCGCAGTCGTTTCTGGGTCACAAACCTCCCATTGGCCATTAATTAACTCGGAGAATGTCAACGCGGATCCGTGTTATGGGGACAACGGTTACCTGCGGCTGCTTCTTCGTGAAGCCCCTTTGAATCCGGCCCCGGCGCGGAGCGCTGCCATCAAGGACATGAAGGAAAAACCCATAAAGAAGGACAGTAGCCCGATATAGACTTGAAGTGTCATCCAACACCGGGGCGCCTCGATGACAACAGAGACCAGCTCCAGGTCTCACCCAGGGCGCAGGGACCGAGTTGGCGGCCCACCTAAGGGAGCCGCACCGACGAAAGAACAAAGTGGACGGCAACGGCCTGCCGAGAAACCCTGTCCTTTTTCTTTTACCTCCTTTTGTGTGTGTTTTGACCTCTTCTCCTGCACACATGCACGTGTTCAACATAAAACTTAAAAGCACCTTTCATCCACACAGAAACTGTGAACGCAGACGCCACGGACTTCCAAAAAAAAAAAAAAAAACACCGCCAGCTTTAGGGGATCAGAGACCACTCAGGTCACCCTTGCCTTGGAAGTCAGGTCTCATGGCACAGTAAGAAGCTTTGGCTAAAAAACCCCCACCAAATGGCACACGAGGGTGCCAGGCAGAGCTCCCAGACTGGAGTAAAGCCTGGTGATAGACAGGCTTTAGCCGTCCCCTCGTCCTCCCTTTTGCCTGTTATTCTCTCACCCTCGTGCCGTCTTTCCCGCCCCTCGTCGGGACGGGGACCGTTGTCCGCGAAGCAAAGTCCTTTTTAGATTGCCGGAGAAGTAAGAGCAGATAGAAAATGCATCCTTATAAGGTTGAGCGGCTGCAAGTAAGTGCGCCAAAAATAAAAGTTT
>JASSRZ010000001.1:4779588-4790275 GCA_032164315.1 Malacoctenus gilli
GAGAAGTAAGAGCAGATAGAAAATGCATCCTTATAAGGTTGAGCGGCTGCAAGTAAGTGCGCCAAAAATAAAAGTTTCATTCCAAACCCGAACAACATCTGACTCACAACAACAGACTTATGTGATCACACCACTCAGATTCATGCAGAAATTCACTGGTAATTTCACCCCTGCAGCTCCTTTCCTGAATGAATACAGGCAGTACTTCAAGTTTCCCCCAGTGTGCTGCGCGTCTCGCAACCTGCTGGGTCGCCGCCAACTTTGGGGAACCATGGCTATCTTTTTTTATTCCCTTCTCTCTCTATCAAACCTTTTTTTCCTTTTAATCAGAAAAACAGATATTGAGAAATTGTGCCACCAAACCAGACAGATCTCCGGATAAGCGAGCTGTTGGGAACATTCATTCAGAGCCGTGAATAACGCAAGGTGGAAACACCTGCTGGCTAAAAAAAAAAAGCAGGATGTCCATTGTCTTGGTTTCGTGCCCCACTCCTGAATTTGTTCCCATTCAGCGACACTAAAAATCACAAGTCAGATTGAGAGAACTTACAGAACTACAAACAGCCCAATGAGGGGGGACAAAACTGAGATTGTTCCTTTGAATGTCTGTGATTTCTCCTTCCTGTGAAAGAGTATAAATGAGAGAATATCTTGCAAGAAAGTTGCTGCTATGATGAATTTGTGTTGGTGTTCAAATGTATTTTAGTAAACTCCTGGAATATTTGCCATCACAATGAATATTTATAAAGTCTGCACGTACTCTATAGCTTTAAAGGGCTGATTAGGTTAAGTTACACACGTTTTATACAGTGACCTTCTTCATGCTGCAGTGTGTTTGGGAGGCAGCCAGCCTGACAAAAACAGGCGACTGAAAGAGCTGGTGATGACGCCAGCTCGGAGTTTGGAGAAGAGGCTGGACTCCAGAGAAACGGTGGCGGATGGGAGCACAGTAAACAAACTGGAGCCGGTGAATGGACAACATCAGATAGCCCCTCCACAGCCTCCTGGCCCAGGCAAGAGCAGCAGCTGTGGCAACCAGCTGCTCTCACTGCGCTGAAGGACTGACAAATAAAGAATGTGTCCATCTTTTATGTCCATTTTGTAGTCTCATTTCATCAAAAAATCATTAAAATAATATCCCAACGATCACATTTCACAAACTTTTAACCCCAGATTTTAAAAATAGGGATGTCAAACCATTCTCCCTTGACTAGTCGTCACAATTTGACTTTATTTCGACTCAGTTTTGCCAACATTTTAGATCCTTTAAAAGCACTGAATTAATAACGATGATCTATTTTGGTCAGATTGAGAATGTCTTTCAGTTTAATCAGCTAAAATTGTGACTCATCACCAAGAGTTTCAAAGTTTTTCGCGAGTTATTTATAGAAGTCTTGTGATTAACAAAAAATAAAGCTCCAAAAGATCCAACAGCGAAATCTCAGGGTGGTCACCAGGCTGATCAGCGTTTGTGGAGGGACTTTGACATGTGCAATCAAAGCCACACAAAGCGGTGATCCTTCCTTGTTGCCACACCGAGGAAGGATCACCACCAGTTTGATGTTTAACTCGGCCGTTTGCTTAACCTCAACTTGGGGTCCTCCCCCTGGTTAACCACAAGTTACTCACCCACCGTTACAACATGACCTTCACCCACATGAGGGACAGAGTACATGAATAAATAAATTGGAGCACAAAGTGCGCCCGTCTGCTTTGCGACGAACTGTCATCCGATTCTTTTTCACGGTTCGCTATCGGGGGGAGCACAGCGAAACGAGCCGCAGGCGACGTCACCTTCCTCAACAGCGCCGGCCGCGGCGCCTCGGACACACCGTGTTGACTGCCATTTAGATAGTCACGGCTGTTTGATTTAATCAAACCTGGCCATTGTCTCGGCGGGCCGATATGAGGCCGGCGCGGTGACGCGACCTCGCCCTGCCGCACAAAAGCCGCCTCTGTGCAGGGCCTGCACACAAACGCTGGCTGACAACACAAGGCCGGGGGATGAAAGGTCTCCTCAGTGTTTGGTGACAGTTATTACCCTCTCCACTGAAACCAAATACCTGTGGGCCCAGATAGCATTATCTTATTGCGAGGCACACTGGGGGCCAGCCTGTAATCAGGGCCTGGGCCTTAAATAGCTACCCTCCACAGGTTTAATGCCAACCCCCCCTCCCCTCCCAACATCCATCAATGGCTCCAAGCTTTAAACAGAGTAACTCCACTTTGTCACTTTTTCATCCCCTGAAAATCAACACACGGACAACAGGCCAATGGCTGCCTTTTGAACCCACCGACGTTCGAGCATCAAATGCACAATCCCGCTTCTGACAGGGCCTCTGACCAGCAAACGCCGGGTGAGCGAAGCGAGCGCCGCTTTATTTACAGAAGCGAAAGCCGGCGGAGCAAAAAAAAAAAAAAAAAATCTCTCAAAATGATCAATAGGACTTTTCACTGTCAACTTTCCGCGGTTACTCATTCGAGCATGGTGAGCAAGATAACAGGCTGCCACCGAAAAAAGAAGACGGGTGTTACCGAGAAAAAAAGAAAGAAAGTGAGGATAAAAGAAGACA
This sequence comes from Malacoctenus gilli, assembly GCA_032164315.1. Classification (NCBI taxonomy): domain Eukaryota; kingdom Metazoa; phylum Chordata; class Actinopteri; order Blenniiformes; family Labrisomidae; genus Malacoctenus; species Malacoctenus gilli. Next base: position 4,782,162 of record JASSRZ010000001.1, read on the forward strand.
ATGAAAAGACGGGGAGAGTTTCAGAAAAGGAAAGTGTCTGTCAGTCCCATTTGGGAGGTAAGAGGTTTAGCCGGTCGAATCCCGAGCTACGCTAACCCCCAGCTTCACACACCAGGCCTGATCAGATTAATATCAACCCCCGCTGCAGCCACGCTTGCTGCGAAACGTGCACAGGGAACTTCAGCGGGTTTTCAGCCCAAAACCAACGGCAACTGAACCCCTTTTGCGGAGCAGTTCTGCAGCACAGTGTCTCGGAAAACTACAGTCCCAGATTTCTAGTTATATCGCTTAACTAGGTCCCGAGCATGCGTCCGCGTGGAAGGCGTACCGTGCGAGACTGCTCGATCAGAAACTCTTAACTGCCCAACAAACATGCACGTGTTCCTGCGCGTTTAACCTGTGAGAGATACACTCGTGCCCTCTCAGGTAATCACAAGTTCTATTCCAACCCGATAACCTGTCAGGTCAGCTTAGAGGTTCCCACACATTGAGGAAACGTCCGACGAAACGTGCCGGAGTTTAAGGCAGAGACACCCAGCAGGACAGAGGCATAATATGGAGACACTACAGGTTTTTGCACTCCTAATAAAGATGTCCATTTTGAAGAGTATTTTCATTTGCCTGGTCAACACTAAAACATGAGTAAAGGCTTTTGATAATTGCACATTTAAAAAAGACGCCTTAAACTGGTGTGTGGAAGAGACTGCTGAGGCAATTGGAGGTGGTACGATCTCAGGACAAGCTTATGAGTTAACCTTTAGACCCTCGCTGCATTCTGACTCCACCTCTGGTACACTTTTGTAGCCCAAGCTCACCAACATCTAGTTCCCACATTCTAGGATGTTTTTAGGTGAAAATTTAACTCTTCTGCTGAAGTTAAATTCAAAGATTTTTGGTGGCCAGATGAATATCGTGTAGTCAGTGTAAAGGTATTGGAATAATCAAAGAATATCTTCGAATGGGAATAAAGTAAAAGCCTTTCAGTCATTCAAGGAAACATTTTAATGCTCTGCACAATGAAAATCTTTATTGGCGTTGTTGAGCAATGTGGTGGGTGGAGTCATCATGTCTTTCTTTCTGGAGCATTTCTCACAGAATTGTGCAACTGGTAGCCCAAAATACTTTAAAAACATGCCCTTATTTTAAGCTTTACCAGACAAACGCCGCAGAAGAAAGTGTGCGTGCGGAGATAAAGAGTAATTTCCCACAAGGAGAGACCAATTACAGCTCGAACAGTGGTCACACGTGTTGGTAACAAACCCACAAAGAGCTATCACTGAGGCAGACGTTGCCAGGTGCATCGCAGCCAGACTTTGACCCCCGGGGAACATCATCAACAAACAAAAACAAAGAAGACAAACCTTCAAATTCAGGGTATAGTTTCCCGTGCTCTCTTGTTTGATCGACATCACCGTGACAACTACCCCCCCCCCCAAAAAGGTGCCTGTTTGATCGCTCTTTATTTTTTACCTCCGTCGCCGCAAACTGAGGAGCAACTTTAAAAGCAGCTCGTCTCGGCTACCTAAGCCGCACATGAAGGCGCCGGTGGAAACCTTACCCAGGGTCTATTTGATGACGACGGGTGCTGGCGGGCTCCCTCAGGTGCACCATAAATTCATTTTAAATCCATCAGAGAGAGCAGGTGTGTTTATGCTCGGCAGGTATCCTCAGTAGGCATGCGAGCTCTCGCCGCGCTGATTACACGGAGCTAAATATGGCTTTGTGCTAACACAGACAGTAGGCTGATCAAAGCCCTGATGTCAGAGGAGCGGGGGCGGGGCCTCTGTAGGCCACAGGTCAGCCTTACCTTCACTGTCTGCCACCGGCCTGGCTCCCTCTGAGCAGTGCTGCAGTTTGGAGCGCGTGCGCGCAAACTCGACCACGCACGCATGGTCGCCAGCTGTACCAGCTTTTATTTATAGGGACGCTCTGGGAATCAGCAAACGTGGTTATGATTTAAATGTGTTTTTATAGCTTACGGTCGAGTGCCAAACAAATACAGCAGACTGACAGATCTGATCATTCCTTCAGTAGATATATCACTTCTGAAATGCGTTTGTTTTGGGGGGGGGGGGGTTATGTCAAGAAAAAGCGGCATCTGAATGCATGTTGAAGGAGAAAAAGAAGAAGAAGAAGTGCTTTTATACCGGTTCAAAACCTCCACTTCCAGATCATGCAGCTTCCCTCTTGCTTGATTCAGTTCAGTTTTCACTGAGGTAATTACTATACACAACATTGTGTAATTGTTCATTAATAAGAATAAATCTAATATTATTTTTGTCTCCCTCGAAAATAAAAAGAAACCTGCAGCCTCGACTGCTCTGATTGCTGACGGGACACAACAGGACATCTGATGAAGCAAATATGTGGAGGCAATTCTTTTTTTTATCGTTTCTCTCAAGAGAAGCAAAATCCTATCATGGGTAGTTGGAGGGTACTTGTACCGTAATCAAAAAGTGAAGTTCTATCAGAAGTGCTTTAAAAGCGATGTGATTTCATTGATCGCCGTGGCACCATCAAACCTTTTTACAACTCCCACTCACTTTCTGACTCGTGGCGTGTTCGCTTCATGGAGGGGAAAACGGCCTCAATAGCTTTTCGGCATCAAGTCAATGGAGGCGCGATGAGAGCTCACAGCTGAGTCGCGTGACTTCGGTCCATCTGCAGAGCGAACTTCCGAACGAGGTTTGATTTTACACACGTTGCAAAGTGTCCATATTGAGGACAAAGATGCAACAATTACAGATAATCTAAGCTAAGATGCATCTTCAGGAAACAAGATGGAAGAGAAAAATCATTGTCACACACACTCGCAAAAAAGCCTGCGAAACTTCAAATCAGCTTGCATATTTGGCTGTAACGAGAAATTTGTCCTTACAACCATTTGAAGTTCTTATTTATACATTATAGTTTGATTGATTTAACATTTATCATTGAAATGGCAAAATCAAAGTTCGCATGATTATTTCACGAAGACACGAAGTCCATCTTGTGACTTACAATGAGCCGTCTAGCTATTTAACATTGATAATTTGTATCCCTTCTTAAATCGCCAATAAAACTTAGAGCTCCCGAGCTTATAATTAGCTAATAATTGTCATGCATAACTAGTGAATCCAAGCATGATCATAAACGAGACGAGAGGAGCAGGCAGTGCTACCGCAGAGCACCAGAGAGCTCTTTGTCAGGGTGTATGTAGATGTTGAAGTGAGCAGCAGCCTCTGAAACAAGTGAGAGCTGCGCTCAGGCTGCAGTTCATAAAGCTTAATGCTTCGCTCCGAACGAGGTTACTAAACCTGAAGCATCCCACGTGATGCGCCTCGATTTCTCCACCACTGCTCCTTTATAAAAAAGTTAACTATCAAAGAGTCGCCAGACACCAAGACGGGGATTGTTTTTTAACTTCTCGCTTCCTTATAACCTGTAAAACCTGCACCTTGGATCCCCCACCGGGCGCAGCTGAGTCACCTTCGCAGGAAGGAATTACAAGCATCGCCTGTATGCTAAAGTCCGACCTCGCTTTTAAAGTCAGGGGAGGACTTCCTCCAGCTGCCTGCGAATCCCACAGCAAATACTCCAGCTGGTTGGTGCTGCATCCGTCCTGACAATCCAGTTTGAACTCCTCCACGCGGCCCGTTTGTTGACTCTGCCACGAGGCGCCGCGCAACAGGTTTGTTTCTCTTCATGACACGACAACTCAAAGATGTTTTAGCGGCTGTGCAGCGGAAAAAAGAGCGCGGCTTAGAGATGTTGCATGACACCACATGTATGCTGTGCTCCCACTGATGCCCTTGTGTTTGCAGGACGCTGCGGCTACCAGACGGCGGTGGTACGTCCGTTATTTGGAGCCAAACTTTAAGGAAGCAAGTTTGCTCGTCTCCTTTTGTTTTTTCCCGTCTTTTTTTTTTTGTGGAAAGCCAGCTGGAGCTCCTGTGGCAAAACCTTTGTATCACCGCCGGCGCATTAACAATTAACAGCAAAAGTCTGCTCGATCATTTCCAGGAGAGCAGAAACACCACTGCAGGGCACAAAGTTTTTTTGGACGCGCCGTGGAGAGGGCTGCTGTTGTCTGAACAGTGAGCGCGGCGGCTGTTTGGCGTGCTGAGAGGATTCCAGCGATTCCAGCCTTAACCAAAAAAAAAAGCCAAGTCAAGGCTTTATTGTGAATATCAGCATGGGGGAATTCAGTAAATGGCCCTCCCAGGCATACTGAATCCACTCCTCGAGGCATCCCACGAGTACCTGTAAGACCTCCTCTAATGCTCCTATTCTGCAGTGAATGCGACATAATTATAAGGCCGACACCGCGCGTCTCCTCCATCATCATTAAATTAGGGGGTTTGAGACGATGAGGAATCGGCTGCGTTCAGCTTGGAGCCAGCCGAAATCCTCGTGGAAATTTACAGCGCTCAATAATGGCAGGCCGGCGTCCTCTCTCATTTCTCTCTGACACTGACGCTAAACGCACATCTCGGCCTCGGATGGCATGAAATCATTAAGTTTCTTCGCTGTGAGAGGCCGATTGTGTAGCTTTCCCCGTGCCCACCTCCTCTCCTCCCCTCGCGACAGCTTTCAGTCTCGTGAACAACAAAGTGACGACGGACGAGCGCATCCCGGTACTTGTGAGGCGTTGGCAGAGTAACATCCGTAGCAGTGACAGGAGGCGACGACGCCTCAAAGTCCACCGTGAAAAGTCACAAAACAACTACGAACAACTCACTTAAAAACTGCTCCTGAATCAGAGTCAGTGTTCAGATTCCTGTCTGATCTGCTCGTGTATCATTTGCCTGTTTTGCAACGACTCAAACTTGACTTGAAGTATATTTATCAGGCATTATGCTTCCAATGCATGCACAAAACATCTTGCGACTGCACAAAGTTTATCCTGCAGACACTGACCTCGAGGGAGCCGGTCGTTTATGCTTTGTTTCCTGCTCTGCAACACCAACAATTGCTTGGAACTTGAAGTGTGAGGAAGCTGGAACATATGCAACTCCTTAAAACTACACGGGCTGCCAATTTAAAAAAGGGACAACGAGAAAAAGCAGCATGTGGGCGAGACACCTCCAATGGTGTCGGGACAAATACGACGTTGTACCTGAACACCTTCGCTGAAGACACACAACAGCTTTTGTGGCTGCTCTGCCACGGAAAAAAAAAAGCTGCTCACGCAATGGATCGCGACACCGAAACACAAAAAAGACTGTCAGCAGTCTTTTCTTTTTGCCTCGTTCGTCAAACAAACTCTTTTCTATTCACGCGTCCCACCATTCTAGGTGTTCTCCACTTGCTCATTTCCATCCCTGATTTCCACAGTTTCCATGATTTTACGTGTTAACAAAGCGAAACCGAGGTCAAGACGCATTCGGCCCCATGTTAAATGTCACCGCGTCCTGACCAATTGTGTCGCGACGTGAAGAATCACACTGCCGACTGAACGCGCTCCAGTTTTTTAACGAGAACAGCGACAAAAATCTGTGCAACAACGTGACACACAAGCAGAACTCCGTCCGAGCCATCAGGAACACCAGGAAAGGTTCAGAAGGCAGCGAGGAAGCTTTCCTGAGGCACTCACTGCCGATGCCAACGGAAGATGTTTTGCAGAGTGGTTTTCCTTTAACTTTTTGACAACATCATGTTACTACGTGTTTATATTCTGATGAGACGCAGGATTGTAGCATTTGTGTGCAGGTTTTGTGAAAGGATGTATCTTTGTAATAAAACAAGAGTCTAAAAAAAGAGATTTTTTTTCCTTTCAAAAAGTCGATTTTTGTCGCTTTATCAGTTCCCAAACAAGAAAAAGTACAAACTCAGAGATATTTTTGAGGGAATTTAATAACAACAAAAAACTCCTTGTTATTGCACTCCAAAATATAATCTGTCAAAATTACTCCTCAACGAGGGAAGCCGAGTTTTGCGACCAAAAAAAAAAACAAAAAAAAAGCACATCAAAACAAAAAGCCTGCTGACAGTCAAACAGTCAGACAGTTAAAATGAAACACAAGCTTTAGTTTTCTGAACGTCGAAGCAGCTGAATTTCTTCGAATGAGGCTCAGCGAGCTCCAACATCAGTGAGAGGTAAATCACAGTGTCGTGACTGCACTGGAACACGTTTTTCTAATACGACATTTCAGTGAAAATAAATGAAGGTCAAAGACGGTTAAAGTACCACCGGATATCCTGAAGTGCAGGCTCTCAACCACTGCACTCTGGTACCACTCGTGAGGTCTCTATTCTCACTCGGGCTGATCTGAAGCACCCCGAAAGTAGAATCAGGAAGTTGCAGTGGAAAGTCGATGAGCTGGAAGCTTGGTGGTCTCAGGCTCTAAATATACCAGGCTAACTATAAGCCAGGGTTTATGTAGCTGCAGCTGGCTGCCAAAACGCTGATAAGCACAGCACTCGTTCTAGTGTTCTGTCTATCAGCTGGGACACATAAAAGTTCAACTTTAGACGCCAGAGTAAAAGCAGGAGTACGGTAAATCAAAAAGGGGTAAAAGAAATACCTCTAGTAAACACACCTATGGTACAGCCGTTCTCAGGAAGGACTCACAACAGGATCATTTCCTCCTTTTCACGCCGCCGCCTCCTCTGCACAGCCTAATGCCGGGGACGGCCAACGCTCGGCCCACATTCACAGGCGCTGAGTCAGATTAACAGGCCGACCTCACAGCGAAGGGCTTCCGCTCGGAGTCACAGTACAAACACGATACTGATGGACACCGGGGCCCTTCTCCACTGAGTCAACCGTGACTGGATGGAACCTCGGGCCGTGGCTCGTCGGCAAACGCTAGAGCAGCGAGCACCAGCGATCGCTCCAGGAGATACAGCAGCTGTGCGCGGTGTTATCTATCCCCCAAACTCTGCTTCCTTTTTCTTTAAAAACAAACTCCAAAAAAAAAAAAACGGGGGATCAGCTGAGAAGAAGAAGAAAAAATTCATGTGGGATTCAACATTATTATCGCGGGTGTTAGTGCGGGTATTAAGAAAGCTTGTCAGATTAGTTGTGATTTAGAGGAAGGAGGTAATCCTGCAAGACAGTGAAAATATGTAACAGGGTCTGTGTCTGACTTCCCCCCTGAGGCAAATTCAACTTGAAAAGACCTCTGATCTGCTCCGCCGGGCCAGTCTGTCTTCAGGCCCTCGCAGGGTGGCAGAAAAATTCAAGCCGACCCTCCAAGTGAGGAAGATGAGACTCCAGAGGCAACCTGTGGGTGTGGAGCCGCACGGTTGGTACTTTGAACGTGCACCAGCGGGTGAGGTCACAGGAATGAATTATTGGGCCGCAGATATCACTGGCATGCGAGGCAGAGCTGGCAGGAACATCGCGAGTCCTGTCGCACAGCTGCACCAACAGGACCTGATACCTGCTGCCCCCAAAGAGAGACCATCACTGTCATTGTTTTACTAGGTGCCGCTACGCTTGGCCTCGCTTAGTAGTGAGGTTGGAGGAAGCAACCGTGATGCATTGTTTTATCGAGTTACACTTACGAATAGAAACCCTGCACCAGGAATTGGACCATATTTTATAAAAAACGTACTTCACTTTAGAACTTATTATTATTATTATAATGTTTTTTTATAGCAACAACATAATTTGTTTGTTTTTTCCTTTTTAATTTCTGTTGTTTTCTGTGGCCACATTGACATGACATTTATAAATACGTGTTGCTGAAGCATTTTTTTCAATCTATGATTCTTTTTCGTGTTTGGTTCATTTTTTGAAAACAAAAAATGAGGTCAAATTCTTGCGCCAATATTCATTGTATTTATTTGTTGATTTTCAAATTCAGGGAGTTTTATGTTTACCTTTTCATTTATGCAGAGTTGACGTGTATTTTTAGAAATCTTAATGTCACACTCGGTTTAGATAATAACTTTGTTTTTCTTCTACAGTGTAGAATAGTTAAATAGCATCATGTGCTGTCATAAATCATGTGTAGGGACGCTGCTCAGTGGCCCAGCGCTGAGGGATGTTTACAGAGCTGTTGACCAACTTTGAGTCAACATTACTTATAACTTAATAACAGAAACAGCACAAAGCGGGGGGGGGGGGGGGGGGGGGGGGGGGGGGGGGGGGGGGGGGGGGGGGGGGGGGGGGGGGGGGGGGGGGG
>JASSRZ010000001.1:4802723-4818502 GCA_032164315.1 Malacoctenus gilli
CACACACACACACACACACACACACACACACACACACACACACACACACACACACACACACACACACACACAGGAATATTACAATGGAAACACTCTTGATTCTTTAAAGTGTCTTTCTGGCCACTAAAATGTGCAATTCTTACCTGGAAGACTTTGGAGCAGGCAAAGCCTCGGGCCCCTCCTGTGATCTTTGACACCGCCGGGGTCCCGGGATGGAAACCACTCGACTTGGTACTTTGGTTCTCCACATAGAACTAAAAAAGGTGGTTCTCTGAACGACAAGTGACCCTTTAATACAATGACGCAAAACTCAATTGCACGTGATTTGACACCAGCCTCGTTTACTTTTTCCTGTCTGCTGCAGGAGATTAGCGACATTTGCCGGCGTTGCTCAAGCGGGACGCTTCCTGCTCAAAGGAGCGCCCTCAATAGGCGAGGCCAACGTTATTCACAAGCCGCCTATTTGCTGCCGCTGTTATATTTGGCGACGTTTGCTGTAAACACCCGATCCGCCGTCGCTATAAAGGAGCAGGAGATACGGGAAAGTGTAATAGGTCCGCCGTTAACTGCTTTACCTCATGCGCGCCAAACAATTGCTGGAGAAGAAAGAGCGAAAATGAAGCACAACAAACGCTACAGGAAGAGCTTGCTCTCGCCCTGAGACGGTGCGAAACACCCTCTCTAAAAGATGTAACAATGGCTCCATTAAGGCGCAGTCAGCAGTGGGGGAAAGAAGAGAAAAAACAAGAAGTAGCACGAAGCTGTGTACCAGTAATTGTACCAACAGGGTTTTGTTTGCTATATTCTTCTCTGCCTTGTTATGTTAAAGTTATTTCGCGCCCACATAAGGAAGATGAAGCACTTAACAATAGGAAATGGGGAGACTAAAAAAGAGCTGACACTTGAGTAGGTGATGCAGAAACCCTGAGGGGCTCATAAATAATATTTCAGATGGATCCGACTGAAGGCAGACAGCTGCAGACGTCAACTGCTCGCGTCGGACCGATTCAACCCAGCCGAACGGTATTTGTTCGGGACTTGTTTGCATTTCGTCGACTGTACGAGAACAAAACGAGGCTAAACGCTGCTGCTGTAATTGGAGGGATGTCAAAGGTCAGAGGGAGACAAACGTTTATAACATCCTGGAGGAGAATAATAAGAGTTGGAGTGAGACGAGGAATAAAGCGGATGGAGGACGCGGGGTTTATCGCTGCTTCCCAGAATCCTCCCCTTGGAAGCTATTAATTTCTTGTGTTTGCATGAGATGCCGCTGCGTTGCACTGCAGGGTTATCCCCTCCTCCTGAGGTCCACGCCCACAGCATCCACCCTCACCGGTGAGCCCGGCATGCAAATGGAGGAGTCCGCAGAGCAGCGGTGTTGCCCCGAAACAGGGTCCTTCAAGCAGGCGCGCAACTCTGCCCAAAAATCATCCTCGTCACCAGGAGGCGGGGGCCTGAATATTGGGCCCGATACCGGATTATTTGGCTGCACGGGTACAAGTATGCGGGGATGACGTAATGGCAAGCCGTGGCCAGCGATTGGCCGACAGCGGCGCTCCAGAGATGGGTGGAGAGAGTGGCAGGCGGGGCTTGAAGGTGAGGGGAGGGGGGGGTTAATGGAGACTGGTGAAGGCAGAGAGTATGAGGGCTAAATTTAGCCAATGGCTCTGCTGGGGTGGAGCTAATCCTCTTTGGACTCGAATTATCTGGCCTTCGGATTAGAGAGCTTTGCCTCTATGGAAGACATCTACTCTCTATAATGATGTCCCGTAGCAGCCCGTACCATGTCCTCCGGCGGGGGTGGGATCGTCTGCACACTGACAGCTGTAATGAATGAAGAGGTTTGTGGTAAATAATGAGCTGTCCAGCGTCCGTTTCGTGTCTGTAGTCACATTTTGCTGTCAATGGAAGATTTAAATAATGAACAACTAAAGCAGTATCCACTAAAATACTGCGTGTAAGTGTAGAGGAGGGGTTTTTTTTTTGCAACTTCTTTTCTACTTAAGCTCGCATGCAGGACTTTTTCTGTGAGAATTGCTTGCTAATGAAACCTCAAGTGCATCAGTGAAAAACAAAGTGGAAAGTGGAGGCTGAGATGCACTAATAACCCCAGAAATTCAACAGCTAAACAAAACCAAAGGATCATAAGATGCCGTGAAAAGTGTACTTTCAAAAGATCCCATTATTTTATATGACTCAATAAAAATCTATGGAGTTAGTTTGCGAGATGCACTCATGAACGGATGAATCAACAGCGAGTTAATCTGGTAGATACATGCAAGTTTTGTTGGAAGTCTGCAGAGGAGGATGCAGGGAAGAAGCCTGGGCATCTTTATGCAACAGTGAAGGAAACAATAGGAAAATTAATGTCCTATTGTTTGAGTTCTTATTTCCAATCAGGTTTATATTGCCAGTGTCGCTTGAAAAGTGTCCATGCGATCAACGAAAATGTCAGTAAGAATCTTTCTCCCTATTATTAAACCTTTAATAGTGTTACACACAGAGTGTTAGGGTTAGGAGTGAGTCAGAGTGAGTCAAAACATGTCTTTCTTCATGACAATCTCAAGTGCACGACTCCTGTGAGAAAAAATCCATGCTCACTGCTAGATAGGAGATTTATTTCAATACAACTTCGCACTCACGACAAAGTCTTCCTCGCCACACCGTTCCCAAATTTGAACCAATCACACAACAGCTGTAAGACAAGCGATGCAAGAAAAGCTCTGACCAGATAAAAAAAACAAGCTGCCGGAACTCCCAAACCAACGCTGCAAAAATAACTCACGTGATTTATTTCTTGCAGCTTTGCTCTTGATGTGTGTATATACAGCACATATAAACCTTCAATTTTGTCCTCTGTGTCTCTTTCAAGTCCGTCTTGCTAAAGACCATTTTGATTGCTGACAACTTAATGCGAGCCTCTCTTTCAGCAGTGCTGTGGCAGTCAACACGCAGCACAACCTGCTTGTAATTTGACTCCAGCCTCCTCGTAAGAAATCCCAAAAGACCAGAGATATTTACTCGTCTTTAAACTCGTCTTCAAAAATTCAACAAATACAGCATTTTATTGTTAGACGATGGAAAATATGAGAAAAAAAACCCAGCAGCCCCCCCCCAAAAATATTGATGTCTTTGGTGAACGAAATTTTAATCATTTTAGGGCATATTTAGTATTCTGGCATTCTGTCAAATGCTGCACAAAATAGTTTTTTCCCCCGTATTTTTTCTTTGTTGCAAATTAAATTTTATTTAACCCTGAAAGAAAGAAAGAACCTTGGGCTTCATAATGGTACGCGAAATCTTTTTGTTCCCCTTTCTTTCCATGCAGAAGGACCTTGTGCCGGGTCAGGTCAGCCTAATTTTGGGAGTTTTTTTTCTAACACGTGCGCTCACTGAGGTGAGCTGCTTGTTGCCGCTGAAATGGATCAAGGTGTTGTCGGTGCTGAGTTTAAGGCCACAGTGAGTTTGATAGAGATGGAGAAAGAAAGGAATTCAAAGTAATTTGTCTTTTTTTGTGGAATAACATTATTTAATCGCAATGTTTTTTTCGTTATTTTTGCATCAAATCGCAAATTTGAGACCAAAATCGTTGAGCTGTGACTCACTATGTTTGTTTTTTGGGGTGGAGGGCTGAGGAGGGAGTTCTGCTGCTTAAAGCGTGTTACAAAAAACAATTCAATTTATAGCAATACAGTGTTTCCTGCACTGCAAAAACCCAGGAGCTTCAGAGTCCTACTGAAGCACATATACATAGCCAACCTCCCCCCTTTCCCACAGCAGTAAGCGCGTACGCCTCCTGTAAAAAATCAAAGTACATAAAGACGTCTTGGCCCTGCGGGACCACAGACAGATAAGGCCTCCCGAGGCCCGAGCAATACGTCTCTATATATTGAAGGCTTTTTATATTGTATGATATGCCATCATGGAGGGAGCGCCTGGCATCAATCCACCACACCAGCCAACCATAACAGCCGCGCTCTCTCTCAGCGGCGTCGGACCACGCTTCCCTCGCCGTCCCTATATTTCCTGTATGTAAACCTCAGGAATGATATGTGGCGCGAGGCGAGCTATGATTATCCATCTCGGGGCACTCGGTGGCACTCAGACACATCCATAATCACCTCCGCGCTCATCCACACCCAAAGAAATAAAAACCGGCGAGTGCTGCCTTTCTGCTCCGAGGGAAGAGGAATATTTCAGCCTTTTTTGGGGGGGGGGCTGATATGCTTATCCCAAGTGACTCAGGATGGATGGATGGGCAGCCACCGTGGCGAGCCAATGTCTCACTCAAGGACACGTTGGCATGCAGCTACCGCAGCGATGCCCCCCCCCCTCTACTCATGGGACATATAGGGAGCATCCCAGGGCGAGGACAGCTATATGGACGGCCAATTATCTGAGTGTGACAACTGAAACCTGCTTGTGTTTAGGCTGAGTCTGAAATATGAACGGACTTTTTCTGTCTCTTTCTCTCTCTCTGTCCCTCTCTCTCTCTCTCTCCCTTCGGTGGATGCACAACTCTAAGAAAGCCCACATTCAAGTTTCCATGACAACAAGCATCTGCTCTGCTGAAGTGTCCTTGAGCCAAAAAAGAAAAGAAGGGAGAAAAAAACAGAAACAAAGAAAGATGGAGAATCAGAGTCTCGGGGGCTGCTGCCGCTCTGGCAGCTGATAATAACCTGTGAACTCTTTGTGGAGGATCGTTTATAGAGATCATCAAATGTGTGTGTGTGGGGTGGGGGGGTGGGGGGGGGGTAACAATAACAAAAACAGGAGGCCTCCCACAAAGGGACGACGGCAAGTCTGCAGTCTGTGTCGGTGCAGCCTGTTGCTATTTAAACCGCCAGGACCGTACCATCATCAGGCCGCAGAGCAGGGGTGGGGCGGGGGAGTGGGAGAGGTCACTTCCGGGGAGTTTCCTGTGGGGATGAGCCTTCGTGTGGGAGGGGGTGGTGTGTATGTGTGTGTGTGTGTGACAGAGAGAGAGGGGGGGGGGGTCGTCAGCTTGGCTCCTAATCCCTAAGGTTTGGCTGCAGCCCGGCCTTAGGATAAACTGACATGTACGCTGTGGACATTTGAAAATGCTACTTGGACTTTAGCTTCTTTTTTTTTTTTTCGCCCCCCAAATTTCTATTTGTGTTGTTCCAAAGTGATTTCTATAGGACAGGAATGCCCGCTCTGGTAAGATGACTCTTTGTGTTTATTTTACTTTGCAGACGCTCCGTGGTGGTTTTTATTTGGTTGTTTTGTGCATTAAATCAGTGAGCAAAAGAGATAAGGGAGATAAAAAGATAACAACCGAAGCTTAATGTGTTTTATCTGTCATAACAGCAGCAAACACAGCCACAAAATCTCTTTTATTTTCATTTCTATGCGGGACATTCCCCCAAATTGTCACACCTTCATTTTTACACTATAAATTAAAAGATAATTGTTATTTCTTCAGCCATAGATTCTTGCTGTGCTCTAAACCTAGCACCTTTTGATCAAACGTCTACCAGGCTCCTCTTCCATTGCATCGACGAGCCTTCCCTCCGTTATCAGGATGTTTTACCAATGTTGCACACTCGACCTGCTAAATGCATCTGACAGGTTCGCAGACTGGACTTCCCCAGAAATCACACAGGATCGTCCTTTGACCTCTGGAGGTCACTGAAGAACCGAGATTCAAATGAGCTGGGGGGCGTTGGCAGCCCACCCAACCCGTAACGCGCTCTGCCGATGAAGAAACGCTTTTTCATTTTTTTGCCGAGTGGAAGACAGATAACCTTGTAGGATCTCTCACTGGCAATCAGAGCCTTCAAGTTGTAGCTTAGTGGAATCCTGACAGTCCAGTCTGGCAGAAACAACACTCCTATATCAGAAGAAAAACACAGTGGCTGAGCTCATGTTGACCACATAATCAGGATTTTTGGTCTTTTTCGAGCGCCAAAAAACACGCTTGCAGGATTGGATGCTCAACGTCCTTCCTATTAATCACAATGGAACGGATAAGATGTCACGTTTGTCTGAAACAGCTGTGCCACAGTGAGGGGGAAGGCCTTCATCTTGTCATCGACTCCCCAGATTCAGAATTAGAGAAAAATAGCAACAAAACAAAGTGAAAGTGAAACCATGATACTGGGAGAATTAATATAAACCCCAGGTGCGATGGAGTCACCCTGAAGGGCTGATATCGCCATCTCGTCTGGAAAATTATCCCAAAAATGAACGTATCCGTGACAAGTGGTGCATCTGAGGGTGAAAAATAATTACAGGAACACCGACTCTGGTGGATGATTAATAAAGTATTCGGCAGCCGATTCGCCATCTCGTCAGTTCCTCTGCTCCCCACATGTAATTGCAATCTACTTGCAACGGGAGAAGGTTCGACAAGCCACCCCCCCTCCCACCCCCTACCCCCCTCGAGTCGAACTGCGTTAGGGCCCCACCACATTTCAGCTGGACGGAGACCGTAGCGGCTGACCACTGACTGCATGCATCGGCCCGCGGCCTGTGTGCGTGCGCGCGCGTTTTTTTTCGGCTCCCGGGTTCATTAGAATGTACCTCCACACGACGGCTCGGCACGGCAGAAACGGGCCGCGGGAAGCTGATGAAGCGGAGACGACAGAGCCCGGTTCAGTCCGACTAATAAATGATCCGAGCGCGGAAAGGTCACCTGAGAAATTGGAATGGCTCTCCGTGAATTACGCGGTGACCTCTGCGCCTCCTGTTAAACCAGGAGCTCGCATTGATTTTCATGATTTCAAAGGTGTGTGTGTGTGTGTGTGTGTCGGGGGGGGGTTCTGACTTCTAAAACAAGTGGATGCCCCCGGTCGAAGGCAGATCACGACCTGCACGGGAACTACCACTGATTTGACATCTGGATCAGTCGGCCTGCACGGACGTGTGTTATAGGTGTGAGCAGAAGCTTTGGATCAATAAGTTAGAAGCGGAGGGAGAGTTTGTGTGTGTGTGTGTCGGGGGGGGGGGGTACCGGCAGCCCAGCGGTTATGTAAGTGCCAGCTGTGAGAGGAAAAGAGCTGCAGCGAGCTGATGAAAGCAACCTTACTTCCCTCACACAGACTGAGCATCCATCCTCTCACATTCTCCCCTGAATTGTTCATGTTTTATTCAAGCGACGCAAGAGAGAGAGAGAGAGAGAGAGAGAGGGGAGAAAAAAAAGAAATAGCCAATTGTGATCATATTGTGGTATTGCAGTCGTTTTCCGGTTGCTGTTGGCAACATCGCTGTTTGATGCCCACATTTTACTTCCTCCAATTTAGGATTTCAAAAAAAATGACACGTTCAACAGCAGCGCAGCACACACACACACACACACACAGTTTGCCGTGTTTCAAGCCAGACTCTGTAATCCGCCGCCGCTCGCGGGCCAACTCCCTGACTTTCGTGATGGAACAATAATGTGGAGCAAAATGAAAAAAAATCCGCGGTCTTAATCTGGATTAAATTACAGTGTTCATCATCCTGGCTGCAGACCAGGGCAGGATGACCCAAACCAAACTGAGCCGGACGAGGATGACGAGGCTCCACCTGCTTGTGAGCTGAGCAGCATCCATGTGCAAAAGGTGTCCCCCTCCCCCCTCAATGGTTAAAGTGACACCCCCCCCAAAACAAAACCCAGCTGACTCCAGTTTGCTGGCTCGCCAGCTCGTTCTGTCACAGGCAACAACACTCGTGTGTTTCTTAGCTTTCAGGTAATGAAACTGTGTTATTGGGAAGTAGATCAGCAGACAAAACGAATAATTGAGTCCCTCAAGTGCAGACAAATGCTCATAAGAGTGTTTTTCAATCTCAAATATCTCTCTTGAAGGTTTTGTCATCAAACCACGTATTTTGGAACAGAAAGAGAGAAAAATGCAGGTAATCAACTACCGCTACTTCTAATGTCTTTGGGAAAAAAACAGGCGACGGTACAGTCAACAGTCCCCCAAAATGATGCTTAACGAGAGTATTTGTGATTGAACAATGCAAACACATTTGAAGTCGTGTTTGGAGGTAGTGCTGATATGTCAGAAAAAGTTTCACGTCAAAATCTGACGATGCTGGCTTGAGCCAAGAGGACACAAACTTCTCTCACTATTCAGTGAGAGAAGTTGGGGTCATCAATGACTTCTCCTGGTACATCATTCCCATTTCAGCTTTGTCCATAGTTACAGTGATGGCTCGCTGTCAGATGCTGTAAAATGCGACGCTATGTCTCCATTCACTCACTGTTTCCGATTCCAGCAGGAAGGGCAGGCGATCCGAGCAAGTTAGAAGGAGTTGCTATGGTGACCACTTGCAATAAGGCGTCGGGTGTTTGGTCAGTGTCGAGCTAGTGAGGGTCAATTTGCATATCAGACGGTAATGGCGTGTCAGGGCTGACATGACTGCTTCGGCTGTGAGCTGTCGTGAGTGGAGATCAATGCTGTGTCACAAACAACGCGCTTTCCTAACTTTTTCCTAATGATCCGCGGCAAAACCTTGATGTGTAACTTTAAAGACGCCGCCGTGACGCCGCTGTCTTTCAGAAGTTGGAAGTGACTGGGGAAAAAAAAAAAAAAAAAAGCGCCAAAAAGAAGCGTCTCGTTTCTAACAATACGTCTGAAGGTTAAATCGGGGTATATGTGGCTTCCCCATTGTGTGGCTCTGAAGTTATGTCTCTCGGATTGTGTGTGCTCAGCGTCGAAGCTTGGCTGCCTGATACCAAAACATTTCCACCATCCGCTCGTCGTTTGTTATCTCAAAATTACAGAGGATCCAGCCTCAGGTTACTAATTGCTCGATTTTGCGAGGCACATGCGCCCGACTGTGCCGCGCACTTCATTTAGTAACGCCGGTAATGGACGCGGCGGCGGAAAAAATCCCCCAAAATTCAATGCAATTTGTTTCCTCCGTGCGGGGTGCCTCTGGTCACCGCGGAAATCAAGACGGATTCCAGAGTGTCACGGCCGCAGCGGCGCTGCGTGTGATGGATCAAAATGGCGTCGGAGCGTTTGAGCGCCGAGACGATGAGATTATCTGCTTGTGTGGAAGGACGGGCGGCCGACAGGGGAGCCTGGCGCTCCTGAGCCCGTCTCTCCTGCCAAAAAAACACTTTCATTCTTCCAGAATAATAAGCGCGGCTTATTTTGGAACAGAGGGTACTTCACAAATAGTAATGAATAACATAAAGTAGGCCGGAACGATGGGAGAGGAAACCATAGGCGAGCGACACAAAGCTTGGAGATAGCGCTTTGCAACGGAGGGAAATCTACGGTTCTGAAGAAATGTCTCGCCCTTTCATAATTGCGTGACCTATCGTTGGGAAAAATTGCACATTGTCTTTAGTCCTGCTTTTTTTTTTTCTGCCACTCTAACGTGCCCTTCACATTTTTTATTAAATGACTGTTGTGACGCCCTTTGAGGTGGTAATTGTGACTTGACTTTGTCAGGTCTCAAGCCATCCAAAAAGGCCACCGTTGCATAGCAATGCCTCCGCGCCGCGAGTGCTGTTCGGCTGACAGGCCTGTTTTTTTTTATTTTTTATTGTTGTTTCTTGTGTCTTAGGTTCAGCATGCAGCTCTGCCCAAATCACGGAAGGTAACAGACTGTTGAGGCCCCGCTTCGAGTCCCAAGAACGAAAACTCTGTCCACGAGTACCGTTCACCCCTGTCCACACCTGCGTCCCGGGAGGCTGCAGCCACACAGAGCGACTCACGGCTCCTCGGGAGGATTATGCCCTTATAGCTGAGGACTTGAGCTTCCTCGACCTACAACGGCTACAAGGCAAAGTCAGTCCTGCTCCCCCGACAAGCAGCAGGAACCATGGATGACCCCTATCACAACAACGTGAACCAGCAGGTGACGGAGGGCGGCGAGTACACCTACACCCAGGACGGCAGCGGTCCGGACGGCTACCCCTACCAGACGGACTACCCTCCGCAGGAGGAGGACGCCGCCAGCGATGCCACCGAAGGGGCCGACGAGGGGGAGCAGATGTACGAGGGGGAGTACCAGGGCGTCCCCCACCCCGACGAGATCAAGGAGGCGCGGCGGGCGGCCCGGGCGGAGGCCCGGAGGAAAGCCCGCATGGCCGCCCAGCAGGACGAGGAGGAGGAGAACCTGCCGGAGCAGTACGAGACCATCATGGAGGACTGCGGCCACGGGCGCTTCCAGTGGATGCTCTTCTTCGTTCTGGGCCTGGCGCTGATGGCCGATGGCGTGGATGGCTTCGTGGTGGGCTTCGTGCTGCCCAGCGCCGAGAAAGACATGTGCATATCCAACGCTGACAAAGGACTGCTGGGTAAGTCAGAGGCAACTGTGAAAGACACAGAACTTTTTGCTATGTTGTGCTGAGAGAAAAATGTGTATGTTACAAGAGATGTGCCTTATTAGACCAAAGTACAACCAGAATACCATGTAAAAATCTACACTTATACAGGAGAACATAATAACCCCAAACAGGAAGCCCCCCCTACCCCCACCCCCGGGGTCACAAAGGCAGGACTTTGTCCGTGTGACTCTGTGACACCACCCCTCTGCACCCAAACATGACTGTCCCAATAATGCATTTTGTAGTGTTTAGAGATGCCCTGGAAAGCTGCTCCATGCTTTTATTTTGAAAGCTCCATCTTTTATGTGTTGAAAAAAGCAATGTTTTACACTTTCTTGGGTTATTCCGATCCTGGAGGGGGGTCTATAGCCGTTTGCACAGGCAATAAAGGGAGGGTCTAAGAAAAGGTGGGAGGACAGTAAGGTATTAAGATGTGTTTGTGCTAATTTTGACTTAAAACCAACCATTGCTGTCTTGTTGTGTTGATGTCCGTTACAAAGACTCTGTTGTCCTCTTCCTGAAACTTGGCAGCTCACAGGTTTCTTCGTATGGAAAAGTTGAAGGACGTGATGAAAACTGTTAGTGGAGATGATCTCTAACAGACACATTTTCAGCACCAGTTCTTTCAGCGAAAGCAACAAATAGTCTTTCTGCTGTAAACAAAGAAAAGTATGTCTGTTCATAAATAATGAATGCTACATTTGTAATACCAGACTGTTGTTATTGCAAAATATACCCTACAGTTCTAGGAGCTCTTTTTTTAAGGTTAAACTTATCAACATAACCCAACAAAAAAAGCAATAGAATAGCAGCGATTCTTTAGCAGGTATTTCATTTTTCCACGTTATTGGATAAATGCACTTTTGTGACTGTGGATAAATCTGAATGCATGAGCTGCAAACTCGCAGTTGGAGCAAGCGAGCGCCTAAAGTTGAGCGAACGCGAGCGTCAGCGTCCTCCCGTTTGGGGCACCCGGTGGCTCCCTGGCACCCTGCAGCGCGCGGGGGCTACAAGCTGATTAGGCAAACACATTTCTCCATAACAGATATATGGAGCTTCTTGGAAACCTATGAGAGCGGCTAATTGCAGTCATCTGTCCAAGAGTTCCAGTCTTTACCCAGAGAGGAGGAACTCATCAGCTAAATGATCCGCTGTTGTGCTCGGCTGGAACAAAATCCTGCATATGTTTGGCTGTCGCTGGCTGCAGACCACTGCGTCTGACAGAAGAACACCCCCCCCACCCCCCCACCCCCACCCCACGCCCGCTGGGGCAAACGAGGGCTAGAGGCTTGGACGTTGATGGGCAAAGGCAGAAATAAGGAACGCAATCCACATTGTGTGGCCAAGGAGTGTGTCCGCGCACTGAGATGAGCGACACTTAGTGTTGGCTGCAGTGCGACGAGTGCGTGTCATCTGACTCCGTTCGTTGCCGCGTGATTGGTCGACACAGAAAATGAGCCACGACAGTTTGAGATGACGTGAACTGAGGCTGTCGATGAGATGCAGCCTGCATGCGACAGGTATGCAGTTCTGCAGAAATCATTCACGTGATGTGTAGATCGACTTAATGCTAGGTGTGCCTTTATCATGTCTGGCTCTCACTTTTAGTACAGCAAACTAAACTGCAAATTAAAGCCTCTCACCTTCCGCCCCCCCCATCCAGACCTCGCGCGTAGCCCGGCGACGTGGCAGATTGCCCATCGCTCATTTCATCTTAACAACACGCTCCTGGGACAGAGCATTGCGAGAGATTGATGAGGGGGGCCCCGGCGGTGATCGTATTCAGCGTGTGTTGCCGGGCTAATACGGAGCATGTTGCAGCAGTCAGAGATCCTGGCGGCCCGCGGCGCCCGGTGCAGAGCTGTCAGACACGCTTCGGGCTGCCGACGGGGCCGCGGGTGGCGGGAGGGAGGCCCCGGCGAAAATGAAATCACAGCGTCTGTTTGCGCAGAGCGGGGAGGAGAGCGCCGATCATTGGCTGGGAATATGAAGCAGATCGGCAGAATGATCCCATTTGATTCGTGCTCATGCTCCGTTCGGCGCGCGTGTAGCAGAGATGCGTTTTAATCTTAACCTTCGTCTTGGATGGCAGAGAAAACGCTCCCAGCTTTTGTTTAAAGGGAGGGAGGCTGTCTGCGCTTACCTTTAATGGCGCTTATGTTGTTTAATCTGGAGAGGGGAAGATGGAAGAGGTTCATATAGCGAGGGAGACAATGCTGCAGGCGAGGAGAGTCGAGTTCTGTCCGCGCTCAAATCCCACACTTGATATGATTTCCGACTATCTGAAGGAAAAGCCAATTGCTGAAAACTGGCGCTGCAGCTAATACATTTCTGGAATAAAACCAGACTCGCAATTAAAAAGGTCATGCATAAATTATGAGCCGGTTTTATGATTCCTGCCTCCTGCTTTGAAAAATCTTCGTTCCGAAAAGCCTTCGCTTCCACCGCGGAGCTGCGGTGTTATTGCACTGCAGCTCATCAATTCATGTCGCACCCTCTTCGAAAAAAAAAAAAAAAAATACCCACGGCTGCAACGTGAGAAACTCGAAGACGATGTTTGGGTTCGACTGCAGAAATTACAGTTTGAAACGGATGATTTGTTTTGGTGCGGAATCCAAACAGAGCGTTTGCGGAAAAAAAAAAAACGTAACGGCGTCCTTTCAGTTTGAGTGCGGTCTTCGTTCCAAGGCTTCCCAGTGAGGTTGTCCTTTTCAAATCCCGAGCAACATCTTCATGGATTAATTAGTCATCGGAAAGGAAAAGGACGAAGAAGAGGCGACGTCTTTATGAGCACGTCGGCGCCAAAGCAGCAAACCTCTGTGACGGGAGTGCTGCCCGAAAAGCATTATGTTGTTTGTCATCAACATAATGACAAATTATGGGTTTGATTTGAAATGAATTTGAAGTTAGAGACACAGCAAGGCATTAAACTGCTGCAATTAGGGAAAACAAATGCCTTCTTATGATACATTGTAATGAATGTTAAATAACCTTCTGATCGCTTCTGAGTATCGGTAATTTAAATAGTCTAATTCACAAACTGTATTTTATTTTTGCTCTTAAGAGTCAGGAACGTTTGGGTCGTTCAGAGTGAAAGCAGACTAAGTTATTCTTTTCTCATTTGGATTGAATTTTTTTTCTGATGTTTAGTTTTATTACAGTATTTGTCCAAACCTTGTGAGGCTTCACCTCATGTGTCAACACATGAAAGCTGGTTTATCAAACTCAGCTGGACTGAATTTATAAAGAACTCGGACTTTTCTCCTCAGATCCAGTGCAGAAAAATTTCACCCACTTGTTCCAAATTCATTCACGAACAACCTGAAACGCACCTAAGGCATAATCCACCGTCTGACCTCCGACCTGTCCCGGTGTTCTTGCAGCACACAGGCTTTCTTTGACCCACCTCACCAGCGTTTCGCTGCTTTATTGCTGATGCTAATACGCTCGCCGCGAGTTTGGTGGCTTTCGCTCACGGATGATTGATGTCTCTGCTCGTGAGCTGTTGCAGCCGATAGTGAAGCAAAAAAAAAAAAAGTTTCTCTTTCTCAAAGACTAAAGGATGCTGTTCGACACCGGCCGAGCGGACGTCGCCTCACGAGCGAGCTCGCACCTCGCGTCTCTGCGCTTTCGCGAAAAATTTCACGGGTCGGTTGGAGTGCGAGATTCATTACAGCAGTGACTCCGAGCTGTCTCCTTTACGTTTGATGAGGCATCACACAAAGACTTTAAATAGTAGGCCTATATACAACGAAACAGCGAGATGTCACCCAGGTAAAAGATAAAAAAACAAACCTAGGCTATAACATCAGCGAACATCCAGTGGATGGAAATAAATTCACACACAGAGGTCATTTGTTCATATCAAGCAGAGTATACAGGAATAACACTTTCTTTGCAGGCTATTATTCACACACACACACACACACACACACACACACACACACACACACGCACACACAGACCAGCGGTGTGCTCCAGTTTAACACAAAAGGTTATCATTTCTTCATTCTCCTCCACTTTATTTATCGAGCAGAAAGAGGAAGTCGCTGTTGCAATTCGAGCAGATTAATCCGCCTTCTCCCCCAGATGTGACAAATGCACATACAATGCTTTCACTTGTAATATTGCGAGCAACGAGATAATTTCTCAGTTCCCCTCGGGGGGGGGGGGGTTCGCCGCACTCAAGGACACCTCGGCGGGCTCTCTGCTGGGGGACAGAGCCGGGGCCCTCCAAGCCGAATGGCGGGCTCCCCCCGATCGCGGGGGGCCACCCCGTCGACCCGTCCGCACGGATATCCAAAGCGTGCGCGCCGCCCTCAGCGTCGGCTTGGCCGACATATGAGGCGACAGGACGGCTTTGACTCCTTGTCTCCCGGTGGCCCCGGGGCCGCTCTCCTGCTGAATGGGCCGTGCAACTTGGCGTGTGGCGCACCGGGGCGTTTGGACGGTCGAGTAATCCACCGCCAAGGTGCACACTATGGCTCCACGTGCCGCAAAGCCGCTTAGGCCGCCTGTAATTAGGGTTGTGTAGTAAAAACACGGAGCGGGGAGGATGCGCGGGCCGGGAGGTCGAAGAGAAAACCATCTACGAGGGAGGGGGTTGCTGTTTGGAGTGCTTTCACAGATCCAAAAAATAGTCTCACTCGTCTATTGAAAAGGTCGCTTTCCCTTCAGTAGTGTTACAGGGAGGCATATTTAGTCTTTACGGCCTCAAAACAGTGGCTACTATTACTTTTTATATCGAGAGCCCCCCCACCTAAAAAAAATGCCTTCAAGAAAGGCAGTTTCCTGTTTTCTGTTTTCAGTTACGTTCCTGTTTTCTTTGAATTGTGGGCTCCTGAACCCAGAGGTTGGGGACGACTACCTGACAAGACAGAAAGGAAAGGGAGACTGCAGCCTGCTGCCTGCTGCCTCAGACTGCAGACGTCTCCAGAAACATGTGTGCCAATGTACGCTCGGCTGTGTTGCGGCGTGAAATCAGAGCGACGACGAAATGTCACATACCAGGCAAAGAGTCTGCCGGCGTCACATGTGAACAGAAGCTTAAATCTGGTTTGAGAAAAGAGGTTGGTGGAGAGAGAGAAAGAGAGAGAGTGAAGCTCTTTGAATGTGGATGCCTGCAAACGACTGTCTGCCATATTTCCTCGGCAGCTTCCGGAGTGAGCGCGAGGTGAGTCATTCGAGGTGGATTTTCTCTGCGCGTCATTAAAAATGTTCAGAAAACGTTGATCGGAGCTCACATGTGAGGATGCGTCACACTGGGATACAGTAGGAAATGGGACGATTCCGCGGCACCGCTGGAAATCATACGAGGGTGAAGGGTGCCCCCTGGTGGACATCACCAATGCTGCGCTTGGTTTTTTGGAACCCAGCAGGTCAAATGTTGCTTGAGTTGACCCCGCGTGTGTGTGTGTCCTCGCAGGTCTGCTGGTGTACGTGGCCATGATGGTGGGCGCGCTGGTGTGGGGGGGCCTGTGCG
>JASSRZ010000001.1:4834776-4844916 GCA_032164315.1 Malacoctenus gilli
ACACACACACACACACACACACACACACACACACACACACACACACACACACACACACACACACACACGCACAGGCACACAAATCTACTCTATTCCTTTATTGAATTGAAACGGGTGATTTTACTGTGGCCTAAATATCTTTTGCCCCCATGTTATCCTTCTAGGACTGCGACCTTTTAACCTTTTGTTCTGATTATATTCATTCGCTGCTGCAGCTCAAGCAGCCAGAGCAGAACATTAAGCAAGAGCTGCATGTTTTTCCATTCATTACAGGCTCACTGGGCTCCTCTGCGTCCGCGAGGGGTCTTGTCCTTGATACTGGGGAGTCAGAGTGATTTGTTTTTGTACTCAGTTTTTTTTAAACTTCTTCTTCTTTCAACGCGCCACATAAACCCAGAGGGCACGAGAGCATCCTGGACTTTCTGGGATTGTTGTCAAGGCAAAAAAAAAAAAAAAAGGCATCTTTAATTTTCTGTTTTTTCAGCATCATCTCCAGAAGTCTCAAACTTAGCAGCATTAAGAATCGTAATGTGAACAAGAAGCAAACTGACGAGAGATTGTTTTTCTTCTCTTTTTAGTGGAGAACCTCAGCGAAAGTGTCAAAATATCAAAATACAAAAAAGAGTCTGAAGAATATTAATGATGACACTGAACTCCTGTGATTTTCCATGCAATTCTCACTGGAGCTTTCTCTGAAGAAAACTTCTCTTACAGAGTGATGGAAAGCAATTTCACTTACACACACATAAGTTCTCCCATTACAGCACCATTTACTGCTACACATATATCGTATTCCTTTATGTGACTTCTTACATTATCCGCTCACTTTATAGTGCCTCGAAGCGTCGATGCTGGACGACATCTTTCCCCAAGCGGACGAGCTCGCTGGAGGTCGTGTGGAGGCTGATTGCACAATGAGGAGGCTCAGACAGGTGGCAGGCAGCCCAGCCTCTGAGTCTGCTGTGGGTGGGCACACGCCCAGAGGTGCCAAACTCCCGCTCGGGCTCCCACAGCCTCACCTCGGCCGGAGTGACCGGCGGGGTCGTGCACCGGGTTCAACTCCAGTTCGCCCGGCCTGACCCAAGATCTGGGCTGCTGTCAGCCATGTACTGATGAAGGGCAGTTGTCTCCATCCCAGAGGTCAGAGAGGGGGCTGCAAGCTATTGAGTAAAAGATCAGCTGAAAATAATGTTTAGAAAACAACGTGATACTTTTGTTTATCTGAATAACGCTGCAAAACCAGACATGTTTGACGGACCAGACTTTAAAACAAAGTGTAACAACTTGCTGGCTTCCTTTTGGCCTCCAGCACTGGATCTGAACTATTGATACAGAGTCGATCAGAGAAGGTCTGCGGCGATCTGTCGATGCTGAACTCTGCTCGTGTTGATTTGAATAGCCTCCTCCTCCTCCCTACATAACTTAACTAGATGAAACGTGTATAGACGACTGTGCAAGAATAAATAGACTGAGAGACGGATAAGTTCAGGGTGTCTGACATTGTAAGGTGAAATAGATGTTGCGGAACAGGCGCAAACTGTCATATGGCTTTAAAACAAGTTTGCAATGTTCATGTATGAGGTGACCCAAGTATCTTAACACAACTTCACATTGGCAAAAATAACTCAATCTGTTTCTGAATATGTCGATGTATTCGTTTTGACCGTGAGAAAAAGTTGGGGTTTTTTTGTTAACAGATTTTTCATATTTAGAATTTCACTTTAAAACTTTGCATTTTCCCAAAATTACCTACAACAGGGAGCTTTTGCGTTCAGTGAACCTCATTAATCTCTCTCATTGACTAGAAAAGTACCTATTATCAGGGGCTCTTCTAGAAGGGATCCAAGAGGGGCCAGTACCACATAAACAGCCTGCTTGGGCCTCCTTAAAAGGAAGAGTCTACAACAACAATAGTAATAATACATTAATTTAGAGATCATTTCATTGTGCCTCTGTGATAAAACACATGACTGCAGCCTCCCGCTCTCTGAAGTCGGACCAGATCTAGACCCTCCACTGTCCATGTTTCCTGTGTTATAACACCATCGCAAGAAAGACAAGCTCATTCGGAAATGAGCACCAATGTCTCAGTCTCGTTGTGCCTCACTCGTCTTCATTCAAGTGCTGTAAAAGCTAATCCAGTTATTGGGAGGGGAGGAGGGAGGCGGGACAAAGAGAGAGGTTACCGGGCCGCAGCACTCCTGGTTCTCACAGCCGAGGTGTGAAGTGACGCCTCGAGGCTCATCACTTCTCAGCAGCGTGAAACCCTCGCACCTCTGCTTTAACTAGATCGCCCAGGTTCATTAGGCTTGATTAAACCTCATTATATTCACATCTGAGTCCTTCGGGATGCGATTTGGTCCCGTCTGTTTGGAGGCGCGCATGAGAGAAATCAGGAACAGCGGGACAAGATTCGCTGTCACGGATCAGGATTGAGTAAAAAAAAAAAAAGAATAAAGGACCAAAGCTGGGTCCTGGTCCCCCTTTGACTATAAAACGATGGCGCTGGTGAGAAACGGAGGGAAATAAAGTGGAGGAGATGAAGAGGAGGGCGGAGGATGTCAGGGTCAAGGCTGGGGCGAGGCAAGCTGAGGAAGACGTGAGCAGGAAGCTTCTACCTGCAATGAGGACGCCTGAAAAAAATTCTCATGAACAAAAATGCAGGAATTCATTTTGTTAGTTCTTGCTTTGCTCTGACTTTGGAGATCAGTAGCAGATGGACTCCCCCATGGATAGAAAGAACCTCAGGAATAGCTCCAGGGGAACAGCTGAGAGAGTGAGCAGAGAGACATCGTCACGGGATGTTTTGAATGTGATACCTCAAGTAGATTGGTGTAAGTTTAGGTCTGAAAGGAGCAGATTGTTAAATTGTTCAAGACATAGGTGTGTCTGATTCCTATGGCAACGATCTGGTGTAAATCATCTTGGTTTTGTTCTTGCATCAGACGAGCATCACTTCATGCACCCGCCTGCTGTCTGGTCTTCATACCCAGCAACAGCAGCCACGCAGTGTCATCTATGTTTTGTGGATGCGAAACGCCACACGTTAAACAGCACCACCAGCAATCAGCAGCCATACAATCGCCTCAGAAAAAAAGCAGCTTAAGAGCAACACGTCCCCTCAGGCAGCCTGATTTAGCTGCCTGATGTGATACTTTGTGTCCTGTAACCTTTGCTGGCTGAAAAGAATTAACTGCCGTTTCTTCACGTGACTGAAACGTGGAAAATAATCCAAAAAAAGTGAGATAAAATTGATCGTGGTGTTATTTACCTCGCAGGATAATGTAAAAGGATTTACCAGGCATATATCAGTCGTCAAGGTCACGTAGTAAAACAGCTGCCGCGTCTACATGGATTAGTGTGTTGTTATTGCAGAGAATGTCTTCTTCACACGTTGCTGCTATATTATACATTTTGCTGACCTTTTTTAAGTCGGTCGTGTCTGTGTATGTGTGTGTGTGTCTTAAAGAATTGTGACTGCAAAAGAAGTCAGACCACTCCAAGCAAATCTCTTCACCATGTGCAGAATGCATCTGGCTTTTGACTCTGTGAGGGACAAAAAAAAAAAAAACAAACCCAAAAAAGCAAAATCTGTTTATTGTTTTGAGCAGGAGTCAAAATTCACACTCCTGTAACTGAACTTTCCCAGACTCAGAGGAGAGGCAGAGAGACACAGGGGCTGAGGAGGAGGTCCCGAGTCAGGGTCCCACCGGTAGTGTGTGTGTGTGTGCGTGTGTTGAGGGGCAGTGGCCTGTGCTTTAGACAGTGATTGTTGGTGAGAATCTGCGGAGGTGTCACTTCACACCTCTGTGGCCTGGCCTGGACTTATAAACCAGCGCGGCAGAGCCGAGCGGCACTCACTGCTTCTGAGTAACGCCAGTCAGACCATCGGGTTCCTGCGCACAACATGGATACCTCCTCCGTCCCTCTTCTCGACTACAGCCTGCAGTACCAGTGGTTCTCCGACTCGGACCTCTCCAGCCTCTCCTCTCCAGAGACCCTCTCCCCGGTGCACTCCATGGACTCCAGCCTGTCCCCCTCCTACCAGCAGCCTCCGCAGACCACCCCCAAGGCGGCCAAGAACGGATACCCCCCGAGCCTCAAGGCCTCGCCGTGCGCCCTCTCCCGACGCGGCCGGAAGTCGGGCCGAGTCGCCCGGATCCGCAGCAAGCAGCGGGAGAGCGCCAGCGAGAAGGAGAAGCTGAGGATGAGGGACCTGACCAAGGCCCTGCACCACCTCAGGTCCTACCTCCCGCCCTCGGTGGCCCCCGCCGGACAGACCCTGACCAAGATCGAGACCCTCCGCCTCACCATCCGCTACATCTCCTACCTGTCGGCCCAGCTGGGCCTCAGCGAGGAGGTGCTGTTCCAGAGGAGGGGGGAGCAAGGGGACACCTCGGCCAGCGACGCCTCCTCGCCTGACATCCTGGGCTACTTCCAGAAGTCGGCCGCGGGGGGGCAGGAGGGCCAGAGCCAGACCGCGGGCCAGGACCTGTACCCGGTCCAGTGCTACAGCCAGAGCTCCCTGCTGCATTCCGGAAACTGCAGCTTTGTGGCGGAGCAGTACAGCCGGCAGTACGCCGAGGTCCACCAGAGCGACACGAACGCCGACGCCGTCCTGCAGTCCCCTCCGGCATCGCAGCCCTCCTGCCAGGTTTGACAACGCCAACACTCTCTCACAGGTTTGACTCTGAGCTCGGAGAACTTCCGGAACTCTACCGTGACAATAGTAACCTCTGTGACGTTTGTCCCACAGATGTGTGGCAAAGACTTCTGCATCCCGCTGGTTCCAAGAGAGTACTGGGGCTGAACGCCGCGCCGCGCCGCGCCGTGCGACCACCATCCAACAACAGACACAAACTACTTCACTGTCTTTACTGCCTCACTGTGAATCGAGTAATTTATTGGAACGCTACGGTATTCTACCTTATATTTATTTCGTCCTATGAAACGAACCATGTAAATACGTCCAACAGCTATTTTTTTATGTCTCTGAACTACTATTTATAATAAAACACATGTTATATGTACCATGTCTTGTCCTTTTTCACATCATTAGTCTCACTGTGATATTCAGTCACTCACTTTGGACTCGTAAAACGAAGGGTTCTGGTGAGAGCTGCCTGCTCATATTGTCAATGCACCAAAAAGGCACTTTGGAGCTGTGCACAAAGGTTCCCTCTGCTGGTCAAATGGCTGAATAACAGACCTCAGCTATACCATACATAGAATTTGTGAAAATAAAAGCGTTGTGACGACAATTTTAAAGAACTAAAGGTTTCATCAAATAAGCTGGAGAGACTAAAAACACCAACAACAGACAGAACATCTGATTCAATTGACCAAGCAATTACTTGGATAAGAGCGGCCACCAACACTGTTCCCACTTTACGTTTTCAGCATCAAAGAGGTTTCACGGGTTCTCACTTCAACATTGTTGCTCTGTTGTCAGCCTCTGTATGCAAGCACACTCTAATATGATCCAATCTGAGTTAAGGTACAATGAAAAACTTTAGTATTTGGTATCTTTTTCACGCAGCGCAATCATCCAAACACAATCGAGTGTGTGCGCCTCATACCAGGCCAGAAACATTAAACGGGAGCCCTGAAGACACAAGAACTTCAACAGGCACAATGCAGGATCTCTCCTGTGGCTCGAGACATGATAAAAGGGTCTGAAGTCTGCGCCGTAGCAGATC
This sequence comes from Malacoctenus gilli, assembly GCA_032164315.1. Taxonomy (NCBI): domain Eukaryota; kingdom Metazoa; phylum Chordata; class Actinopteri; order Blenniiformes; family Labrisomidae; genus Malacoctenus; species Malacoctenus gilli. The sequence goes on from JASSRZ010000001.1 coordinate 4,840,476, forward strand.
TGAGACCAGCCGCTGCTGCAGGTGATCTGGTTTATTTAGTGTGTCTTTGTTAATACCCCCACAGCAAACACAGAGAGCTCCTCGGGCACCGCCGAGTCTAGACCAGAATCCCTCCCTGCTTTCTCTAACCTCCCTCTCACCTCCCGCCCTAATTACCTGATAAAGCCCACAGAGGGGGCTTTAATATTCATGGAGAAGTGTAGCTCTGCATATCAGGCTGGGGAGGGGAGAGTTGGGGGGGGGGGGGCTTCATGTTTAGTTTGCCACATAGACACGGTTTATTTGAAATGCAGGCGGCAAGCCGAAGACAAAGCCTAATAGACTCGCTTAGGTCTTTCATCACAGCCAAGCGAATAAACTATGGGGGCTAAAGGGGTTTGGGATGAAAGGGTTAGCGCCGCCGTGCCGATTATTCACTCATTACATGTGAGTAAACGCCGTCAGAGCTAATGTGGATTAGGAGGAGGAGGAAGATCCTCTCTGTCATCAGGCTGGGACGGAGGGAGAGAAGCTGACAGGTGGAGCGGCCCCGTTTTTATAAACCAGCGATGGTAAACGCTCAACTCGAAGTCTGTTGGAGAAGCCCACAGTGCGAGGATCAATTAAAATGGGAGCTTTGAGCTGCTCATCACCTGGCAAATATTTAATTCTCTCATGCTTGTTTCGGAAACACTAAGAACTCACCACATAGTCGAGCAGCAGGTCAGCGGGATGACAGTAGAAACAGATATGTCGATATAAGTTATGTTGATGTTTACAGGGTCAAATACCAATGCCGGAGAGCCACCGTGGACGCCAACCGTCGCCGGGACGCCTGCTTTTCTTGCGTAAGTGTGTCGGAGGGGGAAGCTGCGTGAGACTGCTTCACACCTCCCTCCCACAGGTTTCACCTCCGGAGCGGAGCAGGAGAGAAATGTGACGCGGCGGATTGTGGGAACGCCACGCGGCGCTCACGTCCACAGCGTCACCGAGGGCAGGGCCCCGCCGCTCAGCTCCGGCGCTTTCTTTCTTTCTTTCTTTCCGCCCGTCGTCAGGGAGCGCGCCAGCCACTGGAGCTAAGTCGCCGGCGTGCTGGTTGAAGAAAGTGGCGTGCTGCGTTCCTGCCGCACAGGTTTTGTTTCACTGCGCGGGTTCCTGGAGCGGCGAGGCTGACCGCTGTCCAAACAACCGGAGGCGCAAACTCGTCTCACCTCGCAGCTGTCCCAGCACACTTCTTCCTGCTCGACCTCGCAAGGAATCCAGTCAAAGGGCAGAAACGCCTCAACACCACCGACATCCATGACCTATTATCCATTGTCTGTCCATAAAGAGCTAATGTAGAAACCACAAGAACACTGGGTGAAGATTGATTGAATCCTTTATGGATGGATGAATGGAGCATCAGCACACTGGGATTATGTTGTTAATGTGTCTAAGAGCAGGGGATTGTGGGATTTGTTCGAAACATGACAAACAAATAGGCTTCTGACAGTGAAAAAGAAAAAGCCTCACTGCTCTGAAAACCTGAATGGACAGCAGGTTCAGCAGTTCAGTGCATGTCAGCGTGCATCTGCAAAAGTCAGTGGCTCAGAAACACAAACACAGCACTGAGTTCCCCGCACTGGCTCAAGGTAACTGATAAAAAAGCCACTGTCTCTGAACACAAGTTTAAAAAAGCAAATATAATGTTCTGATGTTTGGAAAAATCATTTTTCTTTGGCTAAATTTTGATTATTGTTTCACTATCCAGGCAAAAAAATGTCTGTGATTCATCTAATTTATCTGTGGTGCTCAAATCAAAGCCTATCTGACTGTCATGCAGATCTACAGGGTCATGTTCCCAGGCTGCAGGGGGGCACCGAGCGTGAATGCGGATCATTTATGAGGCGCCTGCGAGCTGCTGTGTCACACCTTGTCCCGGAGTGTGCCTGTTTCCCATGGGACCCCCTGGCCAAGGCGTCGTCCCTGCTCCCAAAGCTTCCCAGGACCAGAGGTGGCCGCCGGAGGTGCAACTTGGCACCTTCTGGCACATATATGGGGCAGCGCTGCAGTCCTGCCCCACTAACTTCAGCCTGCCTCTCCAGCGACACACTGACAGCTCAAAGACACAGACTGCAGCAGCAGCAGCAATGGAGTCGTCCTTCTCTCCTCTCCAGCTCCAGGACAGCATCTTCCTGTTTGACTGCGAGTCTTTGCTGAGCAAAACTCTGGGGCCCGACGCAGCCTCGGACCCGGGTTACTCCAGCGGAGGCAGCAGCCTGTCTCCGACCTCCTCCGTGGACTCCTTCTGCTTCTCCCCCGCCTGCCTACAAGCTCCAGGGACCGAACAAGGCGCCCTGGACTGCTTCCTCTTCGGCACCCCTGCGGCTCCTGCTCCCCAGACTCCGAGTCCGCTCCCCTCCTCTGCCGCCGCTGCCTCCGCCACCAAGAAGTCCCGCTCGAGATACCCGGGCAAGAAGCGCCAGAACGCCAGCGAGAGGGAGAAGCTGAGGATGAGGGACCTGACCAAAGCTCTGAACCACCTCAGGACGTACCTCCCGCCCTCCGTGGCACCAGCGGGACAGAGCCTGACCAAGATCGAGACGCTGCACCTCACCATCCGCTACATCTCCTACCTGTCGGCTCAGCTGGGCCTCACGGAGGAGGTGCTGGAGCAGAGGAGGTCCTCGGGCTTCATGGAGCAGAACCAGACCCTGAGTCAGTTCCTCGGTCAGCCCGCGTCCAACAGTCGCCCCGACGCAAACTGTAGCGCCATGACCCCGCAGCAGCGGGTCGCTCTGCAGCACTCCTATCAGGTAAGCCCCGGTTCGTCAAACATACCCCAATGGCATGCATTTTTTTATGATTGACAGCCTGATTGTGTTTTGTTGTTGTCAGGTTTCAGGTGGCGCTTGCTTCAGCGGCGAGCAGCACTGGACGCTACAGCAGCAAGGTCAAGAGGTGCCTTTCACTGGGCAGTGCTGAGAGGCTTCACCATCCGCCGGTGATTCCCCATAATTTTCATTGCAACAATGAACTCCAATAAATCGGACAGCCAGTTTTTATCTTTGTTTTTCTGAACAAAGCCCTTGCTTATCTTTTTTGCACATGTGGGGTGGAGGATGTCACAGTGGTGAGCGCTGTCGTCTTATGGCGTAAGGGACTGAACGTGGGAACGGACCTCTTATTTCACATTTTTGCATGTTCTCCCTGTGAAAGTCTCCTCCAGAGGAAGATTCATCAATGTCTCTCGGCTATTAGGTGACATTAAACTGACACATCACTGTGCAGAGGGCCGTTTCTCTGTTGGACTCACACCCTGCCTGTGCTGAGGGAACCTGACACTCACCAAACGTTGACATTAACAGGCCTGAATGTATGTTTTTATGTACATAATCTTGTATTTATTAAGTTTTCCGCACGCTAATTATAATAAACTTTTTATATCAGAGAAACTGGTGCTGCCGTTTTCTGTCTCAGCAGTTGTTAGCTGATGTCTTTGTTACTCATTCTACAGGAGTGACAAGCAGACATCAACACACAGGTCACAGGTCCCTGATATGCTCCCACGCGTCATGTGTGCTTGTGTTGCCTAAATCAAGTTCCTATACATGGAAATCAACCCCCAGAGTCATTTTCTTGATCAGCATGAAGTTCTAACGTTTGGGTGGGCCCCACAAGCTTCTGTGGTCCCCGAATGGCCCGTGGCAGCCATGAGTTTGGGAAAAGGCTGCTCCAGACTGATGAAATCACACAGCGTCGGGGCCGCGGCCTCCACTTCCTCACGTAAACATTGCAGCTGTCAGCGGGACAAAAAGGTGCTAAACAGGGGGCGGATCCCCTCTGAAGTCCCCGGAGAAGGGAAAGCCCCCCCGCTGGGAGGAGTGAAAGCTACACGAGCACCACTCAATTAGCACCTTTTCCCTCTGAACATGAGACTGATGAACTCAAAGTGGAGACGATGTTCAAAACCTCAATCGGGCACACTGGTGAATCCACAAACGTGTTGATTTTAAAACTTTAAAGTGATTTGAGAGAGAAAAACAACAGTAAACTCGGTTGCCGTCAACATTTCCGCAGCTAGTTCACAATCCCAAACCGCTTCTGAGTACATCAAAATAAAATCAGGTTTGGCCACATTTTCACCATGTTCTCTGTAGTTTTTTTCCCAGTTTCTTTGTGTACCTGGGGCTCGTGTAACCCACTTCAGGGTATGTACACGTCTCATTTGCCTAGGTTCGTATAAGTTGGAGCAAGAGTAATACACAGGTATTGGTGGTTGGCACACTTTCTTTTAGTTTTTACAATACAGAAAATTTTGACAAGGTACAAAAGTTTTGTTAGACACAAAAATACCTATGGGCCCAATACGAAAAAATAAAACAAAAATAAATGTTCCTTTGAAATCTTATGGATCCAGATGAGTCAAGTCAGTCGGGGAAATAGTCAAAATAGTCACGTCAATCCAGTAGCCTCGTTGGTG
>JASSRZ010000001.1:4847774-4859658 GCA_032164315.1 Malacoctenus gilli
TGGAGTCCCATCGTCAAACTAATTAAGCACAACGTCACAAACCTGCATGGGTCCGTACACTTCACTCCGGTCGAACATGAGGTAGAAGTAGTTGAGGCTGCGGGTGGCGGTCTCCCAGGGCATGTATTCGAGTTCTTTGTTCAGGAACTTGGTGGTCCTCAGAGCCAGAGTCGTGTCCACGATTTTTGCCCTGAAATTGACCCGTATGAGTGTTTAATGGCCTCTGTTTTCGAGTTCGGCTGCAACACTCGATAGGACCGGGGGGGGGGGTCTCACCTGGCCAGGTTAAAGGCATCGTCAATGATCTGAGCCCGGTTAATGACTGGGATGTCCTGGAAAGTGCGGAGAGGACATGAGCTCAGATGTGAGGCGAATTGATGAGAAAAGACTGCAGAGGCAGTGCAGCGGTTTTACCTGGGGTTTGGAGCTCAGCTTGGTGAGGAGACGCTCCCAGTTGCCCGAGTCATAGTTGACTCTGAAGAAGCCCCTCATGTCGATGTTAGCGACCAACCACTCATTGACGCCGAGGGCCATGTCTGAGTTTGTAGCTGCGCGGATGAGGGTTGAAAGTCAACACCGGCCTTCTTCAGCTCGCTTCAATCGCACACAGTCGATAATCCAACCTGGAGAAAATGTTTCACCTTCTTTGTTGACCAGCCAGTACTGCTGCTCGGCTCCACCGGTCTTCTTCCAGGTAACAGGGACAATCCATTCGTAACTGGAGCAGCAATGGGACAATGCTGTCATGTGTAATATGGCACAAATGCAGCAAAAAAACAGAACCTACCACATATATTTGATGTAATTCAAGTTTATGATATCAAATCACACAACAAAGGGAACTTCATCCATTCAGCAAGTGAACAAACAGCCATGAAGGACTCACTTAAACTCTGAGGGCCTGTCGACCACCGACTCTGGATCCAACAGGAAGTGCTCCTGGGTGACCGCGCCCGTCTGGGTGTTGATGGTGACCACAGGGAAGCCCATCTGAAGGATCCATCGGTTCATGATGGCCTCCACAGTGTCAGGCAGCTTGACGCCAGCTTCATCCACCGCCTGGAAACAACAACCGCCATGTCGTTTTCTGTTCATACAAAGTTTGTCCCAAATGGGTCGAGAGCGAGCTGCATTGGCCCTAAAAACACTCTGCTTCCTCCCACCCCATTACTTGTGGGGCAGTGATTTGAGTCATCCCAAGGGTCTCAGTGCTGGTCTCCATTCAGTGAAATACAATTCCAACACCGAATGGGAGCTTTTATATAGCTGAGTCAGCTATGCTGAAGTTACCATCTGCAGGTGCGTCCACAGGTCCTGGTAGACCGTCGTGCTGTACTTGAACTTCTCCAAGTACGTCTGCAAAAAAAGACGACGTGCCATCAGTTCCACTCATCACAGCAGGGCGACGCTTGAGAGAGAAAAAACACAGCGACATGATCACATTCTAAAAATAAGCCGCTGTTTGTTTGTGCTGCACCTACTTGGAGTCCTTTAGAAAAGACTTCCTCTTTGATGAAGAACGAGAGCATCCTGAGGACAGACGCTCCCTGGAAAGGACAAGAACACAGAGGAGAAACATCATGGTGAGACGCAGTGGGTCATTTCTGGGGGTCACGAGTCCTCTGTAGTGGTCTCCATCGGTCAAAGGGTTTCAGATGTCCTGCAAAAAGTGGGGGCTTTGCACCTTGCTGTAGGTGATGGCGTCAAACAGCTCACTGATTTGCTCAGGTCTCTGGACGTCCACTTCTTTAGAGGACAGAGGATGGGAGGAGGCCAGCGCGTCGACGCCCATCACACCGATGATCTCATTCAGCACAATCAAATCTCTCTGGAGAGTACGCAGGAGAATGCAAGGCGTGTTATGAGATATTACACGCAGGATCATACATTCACCAAAACACTATATATGAACCCCATTAGAACTTTACGGTCCCCCCGGAACTTCAAAACTCACCATATTCCATGTTGGTTCAGCATAGTTGGCACCAAGATAAGAAACATAGGTGGCAAACCCCTCGTTGAGCCACAGGTCGTTCCACCACTTCATGGTCACCAGGTTTCCAAACCACTGAGAAGACAAACGTTCCCTTCACCAGATGCACTTTCAGCATGCTTTTCCGAACACGTCTCGATGGTGGCGCCAACCAGGCACCAGGCCCGTACCATGTGAGCCAGCTCGTGGCTGATGACTGTCGCCACCCACTCCTTGTCACCGTTGGAGGACACGGTGGGGTTGTACAGGAGGGCCGTCTCCCGGTAGGTGATCAGACCCCAGTTCTCCATGGCGCCAGCGCTGAAGTCAGGAAGAGCGATCTGATCTGAGAACAACCGGAGATGTGAGTACACGCCTCTCTTTGTAGTCACTCGTAGGGTTTCGGGTAACTCGCATAGAACATAACAGCAGTTTGTTTTATTGGCAGGTTATTTGGGTGAGATGTTGTTTTCTTTTTGCATCAGATCGAGATTATAGGACATTTTCCATTTCAAGCGACAAGCACAGCAGTGACTCCTACCTGACTTCTTCAAGGGGTATGAAGAGTTGTAGTAGTCCTCAAAGAAAGCCAGAATGGGTCCAGTCTTGTTCAGTGCGTAGTCTCCCTGACCCTCCTCAATGGCTTTCTTGCGAGCCCAGATCCTGATCTTAGGTGAGAGAAACCCCCAGTTATCAAGAGGAAGAAAGTCCAGCAGAGGGCAGCAAAATACACCTTTTACCAGGAGGAGAGAGCGACAACTGAGGCAGAGACAGCAGGACTGAATGTATTGGAGGAGCAACAGGCTGGATGAGAATGATCAGCTGGTGTTTCACGTGGCCACATATTTGATACGGTCTACATCAGAGATTCCCAACATTGGGTCCAAGACCCCCTGAATATTCACCATTTAGTTCCAAAATTGCAGCTCCGAGTTCACAAACATTATGAATACAGTATAACACCAACAGCAGGAGTCAAACTATCATTCACAGAAATATTGCAGTCCTTCTTATCACTTCTGCCAACAACATGTTTTCACTTGTGTTTGACGGTTGGTTAGTTTGTCCAACTGTCAACAAAATAGTTGGTCTCTGAGAGATCTTTATGAAATATGCAGGGTGTGTGAGGGGTGAGACAAGGAACACGTGATTAACTCTTGGTGGTGATCCAAAATAATGAATAATGTTGTTTCTGAGATGCATGTGGCCCTTTAAAAAGAAGTATAGCGTGCAAGAAGTTGAAGCGGGAAGGAAGCCCAGAGCCCACTCAGCGGGCATCTTGGTGGAGGAATGCGCTCTACCGAGTACCCCTTCCTGTTGTGTTTGTGTGAATTTGAAAACACTGAAAAACATATTTACCAAGACATCCGCTTCCAGTCGTTCGATGGCCCCAAACTCACACACAACGAAAGCCAGCAGGTAGGTCGACATGACCTCGGTGGGGCGGAACGTGGTCATGGTAACGATGTCGCCCTCCAAGGTGACGTTTACTGGGTCTGTGTGAAGTCAGTGGAAGCAGAGCACAGTTAATGACAGCAGTCCCAGTGTTACTGACAGGCTGAATGATTCGGTTTTCCCCGCGGCTACTTTCAGCAGAACTATTGAAAACTGACTTTAGGTCATAACAGAGAAAGTTGGACACGTTATTCAGCTGAGACGTCGCGTCACACTCGCTTTGTGTTCGGATGACTTAGAAGTTTTGGCTGTTTGCCAGACTTCATTCTTTTTTTCGCACTATGAGGCAAGTTTTTGGTCGACCGATGATTCATATGTAATATATAGAATATTTGAACCAAGGTAGACAAACAATTTGAAACTTTCTCTAAGTCTTCAAACATTTATAGTCTGTAAATACTAACTGGTATATAGTATCTCTTGACATTCTCACACTGAAGCTCTTGTGTTTGTCTCTCTCACACTAATTAATGATTAAACTCTAGTTTACAATAGTTTAAGCACACTCAGTTATTCACATGTATTGATTTCTGCCTGAAAATGAAAAGGTGGTTGACATTTATCGTTGATTATCTGATGCTAAATTGAGCACGAAAGCTATAAAATGTGAAGTGAAGTTTCACACGCAGATTGCTCGCGTTGCGAAATGCTTCCTTTGGACTCCGAATGGTTAATGGTGGACTTGCCGAAGTTGAGGGCGTTGGACAGAGCCACCGTCTCTGGAGGGTGGAGGAGAGTCATGTAGAAGACGGCTTTCATAGCCGGCTCGTCGAAGCAGGGGAAGGCTTTCCTGGCGTCCGTCGGCTGCATCTGAGTGGTGGCCACAACTCTGACAACAGGATATAAGAAGAATCAATGATAAAAAGCCACCCCGTAAGGAGGAGAAACGTGTGAAAGGCAATGCGTCACCCGGACAAACTGCTAATCGGTGATCAACGTCCTTTTAAACAGCAGAAGGCTCGACCCTGGTTTAAATCTACGCAATCTCCAGGCTTTAGTTGTTTTTACGGTCTGTCCTTGAAACAAACTCATTCTTGGCTAAACCTCCAAAGGTCACCAAAGTGCAGAGTTACAATTACTTCATTATGCAGCTTTAACTGTTTTTGTTTAACTAACGCACCAGAAACTGTAGAAAATGACATGAGGCAACAACTGTACTTTTTCACGCCGTCTTCGGTGTATTCGCTCCTATAGAAGCCTCCCAGGTCGTCAGATAGCTCGCCAATAAACTCGGTGAAGAGCTCATAAGTGCCGCCGGCCTGCAGCGGGGTGTTGAGCTGGACCACCAGGTACTGGGTGGGAACCTCCAACCAGGTCCTTTTCATGCTGGGAGCGGAGAGTCCACCCAGCGCCGTCAGGGTGGCGTGGTAATCCCCGAACTTAGTGAGGTTCAGCTTGTTGGAGTGGATGAGGATGAGGTCGGTCTCCTTCAAGCACGTAAACACCACCGTGGAGTTGCCGGTGAAGACGTACAAGCCGTTGCCGTTGGGCTTCAGCCGGGGCCACAGGGTCACGATGTAGGAGACGGGGGCCAGGGAGTCGGGCAGTCGGTAGCGCTGCCAGGGCTCCTTCGGGGTGGAGGGCGTGGTGGGGACGGGGCTGCTGGTGGTGCCCGGTTGGGCGGAGGACGAGGGGCCCTCCGATTGCTTGGCCTTCTCCTGAGAGTACACCACAGACAGCGCGATGATGGTGGACACGGCCGCCACGGCCGCAAGCGCGACGACCGCGGCCACGGCCTTGCTGACGAAGAAACCTTTCCCCATGGCTCCACCAGAGAGAAAGACTACGGGGGGAAAGACACGGGTCGCTATTTATGCTCTGCTTTTGATTGGGCCCAAAGTTAATGATTTACGATCCGAGCGAGAGAAAAAAAAGCTGAACATTCAAACACTGAGCTGTAAAAAGTGATTGTGATAACAGCCGTCCTGCCTAATCTGTAAACTTTGTATCTGCTAAAGGACTCAGTGAAGCCCTCTTTACAAAACAACGTGATTCATGAAGTGTGAGTATGAATATGTATATGCAAAGGAGCCAAAAGTACTTACTTTCTTCACTCTGGTTGAAGTATAAATACATGCGTAGAAACGCAAAGGCTCGGTGAAAGTAGAAGCATTGATTTTATGCAGCGTATCCTCACTCAACATACACAGAAGTATACATTATCACATGAGTAATAAAGTAATCTCTCCGCTTTCTCATAATGACATGTTTTATTTTTTTTCAATCATTTGTGCAGTCTATGAAACACAACTCTGCTCAAAGCAGGGGGACATAGAAAGAACTGAGATTTGAGGGGCTGCGATGGGACGGCTGTACCTGTAAGGTTTGGGGGGTGGGGGTGGGGAGTAAGTCTCGGGTTTTTGTTTTGTAAATTATTCAATTATTTTGTGTATTTGTCCATTTTGTTCTGGTTGGCTGAGTTCTGTGTTTTTGTAAACAGGCAGCATCCAACATCTTTGTGGCAGTAATGACAACTTTTTAGAAACGAATAAAGGAAGTGACGACGCGGTCGTTTCAAAGTTAAAGCCTCTAATAACCATTACGAAATTTGCATGACCACTTAAGGTTTTTTTTACACACTTAGTCTGAATAAATATCTCAAATTTTAAAGACTCAGGTCTTCTTCCGTAAAGTTCCAACTCAGTAAGAAGTCAAAAGTGGACATATGTACACAGTCTAGGATGAAGCGTAAATGAAAACTTTTAACTCAAAACTAAGAGTCAGATTTGCACAATGCAAAACAATGGTATTTGGCTTCACTGAACGCCAATACTTCTTATGCGTCTCATGGTGATGTGATAAAAAGCTTGATAATCGGGTCGGAGTACTTTGGGTCTGGACTGAGTTTTAAGCTTCTTTTTCGCTTGCCAGATTCTTTCTCCTGATACTTTTTCTCCTTGATTAAAAACTCAAAAAAGGGAAAAAGACAAAACATTACTCACGTTAGCCTCTCGGTTGTTCAGTGTTCAACTTCCACCGTCATGGAAGCTCAGCGTAAAGACTGGAGTGAAAGATGGGGAGAGGCTTGACAACAATGACTCCTCCTTTATAAAGATAACTCGGGGGGACAATCAGCATCATACTGACAAGTCTCTGCAGATGATAAACGGCCAAGACCAGACGAGTAACTAGTGCTTACAGTGTGTCAGAGCCGTGGAACAGGATATCTAAACCACATGTGCACCAGCTGCAGTTTTGTACTATGACATTACCGGATGTTTTTGACGTCACGTGGCTCATCGTGTTTGTCAGGACACGGAGAGCAAAACATGCATTTGAATCCATGTATTTGAGAAACCCTCAAAAAAATGGTCCGGCTCACTATTCCAGGTTTCTCAAACACTGAATTAAACCGCCAGGACAGGTCAGGCCTTCGCGAGTGGATGTGTGTGGCGCACGGTACATCCGCTGGTCATCCAGTCCCTTATGAGCTGACTCGTGCAGGTACACGATGCTGGTCACTGGGATGGGACCAGTTACCATCCACATGAGTGTCGGACGTGAATGAAAAAAGAGCCCACTGTGGTGACGAAGGAGGAAATTGGGAGCCAATCGTCCTCTGATGTGAAAATCAGCTGCTTTTTCAGTGAGGTACAGTCCAATTATCACACACACCCTCCACTTCCTCTTTAAAGAGGGGGCCACAGGGTGTCGAAGCTCACTGTCAGTGTGACGCTGCAGACCGCCACTCCTAGAGAATACATCGTAAAATGATATTTATATAGTGTATATATTATACTGGCAAAGATGGAGGAAAGATATTACCGTGTGTTTACAGTTTGCCGTGAGAGCCACATTTCTTGCAGCCTGGAATCTCAAGTAAAACCACCACACAAAGTTTGTCTCCGGATGATTTCTGCAGTGTTCCGCTTGCTGAAGTTTGCACACCTGGTCATCAATGCGTACAAGTTCCATCTCAAGTAGTCACAGGAAGCAATACAGCAAGATGCAAAGCATGTTCTGTTACCTCGCGTTCAGTGTTGTCTCAGCGGACTCAGCTGCAGATCCTGGAAGACCAAGGATCCCTGTCCGGATGCATATCTGCCACTGCCGGAAAAAATGTGCCTGATCTTCACAATCTGAGTCCTCGAAATCTTCAGCATGACAATGGAAGATGATGCTCATTAGTCATCTTGTAATCTGCCGTTTTCCTTGGAATATCCAGCAGTGAGCCAAGCAGGAGTCACTGTATCTGCAGAGGTGTGGCAACAAACTGTTTCACAATCCTTGAGGGCAGATTATATGATTATTTGCACCACGGATAGTTTGGAACAAGTTCTGTCTTGTGCTGACAACCAGTCCGGTGGGCTGCTTTTAACTCCAGGCTTCACCCAGGGGTTGTGTGTTGTGTCATATGTGGTACCAGTGCTGAAGGTCCTCATAGGTGGGAACGAAAATCACAGATGCTCTTTCCTCTAGGTATGCTCCGAGAATGCCGAACATGAATGGACTGGACGACTTCATTCTGAACCAAAGTTTACATCAACGTTTAATTAAAAACAAAACAAAAAAAGAGATCTTTCAAAATGACGAGATCGAGACGAAGCAGATGTGCTCCGACACTCTTTTCCCACCTTCAGCCTCAGGGTGAACTCGTCAGACGGGTTGAGTAATAGTAAACGTTTCACCTACATTTATTCGTGACCTTTTGCAATCTTGTGCAAAAAAAACACAAAATGAACCAAATCCCCTGAAGACGTTCCACTGTAAAGTTTCTCTACCTCTCATTGGACAAGGAGAGTCTGTCAACAGAGCAATAAACCCAGCCTAATGATGTGTCCTTATTGGGCCTGAGCCTTGAACTGGATGATGTAACTTGACTTTTTTTTTGCCAAACAATAACTATTGCACAACTCGCTCAGTGCAGCGGTGCTCCTGAGGGCTGACGGATTCTAGTCAGCGTGTGAGCCCCCCTTTGACCCGCCCACCACTGCTGACTTTGAACAGGTCGGTAAAACACCTTGCGTTTTTGCCTCCAACTTCCGATGTAACAATGTCAGTGTCAAACATTTAACATGGCAGTCGGTGCCGTTCAAGCAGGATCCAAAAACACAGCCCATTTATATGTACGCAAAGTTTTCCGATTATTATACAAGTTCTGAGGTGGTGATGTGGGATGTTTCAGGTATCAGGTAACCAAAGATCCAAATTTGATGTATTAGATGATTTTACATTTGCTCAGGTGAAAATATGTTTCTGAAGTGCAAACAGTGTAAAACTGTTACTTCCAACGATCGGATCATGACCAAGTTAGCAAGTATCTTCGGATTCATGTAAGTGGCGCAATTTATTTACCCGCTGCAGACTCCCGCGTGCTTCTTCTGACAATGTTTGGTGAAACACATTGTTAATATATTGGAAGTTTTTGTGTTCCAACTTTAAAAAAAACAGTTTAAGAAATGCTCCCTCGACTTTTGGAGTTCAGAATCCTCTCAGCTGTTGCTTCGAGTTGATTGACAGCACATCTCACCATACAGTCTTTTTTTTTTTATTCTGCAAACTTCATCGCCGGCTGGTAGAACATGATCTCACAAGAGCGAAAAACAGATTTTACACACTAACAAAGTAGGAGGCCAAAACAGATCAACAAGAATTGATAAGAACAGTTCAGACCGACTAACGTAGCAGAAAATTGTAACGATACAGCCAGAGGAATCGACAGGAGCACAAACACACTTGGGTATGGGGGCAAAGAGATAAAGGTGGGACTCAGGATGATGAGACGGGGACGAAATTAATGAGTTGTTATTCCAAGGGAAGTGATGCTCACTGAAAAATGATGAAATAAAAGTTAATATTATAACAGGAAACCCAATGTGACTCAAGATCACGAGGTTTGGATACTTCTCTATGAAAAAGACAGCGTTTGGATGATGGAAAGTCAGCAATCAAAGGAAAAAAACACACCACGAATCCAAAGAGTTACAACACAAACAGAATGGCCTCTGAAAGTTTTGATGTTTTACGTTCATCTTCACACAACAAGTGATTGATGCAGCCAACATGGAGTCAACTTCAGCTTCAAAGCGTCACAGAGCTCTTCTTTGTAAAAGGGCAAATTTGAAGTCACTACATGTGAACACGGAGCACTCGTGCATCCGTTTTCCTTCACGGCGGATGGGAGGCTGGCATCCTTTCATGAATCAGTCAGTGGCCTCTGAGGCGCCTGGAATGTGTTGGTGCAGGACCCAATGACCACGTCACGTTGCTCCGTCCACGGTGCATTTGCTGAACTCCTGCACGCCGTCCGTTCTACAACCTTAGTCCGACATCACCGCTGTAAGCCTTAAAGGCACAGGAAGCCGTCACTCGCAGTGCAAAACATGACAGAGTGCAACAGGACACAATAAGAACAGCAAAGCGGAGAGTTTTCACACAGAACAAGTTGTGTGATTTGTGATTTGGGTTTTTATTGTACAAAAAAAATCTGGACACATCAGGGTAAGGAGTCATTTATCATTGAAATAAAGAAATATACACTCTCTTTGCAGTGAAGATGAAGTCCTGCAAGGTTTATCTTGTGACAGGAGGCAAAAGGGCCTCTGCCAATCAAAAGAAGAAGACTTCACTGGTTGGTTCCTGTTGATTCTCGTGGTCAGCGGCCGATGATAACAAAAATAATAACAACAAAAGGAGACACAAAAAAGGAGGGAGGCTCTTTTGTGGGGGGCTGTGGGTTCTCATGAGGACTCCTCGTTCAACCACCGCAGCACTTCAGCTTTGTTCTCCGCCACCCATTTGATGTTGGCCGTGGTCTTCTCGATGGCCTGCTCCAGGGCCAGGGTAGCTGAGCCGAAGCCAACCCGCTGGTTGTCCTCTTTGAACTTCTTTAGCTGCAGGCAGAAACACAAAACAAAACCAAAAAACGATAAACAACAGAGAAAAGGGGGGGAATGTCGGTATTCGTCACATCTCTTTCGGGAAAGTGCGCGATGGAATCCACTGTGGTTGCAGCGGCGAATGGCTGCGGCGGGCTGCATACCTCCTGCAACTCAAACTCAGTGGAGAACCTCCTTGTGATTCCGCTGACCAGATTCGAAAAGGAGAAGGATCCTTTTCCGTACCTGAGAGAAAAAAAAAACATTAGCACAGAGATTAGCGCCATTCGTGCTCTCATGTTTGCGTGAGCAGGGAACTGCTCACATAAGAAATGTCAACAAAAAGGAACCCTAAATTCTGTTTGAGGCTCCTCACTGTCATCATGTCACAGTTTATCTGAGGAGCTACTTTTGTGCCTCAGAAGAAGAACTTTCTAAAATGGGCAATCACAGTGAGGCCATGTGAGCCAAGCCAACCCTTCATGGGGTCGCATTCACACAATGGGTCCCGGGGCTTTTCAGGACTGTGTCAAAAGGGTTCTGTCACTACCTTTCTTCTCCCTCTCATTACTCCCCCCCCCCCCCAAACAGAGATGTTTCCCCTTCCCCAGGAAACTCTCCCAGCGAGAGACGGGGACAGTACTCACTGTTGAAAGATGTAACTCCATCTTTCTCTGACGAAGTTCCACGCCAGCGGCATCCCGACAACGTTTTGGGCGATGTACTGAATGGTGGAGGTGGCGTCCTGCTTTCGGATTTTAGTCGGGTCAAGAGTGTATTCCAGATACCTGGCGCGGCAGAGAGAGGAAAGACTTTCAGCTCCTCAGACTTTGTTTTCTTCTTCAAGACTAAAGCATGAAGTCAGAGAAGGGACTCATGATTCCTTCAAATAAGCCAGAAAATATCCAGGCCAAACATGAGATCAACAGATCAGACAGTTGTGCTCAGAGGTCACAGAGACAGCAACTCAACACTCCATGTGTTAAAGTTTCACACGTATGTCATGGAGGTTCGTCCATGATGGCTTTAAAATTTCTGTTTCTCACAAATCTACTTTAAACTTCCCTGTAACGGTTGCGGATAGCTTCATACTTCAATCACAACACTCCTCCAACACATTCTTACAGACTCCCCCCAGCAGATGAGAGCGTGAACAGACACAACCAGCTACTGTAACTGCAGTGGTTGGAAAAAAAGGTCAGAAGCCGCGATGCTGGTGTGTCATGCTGCAGTTATTACTTACTTGCCCTGACGAGATAAACCATCAGGCCATTATGCCATTAGACAGCAAATACCAGATGAGGGCGTTAACCACTTTCACAAAAAAAAAAAGCCTTTGCTGTGGTTGCCGGTATGGGTTGGTGCTGCCTTTTCCTTGGAAACTCTGCGCCCACCTGTTCAGCAGCCAGGGGGCTTTGGTGCAGGCCATGGACGACCGGAGCCTGGAGGCTTCCGAGGCGAGCGTCGAGTTCTTGAACATCCTCCAGGCAAAGTCCCACTCCTCGGCCCCCCCGAAGGCTATGGCGTAGCAGTAAACTGTGCTTTTCAGGTTGGGATGGATCCTGACCACACACACACACACACACACACACACACACACACACACACACACACACACACACACACACACACACACACA
>JASSRZ010000001.1:4860673-4874209 GCA_032164315.1 Malacoctenus gilli
ACACACACACACACACACACACACACACACACACACACACACACACACACACACACACACACACACACACGCACACAGTTAGTTAAATGCTTAACTCAGAAGAGAAAATGGGGTAATTTGATTACTCACAGGTTTCTACTTGGATTCTCCATCCACTGCCTGTACCAGCCTTGGATCAGCTCCTTGCAGCCCTTCACTCCCACCTTACAGGCCATCCCTATAGCATTGATTTGGTTATATCTAAGAGGGAAGGCGAGATGAGTCAACTGAGAGGTTCCATGTTTAAACAAGCGAAGACGAAGAAGACGAGCCTCCTCACTGGTCAGTGTGGTCAGCAGGCTCCGTGGTCCAGTTGGCTGTCAGCGTCGTGAAGTAATCGAACAGCGGCTGTATTTGTTTCTTCAGGTATTTCTGAAACCACATTGAAAAAATGTGAGAAATGTGCGGCGCTTGGCTTTGAGTCAGTTCTTCTCTTTGGTCCTCAGGTGACAGACCAAGCCCCTGCCCCAGTGATATGGGTCCCACCTGTAAGGCACCGTAGACTTCAGTGCGGTCAAACATGACAATGTAGTAGTTGAGGTTTCTCAACACTGACTCCCAGGGGATGTAATCTCTCTCTTTGGAGAGGTACCTGGTCGTTTGCAGGGCCAGGGTTGTGCTGATGATTTTGGCCCTGCAAGACAAAAACAAAGCCGTTATGAGCCTTGCGAACACACCTGTGGGACACCATTATCATCTCAAGAGTCAATTTGCCTTTACCTTGCAAGGTTGAACGCATCATCTATGAGCTGTGCTCTGTTGATGACTGATAAAGCCTGAATAAAACACACAAATGAAAACGCCTTCGATTAAAACATCACAAACTGATTCAACTGAATTTTCTACATCTATCCAACAGACTTGTTGTCATTTAATTTTGCTGGATCTCATTTTTGAAACTTCAAGGAAGAATTGAATGACAAAACCTGTCGAATCACAGAAACCAAATAAAAAGAACACAAACATGGTTCCTGAACACGTTTTGCGACTTGAAGACTGTCTAGAAACTCTATTTGACCTCCATGAGCACCCACGTCATATGGGAACGGCAAGCGCTCACACTGTTGTCAACCAGTTGACGTAAAACAGGTGAACACCAAGTCAGTGGTCATGACTCACCTGATGGTTGGTGTTGAGCAGCGTCAAGAGACGATTCCAGTTGTTGATGTCATAATTCACCCTGAAGTATCCGGATACATTTGTGTTTGCCAGCACCCAGTCTGATCCAGAGACCCTCATTGGCAGATGGGTGTCTGACACACAGAAAGAACTGAAAGTCAAGATTTCTAGTAGAAGAATGCAATCAGGGTTTTATGCTGGCATCCTGATACTTTGAAGCTGGTGCTTTGCTCCTTATTTCATGAGTCATCCTCAGCTCCAAAACATAAATTTGACGACCAGGAGATTGGGAGATGATGCATAATGTGGGAATTTTTTTTTTTTTTGACTCAAACCCAAGTTTTGGTTTGCTGCTTTTCGCTGTCCCACCATAGCCATGTGCCACCGCCAAGTCTGACCACAGGTGATTTTCAGACCACTATGCTCACTGGTGCGAGTTCACACAAAGAGTTTTGCTGTGAACACAAGAAAAAGACTGGAGAGAAATAGCAGGGGGAGGCAGTGGTGAGCAGTATTGCCTCACAGCAAAAACATGGAAGTTGCTGTGATGCTGGAGCCTTTTTCTTTGGGGGTTTTTTTTGTGACGGATGGCCAATATGCCATCAAAACCATCGCACTGCATCACTTGTGGGAGGGGCCTGTCACGTCGTCATCCAGGTGGGCATACCTGTTTTTTGAAGAAGCCAGTACTGTTGCTGTTCGACTCCCATCTTCATCCATTTAATAGGAACAAACCATGTGTAACTGGTAAAAAGACAAGCCGTTGGGTTAAAACACGTGATATTAAGACCACTCCATTGGTTGATGCCTCTATTGGGTGGCGAATGGAGCTGCAAGTCAATGTTCATGCCTCTCTGTCATCTTGAGACAATATTTTCAAAGTTTTAAAACAATTGTGTGGCGTTTAGCATCCATCCACAGTCAGTCTCTCCAAACATCTTGTACATGGAACTTACAGGAAAGGTAAAACTGATTCCTACTTGAACTCAGAGGGCCTTTCAACCACAGAGTCCGGATCCAGCAGGAAGTGTTTCTGGGTGACGGATCCTGTCTGGGTATCGATAGTGACCACTGGGAAGCCCATCTGGAGGGTCCAGCGATTCATGATGTCATGAATCGAGTGCGGGATCTGGAGGCCTGGTGTCTTTTCAACTGCCTGAGCGGAGCGAGAGGGAAGTAAGACGCTTGCTGTCAGAAACACACGGAACAACAAAACCTGGAGGCTAAAAGGTTGAAAATGAAGTGGAAAAGTACAATGTGAACAGGATTCTATGATCGATGACTCTGTATGACCCATATTTCATTCACAATGGAATACAAGCTGTCGTTTTCTTGTCGCTTTCACGTTTTCTTTGTCAAACGAGCTTCTGAAGAAGTGAAGAAATATTGACGTGTAACATCTATCTATGAAATATGTGTTTTTTGAGAATTGTGAATCATTATCACCTGTTTCAGTGTACATTTACAGATCATCCAAACATTGGTGGAGTTGAGTAAAATCTGTCAGCTGACCTGCTGCAGATGGTCCCACAGGTCCGTATACACGGTGTTGCCGAAGGCGAAAGTGTTCAAGTAAGACTGAGGAAACACAGGAAGAAGTGAGGACTGGCATCAGGAGCGACGCAGCGGCGGCTTGACGATGTAACACTCACACTCAGTCCTTTCGCAAACACGGGCTCACTGAGAAACTCGGACAGCATCCGGAGCACCGCCGCGCCCTGAAAAAAACGCCAAGCACAACCACCAGCATCCAAGTTATTTTGGATGCCTTTTAGCACCGGGTTTCATTCCAAGGCAAAAACACAACAACATGTCTGGTGCTCGCTGGCTGGCTCAGATTGAAATGAAAATACGAGACAGATAGATCAAAAAATGGGGGGGGGGGGGGGTCACAACCCTGAGTCAAACTTTAAATCTTCCCAACACAAAAAAGTCTGACAATTTACTGTCACTCACGAACACGCTTTTTGTTCTGGGATTTTATATTCAGGAACTGAGTGGAAAATGGCAACTGGCTCGAAGTCCAGCCGTTTCCCAACACAGCCTAATTTCTCGGAAAGTTACACACAGAAACGTTTAACCCTCTCAAGTCCTCCAACTTCAGCGAAGAGCACATTTGGTGCAGGCCAACTGTAATTGAGTTGTTGGAGTCAGTACAGTTTGCAATCACACATCTGTGTCTCTGGTCTAAACACGCAGCCTGCAGACCAGATCCAAGACCACCCGAGGGTCTGAGACTGATGACCAGCATGACTGAATACCTACTTCCGGGATTTTGTTAGGTTTTCCTGATTTGCCACTTGACAAATTGTATTTGAATGAAACACATGAAATGTTTTTCAAATTAGAAACAGAAATTGTTGGAAAAGATTATGTGGTTGCGGTTCTTTCGCTACATGTTTGCCACTGTGGAAAATCCCGTAAACAACATCCCGTGAGCCCCTCCGTGGCGCCCACCTTGCTGTAGGAGATGGTGTTGAACATTTCGCTGATCTGCGCCGGGTCATTGACCTCATCCTCCCGGCGGGACAGCGGATGAGAGGAGGCCAGCGCGTCCACCGCGAACACCTTCTGCACGTCATACAGAATGATGTGGTCTTTCTGTGGCCACGGACAGAGTTTGGTCAGGAGAGGCTATTCGTTCCCGCAACAGCTGGCGAGATGCTGCGCCGCGCGAGTGTCTCACGATGTTCCAGGTGGGCTCGGCGCAATCAGCTCCGAGGTACTCCACGTACGAGGCGAAGCCCTCGTTCAGCCACAGGTCGTTCCACCACCGCAGGGTCACCAAGTTGCCGAACCACTGAATAAAGGAAAGAAACGACAGAAGGTGAAGGAATGAACAGGCCTAAGGAGAATCTCCTCACTTGTTTCCACGAAGTCTGCTTTTGGCCGACATGACAGTCGCTTCACGCCAAGTAAAATATGAAGCGAATCTGCAGGGGATTCCAAAAAATTCCCAACCTCAGAATTTCCGTTGCAATGTCAGGCTTTGAATGGGACCCAGGTTAACTGGTCCCACTCTGACCATTCATCATCTGCACTTGCAGAGAGACGTTAGGTGTGAAGGACGAAAGTGTTCCCACATTCCTAAAGTATCGGGGGGGGGACCTCTCCAAGGTCATGTTCATCATCGCTGTTTCTGAGTTGAACTCTTCATTTGGAGTTTTTAAAGACAAAAACATGTTGGGAGGTTTTGCTGTATTTACTCAAGCTGAGAAATGAATGATGACAGCGTTTGGCCGATGAAAAAGAGATGACATACCATGTGTGCAAGTTCATGGGAGATGACAGTTGTAACCCTCTCCTTGTTTCCAGTGGAGGAAAGGACGGGGTCATAAAGCAAGGCCGTTTCCCTGTATGTGACCAGGCCCCAGTTTTCCATGGCTCCAGCATTGAAATCAGGTAAAGCGATCTGATCTGCAAAGAAGTGGTGGACATGTGAATGGGAGCCGCGGTGTTTGTGAAGGAGTTCTTGTGTCTTTTCACAACAAAAGCCACGAGACAAAGATTGAGAAACAAAAAAAAATGAGAGTAAACTTTTCAAAGCGACATGACATAAGAGCAGCTATTGGACAGAGAAGCTGAAAATTATCATTGGAAGGTCAAGAACTGCGGTTCTTTGTCTGTTTCGAGATTGTCAAAGAATACCAGAATAAAAGACTCTCTGGAAAGTAGGTTTTTATAGATCCACTTCAATAAATTAGCCCATGACACGGTAGGATTTTCAACAATTTTATCAGATGAAGACAAATTGAATCTCATGATCTTTGTTAAACAGAAGAAAGGACAGAATCTCAGGGGAAGCCATTGTAAGTCAAAGAGGAAGGGAAAGAAAATGTGGCGTTCCTGTAAAAATAAAAAAGTGGCTGACTGGACGTTTTGCCTCGTCACATTAACTGGCATCAATTCCTATGGTGTCTCTGTGTTGTTGTGGTTGTGGAGAAACAGAATTTCTTCTCAAGACAACATAGTTGATGTCGAAAGAGTCCACTCCAGACATCAGAGCTTGAGCAACGCAAAGCGATGCCTTTGGATTCAGAACACAGAAAAAATTGTTGAAGATGGATGTTTTTTTTCTGCTTTCTTCGGGTATGAGCCTGAACTATTTATTTTCTGATATGGTGCTATTAAACCTAAACTGGATTTGTGACCTTTATTTCATAGCCAGAACTGTCATATTCAAGCAGTGATACATTCAGCACTATTTTGCGAATGCTAACAGGGTAAATAACATGAGAGCTGCCAGCATAACAGTGCAACCTTCAGCAGTGCACTTAAACTGCACTCACACCTCAACCGGATCCTGTTTATCTTTGATTCTCTAAAGAACTTTTATTGTGCTTGGAGGGCAAAAAAAAAAAACACAGGTTGAATTGTACAAAAACAGAAATGTGAGCTTGGTCCGTGATGACATTTTCCTTCCCTTCACTGGCCTTGGTCGGACACAGGAGGTGGAAATCATCTTTCTGTCCTCAGAGCTAAACGTTTGCCAGCTGCTGTTGTTGATGCAGGTGTCCACCTACCTGACTTGGACAGAGGATAGGATGTGTTGTAATAGTTCTCATAGAACTGCAGGATGGGCCCCGTCACACTCAGGGCGTAGTCGCCCTGCCCGTCATCGATGGCCTTTCTTTGAGCCCAAATTCGGATCTGTGGACACATTTGAAAAAGTGCGTGACAGCTTCTTTAGAAATGCTACCATGTTGGTGATTCTTTCATTGGCAGATTGATGGCATTATGTGCTTGCATTTCGAATGGCCAAGGACCCCAATGGTACACTGAGCAGACCCCACGTGTCAAATGAGTGTTGAATCTAAATGTCTTATGTCTTACCAGCGGGTGGCCTTCGGTTGGCTGAATGTTAACAAAGTCACTGACGATGAACGCCAGCACGTAGGTCGACATCCTCTCAGTGGGCTCGAACGTGGTGACTTTAACGGGCACTCCGTTAATGACGGTCTCAGAAATGTCTGTTCAGAGAGAGGGCAGGTTAGACGGTCGCACTCATCGAGCATCAACATGATGAGGCCGCAGTTTTTCCAGGAAAAAGAAAACAAAACAAATGCTGCTAAGGCTATTAATTAATCATTCATTAAGACTGTGACATGAACAGCATAAAGACCCTAAATCAGCCTGTGGGCTGTTTGACATCCCTGAATAAACAAGTGCTTCTCACAGAGTCACGACTACGTGACTGTCTTTTGTTCCTTAAAAAAAAAAGCTTGGTGAACACATTAACCGCCACATTGCAGTCATTATGAAACGATCCTCTTTTTTTTTGTTTTATTCCTAGAACTAACGGTGCCTAGAAAATGACTCCTGATGCGTTGGAGGGTTTCACTTCTCCTTGGACGAACCGTTCTCCTTGCCGTTGGACAGCGCCACGGTGCCGCGGTCGTGGATGATGGTGACATTGAAAACAGCCTTCATTGCTGGCTCATCGAAGCATGGGAAGGCCTTCCTGGCGTACGTGGCTTGCATCTGTGAGGTAGCAACAACTCTGCAAAATGTCCGAATTAAAGGATTAAAACAAACAAACAGGGCAACCGAGTGGATTTCGTAAGTCGAACCGAAGAGAAGCTTGCAATGTAACTATCCAATCAAAACAAGCAGCATTTCTGCATCCTCACTTTTTCACCCCGTCCTGCATGTATTCACTCCTGTAGAGGCCTTCCAGGTCGTCTGCCAGCTCTCCCACGAACTCTGTCTCCAGGACGTAGCTGGCTCCGGGGGTCAGCGCGCGGCTCAGCTGGATGACCAGATACTCCGTCCTCACCACCAGCCAGCTCTTCTGAATGGCGGGCGCGGCGCTGCCGCCCAGGCCGCTCAGCTTGGCGTGGTGCTCGGAGAAGGTGGTGAGGTTCAGCTTGCTGGAGTGAATGATGACGAGGTCCGTTTCCTTCGCACATCTGAAGATCACCGACGAGTTCCCGGTAAAGATGTACAGGCTGTCCGCGTTGGGCTGCAGCCGGGGCCACAGGGTCACGCTGTAGGAGGTGGGCACGAGGGAGTCCGGGAGCCTGTAGTAGTCCCAGGGGTCCTTTGGCGTGAACTGAGTGGTGGGGGCTTCAGACGAGCCGCTGCTATGAGACGACGATGATCCATCTCCAGGCTTCCCTTGGTTCTTGGCTTTCTCCTTGTGGTAAGCGATGGACAGCGCTATGATGGTCAACAGCGCGACGGCCGCCGCCGCCAGCAACCCAAGACCCACGTTTTTACTGATGTAGTAGACCTTCCCCATGTCGGCCTGCGGTCGTGTGACTTCCTGGAGGGGTCTCAGTCTGCGTTTGTCCAGCACAGCAGGACTCTTCCCTTCTGAGTTAATGGCTCAGCTATTAACATGGCAAAAGTACCATGAGACCTGCAGAGAAAGGAAAGATCTTTGTTATTCAATTTGCACGGTACAGGATTACGGGATAGTTTCAGAAGCAAGCAAACTCAGCAAACAATTAGAGTCTAAAAATGACCAGTGCAAAAAGACGAAGGTGTTTTGATAGACTCAGATGCTCCCTGAAAAGCCGACTGGATGAAACCAAAAAGATAAACGTATTTTAATACCAAGGTGGAGAATTCATCTATCGAGGTGTGAAGCTGATGAGACACAGGTGGAAACAATCAGCACTAATGAGCAGGTGAGGCGAGGAGCAGCAACACAGCAGAGTTCAGTGGAGGAAATATACAGAAAACAGGGACCAGAAGCTGGACGCAGGACCACATGGAAACAAACTGTAAAACAGAGACCTTTATTCTGTTAATGTACAGTATATGCACATACAAAATAGAAGCAAGCGGCTAATGACAGTCTGTACTTCTCGCGCTTCTGAATAGCCACTGTGTCACATTCTGTCCGTGAAGACACATTTTCAGCTTCGGAAATCATATCTTTGACTTGCTCTGTGCGTTTTTTTGCCCCGTGAAACAGTGAGAGGCAGCATACTAAAAGGATCCGGGCTGGATCAACAAAATGAAGTCAAAAGCTTGTGTTATTGCCTTTTTTTCTCCTCCCCTGCGCTTGGTTCATATTAAAGGAATCGTTTATTTTTTTTGTGCCTTTTCTTTTTTTAATATCGTGCCATCTCACTCCTGCGAGACCGGTCCACCGACATTTCCCATTATGGATCCTACTTTCCATTTAATTTTGCTTTACAGTCTCCTCCCAGTGACCAGACAAACCGTGTGAATTCCCTGCTGCAGCTCCAACTTGAACGAAGGTCACAGTGTGGGATTATGAACGCGCGGTTCTGTTATCTTTCCAACAATAAATGTTATTGACTGATTGCTTGCTATCACACCCTCCAGCTGCTTCCCCGCAATTACATCGACCATCAGCGTTCACCAACGTGTAATAGAAGCCACGACTGCATCGAGAAGCCAATGAATTGCTGCCTGTTATGTATTAAGTCTCTGGAGGACTCTGTAGTTGCACAAAGAGTTTAGCGAGGAACTGGTTCTTCGTCTGTCGAATGGGACCCCCTCGAAAGAGGAGATATATCACAGGGGGATAGAAGTTTAGCCTTTCCAGAGGTCATCCATAAAACCATCAGACTCTATAATACAGAGCACACTCAATGAGCCTTCCCATGTTCTTTCGTTGGCTTCTTCCCTCTGTTGGTGAAGGTTCATGTGTGTGTTCCTCCCTCTGTTTGGCTTCACTCTGATTTCCTGGCACATCGAAGATCAATGGGGGGTCCGCCGCCCTTCTTCGAGGCAAGTCAGGGGGGCTCCAGGAACGACGTGCTTGAAGCTACGGATGAGTTTCCAGTCGATTAATACGAACAAAGAGGGGAAAAAGTCGCCTCTGACATCGGGTTGAACTGAGTCATTTTCTCTCGACTTCACTGTGACATCACAACAGGCCCCTCTATCCGTCTCTGCTGGGATTATCAGCCTTTGCACTGGGGATGATAAAAATGTGCTGCACGACTAACAGGCGTGATAGGAGATAACAGGAGCTCGGAGCATACTGTGCACTTGCAAATTGGGCCGCGAGCGGAACAAGAGCACGGTGTGTCGTCTCCCGGAGTCAGTGACCTCTGTCTTCCTTCCTATCTTGCAGCATGCGGCCCATGTGCTTCCTCCACATCGCGGTGGAATCATCACCTCATCATCGTCCCGTGGAATGAGGAAATAGGAAGGGATGAAAAAACGGCAGCGACAAGAATCCACCCGACTGTATGATGTGATTTCATCACGCTGCAAAACCTGCTGACTTTGTTTTTCGCACCTTAAAATTCAGCTCTGCCTCGCTCGGTCGTGTGTGTGTGTGTGTGAACACAACAGCGCACAGGTGAAACATCTGGAACCAACTGACGTGAGAAGCCGAAACAAAACCAAACACACCCCTCTCTCCCACTCTGCTCTCCATCAACAATAAACAGGAACAATTTGCTCACTCCTTTGGAGATGTTTTCGATTCTCTTGTTGTATAACAACGGACTGAAGTTACTCCGAAGCAGAGAAGCGGATGTGGTTGAACATTCCTGGCAGGAAAAGCAGCTGCGGCCAGTGGAAAGGTTGTGATGGCTTCATTTATTGCATTTTAGGTTACAATAGCACACAATGAAGAAAACATGGTTTGTTTCGGTTACTTTAGACCCTGAGAGCTGTTTGCAGGTTAAGGTAAGATAGTATAGATAGTTAGTGTCGTACACTTGTCTAATCCTCCCTGCTGGTGAGCATGGAAGAGACTATTTGTCATTGCAATACGATATCCGTGGAGCTCCTCCATGACAAACGGTGTCTTATGATAATAAACACACACAAAAAACAATCTTGTCACAGCTCATGTGACACTCAGAGTGTAAAAGTTTGAGCAAAACTTAAGGCGTTGATAAAAGTCTTGAAATGAGGTAATGTTATTGACTTGCACTGTTTTATCTATTAGCTCACATTGGTGACTTGGAATTTATTCACTAATTTACGACTTAAACAATCCAGATTGAAACATCAAAGGAAAATTCAATCAGACAGTTTGTGAGTGAGAGATCACTGCTACTGTTTTGATCATTGTTTTTTTTGTTTTTGTTTTTTTTATCCTTCTCCAGGACAGCCTATCAATACGTGACATCAGGTTTTGATGAGGTGAGACCAGGAGACATGCAGCCCCTGGAGGAGGGCCGGAGCGGGGGACACAGGAGGCCCTCCACACATCGGCAGGGCTCACATTTGCTTGTTTGTGTGAGGAGGGACAGGATGAGCAAAGGAGAACAGAAGATAACTCCAAGAAGATAATAAGACTGTTTTTTTTTATTGAACCGTTGCTTTTGATTGTCTGATCATTTGCGTTTGTGTTTTTGTATTTTAAATCAGAAAGCTATTATGAGTTGTTCTGTCCCATTAACTGAATGAATAGTATAATATCAAAGCACAAAGATCAGTCAGTTCCAGATGAGGTAAGTGCTAAAGTGGAGCAAAACAATCAGAAAATCAGCGAGTTTACAAGCGAGGAGTAAAAAAAAATCATCAGCAGTTTGTCAGATGAATGTCTCTTTTGGCCAAGTTATTAAGCAATATGAGCCAAACAAATCACGAGCACATTCCCCCCTCCGCCTGCAGAGAGCCAGATAATCTTGCGAGTGGGAATGTTTATCTTGGGGGCTCAAAGTCGCATATTTTCACGGAGTAATAAAATGACAACAAAGGAGACACGTGACCACCTGTTCTGTGGTGTGACTCCAGCACACTCTCACCCCCACCCCCAGCCCCCCTCTTCCCCCTTTCAGCTCCTTGCAACTGCTCTGTGTTATTAAAGAGAGCCTGCGCTCCAACCTGCTTATCATATCTGCAGAAATCAAGTGTGTCAGCTGAACATGAGCGCACGCTGCACGGCCGGTCTGTGTGTGGAGACAGGGGAAGAATAGAAATAATACAGAACCAGCAGGTTTTATTTCTTCGGACCCTCCATTCTTGGTCAGTTTCTTTCAGACTCTCCGTCATCCATCGTAAAGTTATCAACTACAGCTCAGGAATGCGAAGGTGAAGCCACATTCCCGTGCATTTGTGCAATCGCTCTACCTGTGTGTGAAGCCACACTGTCAACACGACGTGATGTCAACTCCACGCTGCACAGATATGCACCGTCCAGCTGTTAGAGCAGCAGAAACTACATCCAGTCCAGCTCAACTTGAACAAACACATGCAGCCATTAAACCCAAAGTCTAAATAAGAAGAAAGCTGGACTTCAGAAGGCACTGATTCATTCCTGTCCTCTGCAAAAAGTGTCATATTTGCTGGAAATTGTCACCTTCTTGTGTGTGGAGCTTCTGTAGTAAATGGCACAACTGAAGGCAAAACAAATGAACACAAAGCAAAACTCCAACCAGCTCTCTAAACCAGACACATGCTTCTCCTTTTCACATTTCCTCCTCCTTTGGAAAAAAAAGTCACAAAGGAACAACTAAGAATCCCTCAGATTGGAGGGAGAGAGAGAAAAAAAGCAGTGCAATTGGTAACATCTGTACAAAGTTGTGTTTGATTTGCATCAGAAAAGTGAAACAACATGCAGAAAACACATAACGTTAAACTGTACTAACCAAAATCCAAGTAGCAGGAGATCCAGAGCAGAGGCGCAGATAGCGGAGCTGGAATGACTCCTGGCTGATGTGAAACACTCTGCATCTGTTGGGGTGGATGTGGGAGGCGGCGAGAACTGCCGCCAGTTTCTTTTTGTTTTGCTTTTTTTTTTTTTTCCTGGGGACTGCGAGGGAGGGAGCAGCTCTCGCGCAGTCCCCCCGAAATCCCTAAATTGGTGGGAAAGGGGGGAATTGAAAGAATGCGGCTGTATCAACAGCGCCGCAAAAAAGTCCTTGTGTCGGAGCTGAAAGGGCTGCGATCCCTGGAGGTACACGGTGTCCTGACCAAATGCGCCGGCCCAGGGTTTTTCTCACTGCGCCGGTTGACCACAGCTGCAGTGACTCAGTCTACCTGCTGACACGCGAGTTCGCCGTGGAGACGACGCAGGGCAGCGACGACACTGGGACGCATGTGTTGTGGTTTATTTGTTTATTTACCTCGAAGGAGGAATGTGTCTGACAGCCAGACATGTCTCCTTCCCAGGAACGATAAAAGCTCCACCGACAAGAGTTTGATCATATCTGCGCACTAAATACAGCCGGGAAACACACAAAAAAAAAACCCAACACTTTATACAAACACATAAAAGATTCAAGAAATAAAAGCTCAAAGTAACTGTTCTGCTGCCTTCTTGAACAGATGTTGGCAAGATCCTGTCACAGCACATTAAAAAACTTGGCTTGAACCAATCAGCATTTACGTTCTGCACCGAGCACGATCTGCGCCCAGGAGAACAATAACGGTATTCACAAATCACGGGGACGTCGGAGACTAGATATATTACAGGGGGGGGGGGGGGGGGAATAAATTGCGACGGGGACCCGGCCAGTGTCGGCGTAATTAGAGCCAAAAACAGAGGCCAGGGACTCATGTTTCAGAGCGTTGAATGGGGTCCAAGCGGCGTCTCTCCCTCCAGACAGGAGGCGATGTTTTCACAACTTATTCCGACCCGTTTTGATTGAACGTCGACAGAAGACAAAGAAGAGAGAGGCGCTTTACCTCCACTACACACATAAAAACGTAAAAGAAATGCAGGAAATAGAGAATATCGTTACTCTAGATGATTAAAAAAAAAAAAAAATCAAACTTTACAGTTTTGTGCAAAAATCCTTCGAATGGAGCGTTCAGCTCGCACGCATACAGCAGGACTGTACCAACCCAAGCTCCGCTCCCACACATGGAAAGATTAGAAGGAATGGGGGGGGAGCGTTAGCTGCTGTGGTTCTCCAGTACATTTAACATGAATCAAAACTGAACCCGAAGCGGCGGTCCTCAGCCACGGCACAGGGTGGAGGAGGGGGTGGGGGGTGGGGGGGGGGTTTTCAGTCGCGCACCGGGGCTGCGGAGCTCGGCTGGGACGCGGCTCAGAACGGGGAGAGGCTCGGCACTTTGATGTTGATGTCTCCGATGTTGATGTTGCGCGGGATCTCGGGCAGGTTCATGTTCTTCACGGCGGAGACGGCGCGAGCGGGGGCCGCCGACAGACCTCCCTGTCCAACCAAAACAAGACGGGAAACACCTTTATTGCTTGTGGGAGGAATCGCTACGGCATGAGATCATGGTCGGTGTGACGGCTCCTTGTGATAAGGCCTTAAGAGCCTGTAATGTTTTACATGCTTAATGCATCATGATCAACAATTTCAGAGGACTAGAAATTATAACTGAATGATTTAAACAAGAAGTCTGAAGGCAAAGTAGGATGAAAGTGAGGTTTTCCGAGGTCTATGATCACATGAGCTGTACACCTGCAACCTGTCAAATAATCCTAACATGTACATTTAACACTATGGTGTAAAACCAATTTTT
>JASSRZ010000001.1:4874309-4888126 GCA_032164315.1 Malacoctenus gilli
CACATGAGCTGTACACCTGCAACCTGTCAAATAATCCTAACATGTACATTTAACACTATGGTGTAAAACCAATTTTTTTTAGGTTTATCAGGTTGTATTATTTGATTTATTATTATTCTTGGTTGACATTAGTGAACTCTTAATCAGGAGAGCACCCAAACATCTGTTTCTCTACTGTCACAACAGTCATAATGCCCAACTGATCTTTAAACAACCCAACATTGTTACATTTCCCCAAAAAAGACCAAATTTTGTCCAAATCCTAGAAATATTTCTGCTTTTTTGAAAGAAAAAAAGGTACTTCTGTCATCCAGTCAGTAGGCGTCACTGTTGTACCACTATCGTTCATTTTAACAAGAGAAGAAGACGAGCTGCTCGTGAGAAAAAGATTGGAATGTATTTTCTGAGAAGGACGAGCCCATTCCCGGACCGTGCGCGCTCTGAGAAGCGGTCGGTCCTTCCAGGAAGTTCCCCGGAGGTGCAAACATGCGGGAGTGTCTCTTTGATGTGGGTGCGTGATGCTCTGACCTCTGACTTCTCCATGCGGTTCTGCACCTCCACCTGAGCCACGATCTCGTTCATGTTGGTCTCCAGCACCATGCCGCCCATCACCACCTCCTGCAGGATGTAATGGACCTGCAGGGAGAGCGGGCGCGCAGCGGTCAGCAGTCGGGAGGAGCAGTCGGAGAGAGCAGCCTCCGCTGGCGGCTCGGTTTCCCTCTCCTGTTTACAAACGGGAATTCCTGCGGCCTGAAACTAATCGGTGGGAACCCGAGACCCAAAACCGCCAATAAATTCTACCTGCGTTATTCGCTCTGTATCAGAGTGCTGCGCGAGTTTCCGGGGGGACAGTTTTACGAGGCAGGTGGGCTTAGTCCGCGCCGCAAAGCTCCCCGAGAGCAGAGTTTCTCTCTCTCCGGTGGAAATATTTCCAGGTTTCATCTCGGGCAACATTCCTCAGGCCAAACCCCGCCGCACCACATGACATCAATTTCCTGCTGGGGGAAAATTCAATCAAGATGGCCGTAGATGTGTCTGATTAGTTTCCAGCAACACTCGGAGCTCGGCTCCGAGGGGACAAAAGGGGGTCTTGTTGGAAGCCGGGGGCGGGGGGGACACGGAGCTGCGATCAGAGAGCGGCCTGCACGCAGGTTAGACCCAATTGGAAATGATACAGGGGACGCCTCTGATGTATCCATCATGACACCGACTGTAAACATCACTCTGAGACAGATGGTTCTGTCCTTTCTGAGGTGAACGCGTCACCTGGGAAGGAAGAGCTTCAGGGTGAGGAGTGTCAGGACTCCGGTTTGAAAGAAAGAAACCGACTTAATTCTGCTGGAAGATGAAAAAAAAATAGCTGTTTCTGAAAGAGCAGCTGGCTGTATGAAAAGACACTAACACTGCACACTCCCTCACAGTCACAGCTCATTCATTAACCACAGCGTCAACAGATAAAACAACAAAACACAAACATAAACACTTCTTGAGTGCTTGTGAAAAGTGCCAGACAAACACCGCAATCGTGAAACAACACTGAAAAGTGGAACTTTCCTATTTCTAACTCTTTGGCACGAGCGAACTCCAGTGTCATTTGTTCTCTCGGAGGTATTTTTTAACTTGTTGGTGCGATCAATGATCGCGCAGGACCTTCCTCTCTCTGTCACGCAGGCTGACAGGCTGCCGCAGAAGCTATGCAGTAGATTATCAATTAACTGCAGTCACCAATAAGTTGAGCTCGTAAGAACATTTGACCGTGCTGCAGTCCGGCACAGAAGTGTCCCGGACCGCTGACCCGACCTGACGCCACCTGACGTGACCGCCGGACCAGAACGCTGTCAGGGACTTTCGGTGTCATCCTGTAACCAGCAGCACTGTGCATCTGAATTACTGGTTAAAAGTTGCAGTCTGTGAAGCGTTTACAGACACTTGACGACCATGAACGTTTATTCCCCCTGAACGCTCCGTCTGGGATACAATTAACTACAGCAACTACATACACACCTGCTGTATCCCTATCATCGCATTCAGTGGTGAATTTACAGCCACAACTTCAATTAAATATGTTTTCATTGTTTCAATTAGACAAATAATCTATTTTAAACACATTCTGGTTCATTTCTTCATTTCAATTTTACACAAATTATATTAAACACAATGCTAATAATTTTCTGAACGTGCTATTTAAAATGTAACATTCTGATCCACATGACATCTCGCAGTGTCTGTTGAATAAGTTTAATAGAACCGCATATCGTCAAAGTGTGACATCGATGGTGGTCTCTGTGTGTCGCTTATGATCTTTCGATCGTTAAGCACTCGTGGAGAAACTCGACCGAGAGCGGCAGGACGACACAGACGGCCTCCCAGCGCCTGATGCCTGTGGTCTCCATTCTTTCTCAAGCTCGCTTGTAATTTTGGGTGACAGCCTTTTGATTCATCGTAATGAGGTGTTTCCTTTTCCAGAGGAGAGCTCCAACCTCGGGCTGCTCTTCAGACAGTGTTCAACATCTCGCAAATTCAACTTGGGTTTCAAAGCGCGTTGTTTTTGACGGCCTGAGTCAAAACAGTTGAAGACGCAAACAATTAAAAAACGTAGGACGTGATATTCGCGGCAGGTTCCTGCGTGGCGCTCACCTTGTCCATGTGGAAGATGAGGTCGAGCTCGCAGACGTTTTCGAAGCATTTGTCCAGCGTTTCCACAAACACCTACAATGGAGGGACAGAGCTGATATGAGGAACAACAAACGGGGCCTTCGCGAGAACAAACACACAATTGCTTTGAGAATATCGTGAAGAGAAACAAGCTGAGAACAGGAACGAGCACATTCCACCGACAACACAATAAAGATGGGAAATTAGGATGCAACCGTGACTAAACGAAAAAATAACCTATGCACCAGTTGGTGCATGTGGTAACTCGATTTTATCTCCACAGATTTCCAGTTTCACTTCCTTATTATGGAAATTAAAGGCAGCCAGCCAGAAGGTGAAAGGTAGGAAATCAGCTGCTTGTGTAACCGTGAGTGTTGGCTTTACAACGAGGGGGGGAGGGGGCAGGGGTGGAGGTGGGGGGGGGGGGGTGAAAGGTGCGATGACGAAAGAGACACCGTGTGAAATGTGGCGGACTGAGTGCATCTACGACATGTGTGCTTGACCTGGATCAGGTCCAGTATGCCCAGCTCGCTTTCAGACGAGTCCACGCAGAAGACAAAGTAGAGGGTGGCGTAGTGGCGGTAGATCAGCTTGTAGTCGGAGCCGCCGATGAGACTGCGAAGACAATCGAAAAACAACTGTCAACACAGCTGGTTGTCAAGGACGATGAGGTAAAAAAAGAATCAGAGGTGGACACGGAGGCAGTAAAAAATCATCTGTCAGGTCAGAGTCGGAGGGGCCACGTGGTGGAGCAGTGGTGGGCACTCTCGCCTCATAGCAAGAGTACCCCCCTGTTTGATTCTGTGGGGTTACTGGGGGGGAGGGAGGGGGACTTTTCCTGAACAATTCAAACCCGTTAAGTTGAACTGGTGAATTGATCGAGACTTCATTTATTCAGTGTCTCTCAGCTGGAAGGATGGATCTTGGCGTGAGGTTGAAACTTCTGGATCTCTGCCTCCCTCTACTGGTTGCAGCTGGACTACTGCACAAGTGAAACCTGCTCAGCAGGTCAAAACAACATAAATGTTCTTTGCAGGAGCTCCTCTTCCAACCTGCAGACCTGCCTCGGAGTTGCTGCTAAATATCTATTAGATTAAAAATAACATCACCAAAACCTCTAAAGATTCCCAACAGCAGTGACTGTTTAAAAAAGCCCCTTTCAAAATGAAATAGTTTCAACACCAATACATAAATTTAAATTTTAAAAAAAGTTATATTTGCCTTCCACCCTCCAAGAAGTTGCAGACGTTGTCGTCCCTCTTGGACACCAAATGGAAAGTCTCGCGAATGATCTGCTGCTGCATGTCCTCCGCCTGCAGAAGAACACAGGAGAGGGACGTAAACAAGGGTCTCAATTCTCTTCAGAGGCATCAGTCTGCGTCAAGAAACTCTCCAGGAACCTCACCATAGGTGTTATAAAAAGGTAAATTTGATGGTCGAACTGAAAGTTCTCCAGGAAATCAACATCAAACTAATATTTATGAAGTTGTGAGTTTGTACTTCTACAATCGTGACAAGTGATCATGTTTTATAAGTCATATTATGTATTTGGATCATGATCGAAAAATAATCTTTGATATCATACATGAAAATATACATGAATTAGATCATAAACGTTGCATATTTACAATATGAAGCCATCAGTTTTTGCATGCTCCTCCTTCTGTGGGGCTTCTTTGGACACATCCACAATTTTCAAAAGAGACAATTTAAAAGTAAAAACTTGTCATCTACTCACACTGTTGTCTTACAACAAAAAAGACACATCACATGAGGTGTAACGTGATTGGATCGTTACTAAAAGGTTTTTGATTACAGACGCAGGAGGAAGTAGAAGGGAAGTGAAGCCAGAATAAGGCTCTAAACCCTGATTTAGTTCTTCCTTATGACTGAAATGCTGCACGAACGGACCTCTGTATTTTTGCTGCAACCGTGAAGCGCTCCTGGTACCGAGACGTCCATGAACAGCTCACAACACTCTGCGTTGTTGACATTGATGCAGCAGCTGTCCGAAGCTAATCCGACACAAAGTGGAACACCAAACAAACCCTCAGGAAATAATGTTTGACAGAGTAAAACGTGAGAGATACTTACAAAATACTGGTAGAATCGTATCAGCCGCGGCTTGCCGTGGTTGTTAAAAATTAATATGGCCTTGATCATGTCTCCTCTTTGTTGCGATCTCACTACGGGGAGAACTTGTCAATAAAAGTGAGGATTTGTACTGTTTGAGCCCTGTTAGCTGCTGTGCTACTCGGCCTCTTAACAACAGGAAGAGTCAATGCAACCACATCCGGGTGTGTCCCGGCGAGCATAAGCCGCAGCAAACTAACGATTCAAACATTAGTTCCGCTGAGGTTGTTCTGCCTCTTTGGAGCGAGCATCTCCTTTCGCTGAGATATTGGCGAAAAATCCACAGATGGGAGCAACTTGACAAAGTCATTATTTATGTCTACTAATGTCAGCCCACACTTACTTTGCTCGACCATTTCACGTCTTTATTTTCTTTTCAATTCATCTCTTTTTTTTGCAAAAGAGCTGTACAAAAAAACATATTTTTGCATATCTTTAATGTTTTTTGTAGAACATTTAATCTGTAGGGTTTTTTTTTAATGTTGGAAGAATAAAGAACAAAAGTGTATTTTGTAAAATAACCCTTTTCAACAAATGACTGAGGTATGATCAGTATCCAGACACATTTTGAGAGTTTTACAGTGAATCATTTATTCAGCCACATGAGCAGATCAGGAAATGGTGAAAGTCCTTTTTTTTTTTTTTCAAATCATAGCTGCCGTAATAATAGTAAGAAAAAAAGTTAGTCAGATGTTCCTTCGCATTTATAAGAGCAACATATCTATAAAACTCTCTGAAAGTGTCTATAATTGCTTTTATACAACAGGAAGTCGTCGATGTGAAAGTGTTTAGGCCAGTTGGAGCTTGTTGTCCATTAACTACAGGTGTATAAAGGTTGCTGGTTGCATTGGAACGGCGACCAGTTTCGGAAGAGTTCAACTTTTGAATTTACTTCTGACTTTACAGAAACTTGTTCAGCTGGTGATCAAATCCTAGGACCTCACAGCTGACGGGTGTTTGGGCTGTCTATATTGTGTTTTTATTTTCCCATGTGTCATCAACTTGAGATTTCCCCTCTGCCAGATTATATAATTTTGCAGTCTTCGTGACTAATGCGCCATCAACAGAGGCACCACGTAATTACTGGACCTTTTGTACCTTTGTCAGCCGTTTTCCCTTGAAAACCCAAAGCGCTGATGTCACATGAGCTGCACCTTTGTTTGTCCTGATCCACCGCGAGCTGTTGCCCAAATTGGAGGATCTGATCACAAGCAAAGTTATGTAACACTATAAACAACAGATTTACAAGGAATGTGCATGTGACAAACACAGGACCAACACCAAATGCACCAAGTGGTTATAGAGTAGTGCTCTCCCTTCCTTTGACCATGAAGATTTGTTGGCTTCTTTATCTTTCAGTCTGTGAGTAATAAATGACTTAGTCCATGCGTGTTTTTCCTTGCAGGTGTGTATTGCAAAGCAACGTTAATAATATGCACTCAGGCGGTTTGAAGGTATAGAGCTAAAGTATAATATTGTGTCAAAACCTAAAGTGACAGTTGGATTAAAAATGTCAGACATAAAAGCATAAATTGGGTTTCCCTTCAGTAGCCTAATTACAAGGGGGGAAATCATTAAAGATGCTTTATATTTTTGTGCCACAACCATCAGCAAAGAAAGAGCCCTGAGAGTTGCTCAAAGCTTGATTATCTCCCATGAGAATTGGGCACAAAAGGTGGTTAAAAGCCTTCTGACGAGTACTTTCATGTGTATTTGAAAGTAAGTAAAATCACACATTTATTTAAAGAGTCAAAACAGACATTTGTGCTTCTCATGGGTCACTGATGCTTGTTTTTTGGTTTGTTCACAGGCTCATTGTTCGAGTTTGGTGGAGGATAACAATACCCAGAACTAAACAGCAGGAGGCAGCAATACCATCTAAAAGCTGACCACTGAACTTTATCTACCTTGTTGTGATTAAGATGGAGTAAATAAAGGCATTTAATGAATGCAATTGTACTTTTTGTTCTTGAACACTGGGAAAATGGTCATTAGTGAAAGGTTATTGTGTGATAATGAAGCTAGTTTTGCACCACTTGACACCACACTTGACAGTATGCCCCCCCGCCCATTCCCTTTCAGTGAACCAAGCAAAAGGTGAGGGAAAAAAAGGAAGACCTACGGCCAATATTTCAACAGCAGTCACTCTGTTTTACTGGGAAAGGCAAACACACCGTTTTGGACTGGAGGAGGCAAACTGGTGCACCTGCACAGGAAGCCCCACCCGGGGTTGAAACTTCGACCAGCCTGCTGTGATGCAGAGGTATTCGCTACCATGCCATTCTGGAACTTGTAACCCATGATATGTTTTCTTCTGACAACATCACACCCCAGTTATAGCATCCTGCACCCTTTCTCCACTAATGAACCTCAGGCTTCTGAGAAATACAGCCAATCTGACTTGCGGCCAAAAGTGGATATACTCTAAATATGTTGCCAGTCCATCAGAAAGACAATCCCAGACAGTTTATGGTCACTAATTGAGCAGCCTGGGCTGTGGGAGGAAGCCACAGCATCATGAGGAAACTCCCAGGGAGAACATGCAGCTTCCGCATTGAAAGGCCCCAGGCCCAGAGTTGAACTGTGGAACCTTTCGCTGTTGGTGTAAAAAGAAAAAAAAAAACAAAAATAAACGGGCCACACAAGATCACGTACCTCTGGGCGATCCGCCTCAGCAGCATCAAAATGTCAGAGCGCATTTCCTGTTCTGATTTCATATCCATTAATTCTCTGTTGTACAGTTTTCATCATTAGTGCAGCGAAGCCACCCGCGCTGTTGTCTGCATATCATCTATTATTTCCCCCCTAAATTCCCTTCCTCCTGCATGGGCACAGTGGAAAACAAACAGACGCTCATTAGCATGTGTGACCCGTTGGTGGTAAACAGGCTTATTTCCACATGAGTGCAGTGCGAGAATGGATTCCACCGGGACAGTCGAGGTAGGTGGGCCCACCGGCTGCCTTCATGGGGACTTTAATAGGGACTTAACAAATGCAAGTGGACAGGCACAACATTCTCTGGCACGGGGGGGTCATGTTGGTACAGTGAGCACTTGTTAGAGGGTGACTCACTGTATTTGGACTCTTGGGTGGCCACTGATATTCACTTCATTTTTAATGTGCATTTGCTCCCCTCCCACCCCTCGCACCCACCCCCACCCCACCCCTCCCTCCGGTGCTAATTGTTGGATTGTGACGGATGCCGAGTGGTGTCTGCCAGAGCTGAGGTAATGTGTGGCGTTCAAATAATGCCTCTGTGCTGTGCTCTGTGAAGTGATGAAAGCGGCCTGTAATTACGGGGATAATCAAAACTGTCAGGGGCTCCTCTATGAACAGTTTTGTTTACTGTCTGCCGCTCTCACAGCATCACAAGCGTCCGACCCTGCACTTCCTTGGGCTGCTTCCTCAGACCTGAGAGGATCGCGGCGGTCCTGCCCGTCTGGAGCGTAAACCCAGTTCGAAAAACAACAAAACAAACATTTACAGTGATAATACGTGTCAATTGAATCATTCAAATGTTAATACCGCCATCAGAGAGGTACTTTAGTGGTAACTTCTTTGCATTCAAGTGAGGAAGCAAAGTTAAAAAGACCATGTTTCCTATTTGCTCTGACTGGCCAAATATGAAATAGTGAGGTTTTTTCAAGGAGGATGGATGGGTGGATGGATGGATGGATGGATGGATGAAAGAACAGATGGGTGGACGTTTAACAGACTTTTTAAGGAAATTTGGACTTTTACATCACCCTCCCACCCCCTTCACCACCCCCAAATGGTGGGCAGAGATCCAGAACAGCAAATGAGAATAGCACAACACATCCATCACAATCTATAAAGTCTGTCATGAATTTAAAAGCAAAGCAAGACCTCAATTATCGTGTAAGACATCATTTAGTACGAGGCAAAGTCTGCAGTTGCTTCTCTTCACCTGAAGATGGCAGCATTTCGGTGTCTTGCCAACGGAAACACAGCACTTGATGCTGTCGCAGTCTTGTTGCCACGCTTGCTACAGAAGTGATAACTTGTATGTTGGGCAATTAATCTGTCTGTGTTGGCCATCTATTGTTTGAATAAATGTTCACACAATCCAGGAAAAAAGAAACAAAAGATTTGTCAATGTTATTGTTATATGTTCGAAAGCAGTGAAATAAAAGGTGAAATAAATCACTATAAAACGTTAAAAAGGCGGCTATTTACGCATCCAACGAGAGTCAGAATTTAGGCAAATTATCTGGTACATGCAAAGAGCCCGAGACTATTCAGCCATTATGTCACGAGTATACAAATCAGTGGTGGAGCACAAATTCTGGGGTCATTTTTGTTGACATGGATGAAAACTTCTAGAAGGGTTGCATTTACAAATGATTCTCTCCGTTCATCAGGCAAACGAATGAATGAGGAACAGGTTTTCTCGCCAACCCTCACACTGGAAATGTGATTCTGTGCTTCCAAACGATCAAATAAGACCATTAAAACCCCATCTTTTGTTCGACCTCAAGACGGCTTGTGAAATCTTTTAGCAAACTTTGTTTGAGCTGAGGCGTGATGACATGGTTATTACCAGCAGACTGCAGCCTTCTAACGGTGGGCTTTTGTGTTTGGTGTTGTTGCAGGGCTCATAAACACCCTCCACCGCTTGTAGCAACCAACTGTTCTGGAATGAGACGCACGTCTGCAAAATAGTTCATCCAGCCACGCAGGAGCGCTGCACCGAGTAGCCCTTCAAAATATACACATTTTTATATGAATTGCATGAATTAAGACAGGCTTCTTAATCCCAGGCCTCTCGCAGGCTCCTCCTCACGGCGGGGCTGTGGCTGGATACTTCCACGGTGCCCCTCACGACTACACCTCTGCCCTGGCGCAGACAGACACAATCTTTGTATTGGTGTGTGTGTGCGTGAGTGTGTCTGTGAAGCAGCAAAACAACCCCGATCCTGGATCGGCGTCCCGGATTTCCTTCACGCCGCGTCGTAAAAGGAGCCGCTCCGGCGGTGCCCGTAGCAGTGCATGGCACGCAGAGGTCTCACTCCGCTCGGCTTTAGCTCCGCGCTCCCCTTTTCTGGCGATATTGAGGAGAAGAGGGGGGAAAGGCAGAGAGAGCTGGGGGAAAAATCCCTTTGACTGACCATGGTTCAACTCTGTAAATCAAACCAAGTGTTTCCCGGAACCGCAATAACCGTGACTGTCCACTGTTGTATTTTTTGCCAACAAAAACACTATTTGTCATCATAAACAAGCATAATGCCGTGGTTCGCCTCTTTGCTAAGACATTTCTCATCTTCTGTCAGTGCACGACAAGGAACACATTCATGCCAGAACCTTCAAAGCTTGACCTCCAATTAATTGTTATTTATTGTTGTCCAACAAACAACAAATGTAAATAAACATGAAAAATTGGTCTGTGTTTAACCGTGGATGTGTTTGGTAGTTACTCTGAAAAATCCTCTGCAAGCGTTCACGGATAAAACCCTGCCGCTGCTGATAAGTACCAGAGTGGTCACTATGGTAACTGCTCTCCTCTGGTGGCTAAACTGCAGTGGGAAGCGACGCCCTCTTTCACAGCCGACTCGCAGGCGGGAGTATAAGTGCGAGTGATTCATCTTGGAGGACGGAGACGATCTGTGTGCACGGCGCCGTGTTTACAGCGAACACGGCAGACTGCAGACTGGCCGAAGGAGACACAGTGTGTGTACCTGTGCATTAATCTGTCTACCGACGCTGCCCGCTCGGCCATCCATCGACGGAGGCCAACAGATAACCGAAGGACTCGCTCTCATCCGGAGCAATAAAGGCGAACATCCCGCTTTCCCGTCGGTATGAAGGTGAATTACAGCCACCACAACAACGCGGTGTGTGTGCGCGTTATGAGCGGCTGAGGAGGAGGAGGAGGAGGAGGAGGAGGAGAAGAAGAAGGAGGCTGCGGTCTGAAACCAGATTTTTATCCTGGAAATTTCGAAACACGCGTCGTGCCGTTCGTCTAACGGGGCAGCGCATCGGCGCGGTATCTCCCCGCACGCCCCGCGCCGTCCTCCCTCCATCCCGGCTTCGACTCGCCCTGACCCGTTTTCTGCCTCCCGAGGATCCTCCGGCAGCGGGACGTTGAGCGTTTTTTCCTCCAGATATGGAGCGTGAAGATGTGGATTACAGAGGGATCCCCGCCGCTAGTTTAGCCACAATGGACTCACTGCCCACCTCAGTGCGGCGCTGCGTTTGGCTGGAATAAAAAAAAAAATCTAACAGAGAACTATGAGTACGCATTTTCTGGCCAGGGGAATAAATCGGTGATTTCTGGAGCACGACTGGACTCCCCCCCCCCCCCCTTCCCCCCCATTCGCCAGCGTGAGAGAGAGCTAGCCTGTGTTGTAGTAGCTATTAGCTCCATTAGCCGGCTAACAGCTAAAAGGTGCTGGCTGGAGATTAAAGGGGGTTTGGATAATTCGGCCCAGGTTGTTCCCGCATTTCCTCCTCCCCGGCTCACTTATTCACAGTAACTGAGGGGGGGATTCACGCATCCAGGAATGAGGTCTCGAGTGGAAAGGAGCCGGTTGACCTTGTTTTGGGGTCTGATGCTGGGTCTGTCGTCCTGCCTCCGGCCCGCCACCGCAGAGAGTAAGTAATGCTACTCCGCACCGCCACACACGCCGGGAAACGCACTGTTTTCACTGCTCCAATGTGGGGAATTAGGTTAGTTTTTGTCACGGCAAGAACATTATACGTTAC
Organism: Malacoctenus gilli; assembly: GCA_032164315.1. Lineage (NCBI taxonomy): Eukaryota > Metazoa > Chordata > Actinopteri > Blenniiformes > Labrisomidae > Malacoctenus > Malacoctenus gilli. The sequence goes on from JASSRZ010000001.1 coordinate 4,885,821, forward strand.
CATATACGCTGTCCATACACAACAGTGGTATATGCATTGACGCAGCACTGTTTTGTAGGATTTTCTACACAATAAAAATGAATAGTGACATATCGAGAAAGACGCGTTGTTAACAGAGAACAATAAGAGTGTCATAAAATAATATGCGGGGCTATAGGAGAGAGCATGGGGGGGCACGGAGCATCAGTTATACAGGTGATTATTTGTGGCATTCGAGAAGAAGCGTTAAAAAAATCCTATAGGGTGGATTCTTCTGAAGCTTCAGCTCATTTATGTTACAGGAAAAAAAACTGTCTGGAAGCCAACGGAAATAATTCAAACTTGGTCTTCAAACACACCACCAACATGAGTCAGTTTAAAGTGTGCCGCTAAATACATTGCCGTGACTCAGCCCATGGAGAAAGCCGGTCAGGCTATATATACAGAGCACATTGTCAAGCCTGAGTCACAATGCCATGAATCAGAGTCGACACAAAAGTGCAAGGTGTCCGTGATCCCGCCGGTGGACCCCCGCACTAAAATAGGGGCTCACTTTAGATACTCGTCGCCTGCCACAGCAACAGCCAGGCGCTGTCATGCGCCGGTTCCTCATCATATGCGAGGAGGAGAATCTGCTGCAGCTGGTTGATGGTTTTTGGCTCCCACTCTGGATCTCCCCAGCAATCGCGTCCAGATCTTTGCTGTTCTGTATCTCATATTCAGCTCTGGTCTCAACTGAGGGAGGATAACGCAAACTCTCCCCGCAAACTTTTAGACATCGCGTGTAAAGGTGGGCCTCGTTGATGCTTCACCTGGATTGATTGAAACTAAAAGTACGATTGCTCGAAGGAAGTTGTGGCAAGTTCTCACAAATTTGCCTCCTGCTGAAGAGATTCTGGGGAAGAATGTGACTTTGGGGTGAACTTTGTGAATCTTTAACTTCGGCAGCCACCTCCTGAGTAATCACTGATGAAAGGTTATCATCGGTTTAACTTTTGGAGGAACAACAAATTAGTCCCAAGTTAAGTGACTCTGGGTGAAGGTTGAAAGTTTCTAAAGGTTAACCAAGGCAGGAACAAAGTCCTCTGCTCGCTTTGCCAAAGTTAAAGTTTTTGTGTGAATTCCGATTTTTTTATTTTTTTTTTTTTGGACGTATGTTTTGCCTCCTGAAATGTTTCCAGTGAAAATGTAGACTCGGCTTCCCTGATTCATCCCATTCATCGCGACATGTCAGGGAGGCAGGGGGGGGGCTGGACCAGGCTCTGGAGTTCCAAAATAGAACAAGCCAAAGTACATTCACAAGCAAAACAGACTAAGTTCTGTTGATTGGAAAGAGTGAGGAGCTTGTGAACTGTGTGTTATGGGGTTTACTGTTAGCCCCGGTGGTCACCGGACAAACCTGGAGAGCAGCGGAGAGGTTCTCCCATCGAAATCCTTACATTTATTCTCGCGCGGCCGCCCGGGCCATCTAAAGGGGATCCTTGTGTGGCCGAACTCTGGAGCATTCCTGCCGGCTCGCTGTATCAGCTGGCAGGTTCGGGTCAACCAGGCCGCGCCGCCGCAATCTGTCTGGAGCGATCGTTTTTATTTCCCAGGGAGTTTCTTCTTCCCCTCGCCTCTCGCGTGGCAAAGCGTTCGTGAGCTCGTTTGGCCCTGTGGGCGCTCTGTCACTGGCGGGATGGGAGCGCAGGCCTCGAGCAGCCTCGCTGCAGTCTAGTGGCAGTGGATGAAGCGCCGGCTCAGAGAGGAGCATCGGTTCCTATTCCTCATCTTATGGGGCTTCCAGTGGATTTCCTCTGATTGTCTGTGGACAGTCTGGGTGCTGCAGCCCGCTCGGAAAAGGTTATCAAAAAGTAAACATGTGATCTGGAGGCTCATCAAAGCTGCAGAGATAGGCTTGTGTACTCAGCTGTTGAAAATGTGTCAGCGTGGAGGTGGGGGCGGGGGTGGGAGGGAGGGAGGAAGAATTATTACACTGCTACACCTGCTATTGGTATTTTCACTTAGCTGGTGGCTGTTTTGATCAGGAAAAAACTTTCTTTTGTTTGTTGTGTTTAGTGTGTTGTGTTTTTTTTTTTTTTTCTTTCTTTCTTTCTTTTTTTTCACGAGCGGCGGTCAGGAGCAGTTCCCATGAAAGACGGCCATGCTGGCGCTGCAGCGAGGCCACAGAGGGTGAAAAGCGTCCGAGGGCCGTGGTGATGTAACGTCACCAGGCTCTGTGTGTGTGTGCGTGCGTTTGTGCATGCGTGCGTTTGTGCGTGTGTGTGTGTGTGTGTGTGTGTGTGTGTGTGTGTGTGTGTGTGTGTGTGTGTGTGTGTGTGTGTGTG
>JASSRZ010000001.1:4888226-4934389 GCA_032164315.1 Malacoctenus gilli
GTGTGTGTGTGTGTGTGTGTGTGTGTGTGTGTGTGTGTGTGTGTGTGTGTGTGTGTGTGTGTGTGTGTGTCTTTTTACAGGCCCGGGTGTTAGGGAGTGTATTAACAGGTATGCGGCTCGCTGAGGGCTGCTGACAGTGTGCGCTGACAAGTAGATTACAGAGAGAGACATAACCACCATACCAGCACGCTTCCTGCCTTAAATCACACCAAAGGCTCCCAGGCCCCGCAGAGAGGACACCCACTTTCTGGAGTTTGGCCTCCGAAATATGCAGTTTGTTACTTTACAGAAAGGAAATGCATTCTATCTTTCGACACCAGTTCCTCCTCACGTGTACTGATTTAATCTCTGGTTATCACAGTGAGAAAATTCGAAATTGCCAAAGCTTGCCACAACACAGAGCTGTAGGAAGTTTTTTTTGGAGGGAAAATTATCAGAATTGATAAGAAAATTTTCTCAAACCTTTTTTTGTCAGTGTGATGCAAATATTTCTTGGGGTATTACGCATACCTTGTATCACAGTTACTCATTCCGATGCTACAGGTTGCTTTTTGGGAGTTGACCTTAAAGCATGGGCTTCTTGGATGTAGTGAATAACCTCTGGTGACTGTTATGGATCTAAAATCATACAACATGGCTACAAATTTAGATGGTTCTCCCTTTATAAAATTGGTTTATTACCTAATGTTTGACTATTATGGGGGGGGGGGCACCACAGACTTGAGGGGTTGAAGGCTCCATCTTCTCTGAAGAGATTTCGATCCCATTTGCACATCACAAAGAAAAACAGAATTTAACACCCTCTCAAACGTTGAGCAGACCTCGGAAACTTCTCGTTGCTTTTATTTTGAAGGCTCATTGACTTGTCAGAGGGGGGTGTGTCTGCCAGCATTTGGCTTCACTCTATTGTTCTGGCAAATGGAGACATGGGAGAGGGGGTCTGCAGCCTTACTTTGAGGCAATAATGGGGAGACTCCAGGAAAAATAAGTTTGGGAATCACTGCTCTATAATCATACCACAACACAGCTCCAGGGAGGATTAATTGTCGCTGTCCAAGGTTGGGCATCGAGAGCGTTTTTCTGGTGATTTGCAGTGGAAAAGTGTCCGTCCAGAAAGAACCTCTGCTTGTGTTATACAACAATGTGCCACTGTGTGTGAAACAGTTTAGCGGGAGTCATTGGGGAGCTGTTTTGTGTGATCTTTTCCAGTAAATTTTGCTGGCGGGTGATAGAATTTCTCCATCCTGTTATACCATCCTACTCTGTTTGAGGACATTTTAAATGGAGTTTCTGTGTTATTGTGTTCAGTGTTGGACGTTTGGAAAAATGTTTAAAATCGGGAAAAAATTGCTGCCCTTGGAACATAAAGCAATAGTTGTGCACATGCAATTAAATTGCAATGTGCTCTTTCATGACACGAGTTTCTTTGAAATTATTAATGGTTTTAAATTACTTGCACTTGAAGTCAATAAAAATTGTCTGTCCGTTTTCGCTTCTGTGCGCTGCTTTCAGTCACCAGCAAGTGGCTGTCGAGCTTCTTATCGTCATCTGAGTACATGAGAATAAGCGTTGGTTAAAATTTACACAGTGCACTTAAAAACTAACCTCAATATATAACAAACCACAAGGAAACAGATGTTCTAAGTCAGCCAGTTACAAAGCAGGTCTCAAACTGTTTCACCTTGCAGTACCAATTTTTAGCACAAGGTGGTATCACGTGCCACCTCCCAAGAATGAACGCTGGACAGAGGGAAGAGCCAACGCGCTCGCTCTCGCACTGACCGGCACTAAAACCCACGCTGACGCGAGAACTGCCGTTGGATTACCCTTACCCGCTTCCAGCATCACACGTATTTAATATATTTCCCAGAAATTCCCAGGAAAACCCTTTGAATCCCCAAATGGAGGAGTGGAGACGGCATTCCTGAATGTTAGCAGGAATATTCCACATTTTGCAAACAAATGGACTGTTGGAGGATGGCAGCGCTCTCCTGCTAGCGTGTTTGTTTTATCACTCGGCTGCAGTTTGCATTATAGTACAGTTGTAGAGCGATCGTAGCCCCCCTCAGAGACCGCTGTCGAGCCACGGTGTTGTAGGTTTAAAAAGTTATGATTTTGTTGTTTTAAATGTTTAAAGATTAAAGCTCTTATTTACAGTGTGAACAGTTGTAAACAATATGTTTTTACAAGGTATGAAATACTCGTTCAGAAAAGACTTTTGGGTGTTGGAATGGAATGGAAGTACATATGATATGTTTACATTTAATGTAGTTTATTGTGTGCAAACGAGGAGGAAAAGATCTTAATTTACAATGTTGAATTGGTTGCAGCGGCTTCTATCTGTAGCTTTTTAACTATAAAATGAAGAGATGCAGTTTTGTGTGTTTCCCCCCGCAGGAAGCGCGTCCTCTTTCCCTCCCAGCATTGCATTTATACAGTCAAATTTTATAGACCGGCATTAAAGTAGTGGTGTGACAACCTGTTAGCTGGTTGGTGTGAGTTTTCCATGACTCACTCCCCCCTCCAGCTTTTGAAGTCTGACTCCTCCTCACAGTGATGTGCGATAATGGCCTCCATGTTTCAGTGGGTGCTGCTGGGGCTTCGGGCTAAGTATTGTTTAGAGCACCTCAGCCAGGTGGGAGGAAAAGCCGAAATGGCAAACAATCCGCCTATCGCCTGTGAATCTCACTGCGGTGCCTCGCCAAACTTTTCCCAACCGTGGGTCGCTCGCAGCCCAGGATCCTGCGGAGTGTTATTAAAGCCGCTGTCTAGTTGTTTTGGTACAAAAGAGTGTTTTTGTCTGGCTGGAGTTCGTCTGCTGTGTCACTCCATATAAAAGGCACTTGTCACCAGGGCCAAAACAAGACAAGCGTATCATGTCTGCTTTACACTCTCCATAAAAGTACTTAAATACACATTTTTGCAATTAGTTGCCATCAGAGGGGCCACGCAGCTGTGTTCTGTTGTCTGTCCTTTGATCATGAGACCAGACGCTGCGTCGCGTCTGCAGTGACCAGCCCAGGTGGACGCCTCTGGTGGGGGCCAGTACACTCCACTTACGCTTGGTGTTTTTATGCGAACCGGCAGCGCAGATGAAGGGACGTTCTTTACATTGGGTCGACATCACAGACTGTACATGAATGTAAACATGGCTTATGTGTGCCCTTTTTCTCCTGTTGTACTGCATCATGCAGCTACAATAACTTGGATACATGCGCTGCACACCTGTCTTATCCATGCATGGAGACGGTTGACTTCACCAGCAAAAGTTATCCATCACATGTACATCCTAATGTAGATTCCATAAAACTGGTTCGAGAAACAAGCAGTTAAGAAAATCACGAATCAGACTAAAACCAAACAAAAAAAGCAAGACACAAACTGTTTTAGAATATCGTTAAACAGCTGAAAGATGACATTCTAAGTTGTTCTTTACAAAGTTTTTCTTAAGAGGCTTTGAATAAACTGAAAGCTTGTAAATGAAGTGATTAAACTTTAAAAAATTCTCCTTCAGCGACAGTTTTCGACCATTATATTGGGAATATTGGAAGTTTACCAAACTGACAATTACACTGTAATAGAATGTGATGGCGCATTAAGAAGTACTTTGGAAATATAATGTTGCTCTAAACAGCTCTTAAATATTTGTAGGTGAAGCATTGCCTCCAATGCAGATTTTTTTAAGGTAAATTGTACTTGTATAAACTCAAACCTGTACTACACACTTTAATACTTTAAGTAAATCCTACATGAGCAAGTTCAGCACTCAGTGATGACCTTCTAAGTGGTCATTTTTTGGCAGATTCTTTTTTCGGCAGATTCTTTTTGAAGCTGTCTCGTCTGTTTCTTGTGATTTTGAACTCTGAGTTTTGCTACTTGTACCTGCCAGCAAAGATTGGATGCCTTCCGAAAGTTTATTCCTTAATCAGTTATTGTGTGAAGTGTTGAACTTGCCCAGCACTGATGATTGTCAGAAGAGGGCAAGTGTTCCACAGACGGAATACGATGGAGCTTTCAGTCGCTGCGTCTTTGGCCGCGTGCTCACGTTGGAAGGGGAGAGTTGAGGCATCGCCGTGCGTGTACACCTCGTCCATCATTAATTCTGTCTTTTCATTTGGCAGGCCCTATAATCACACACACATACACACTCGCTGCATTTGATTCACTGACAGTGTGTGCACTTTTTTTTATGGCTGCTGTCTTTTATAGATGTCCAATTATGTGCAGCTTTTGATTGCGCGGGCTCGTGGTGGAAAAATAAGCACAGAGGGAAACAAGACACCGAGGCTGCGCTGGGTGGACATCGGAGTAACAAGTGCCTGAAGGCCCAGCAATCTCCGGTTTATTGCGCTGTTAACCCGCGCTCGAATCAAAACCTGACTGGAGTATTTACTTTGTCACACCGTGTTAAGCTGCTATTGAGAATGAGACCGACCAGGCAAACATGTTCGGTCAACAGCGGCACGGCTTGAGTGTACGGTCAATATTGGACAAACTATATTGGATCAACCTCCTTATAAGTATCACTATTTCAGAAGAGGTGAATCGTGTTTTATGTATTGTTGCATTTCGTGCAGGTTGCCAAGAGTGCGTCAGTGGCTGAGAGCTGTAGGTTATTGATAGGAACTTCTTTCAGCTGCTTTGAAGAGGACATCCTGAGACGTGATATAATAGGGAATTTTTAATGATTCACGAGAAGCGCAACTGAAAAAGAACATCAGAGAGATTACAATATGTCAAAATACTCCTTTGGCATCAGCTGCATTTACGTGGCAACTTCACTCTTCATGCAAGTTGATTCTTTCTGACTGACGGAACAGTTTCCTGTTGACACCAACGCGGAATAAAGAAATCAATAACATGATCAGGTTTATATACACACAGAATATCATTGGAATCAAGCCAGTGGATCAGTCCCATAATGCTTTGCAAGACAGTGTTGCAGTTTGTGGTCTTTTTTTATTAAAACAAGAAATAGAACTTCATGTTTCAATAGATTGTTTCATGATTGAAACATATTCTTCCATCAGAAAGGTTTGTGTTGGGAAAGAATGAACTGTCCCACCTCAAAACTGATGCATAACAGAAAAAAACTGGCTTTAAATGTGGCTGTTTGTGTTGAAATCCCGTGTCTTTATGAGATTGATAAACATCCACAAAAGCTTTCGGGCCTCCAATTAATTTTTCACTCTTTTACACTCAGAGCATCAGGAACACTTTGCTTGCTTCCTAAACTTCCGACGCTCAGCTGTGAACTGAATGTACCACAGTCAGCACGCACTGACAGAGCACCTCACACTGTGTTGAAATGACACCAACGCACAGTGAGAACTCCAAGCAGAGGATCATTGTGTTCATTCAGCTTAGACACTGTGAGGAAGCAGCTGGGAAATTGGAAGAAACCTGATTTTTTTTTTTCCCCCCCCATATTTTCTCAGACCTTGTTATTCTTCATGAAGCTGTTCTTAGAGGTTAAATCAGCCTGACTGTGGCAGCCACATAGTAGAATAAATTGTGAATTATTAGCAGAATGTTTTTTCTCCTTGATGTAATTTCTCTTAAAATCTCAAAAATCCTCAGTAGCTTTTTTGGTCATATTTCTTAATGTAATACTCACCCTCTTTTTGATCTATTTCAAATATATATATATATTTTTTTTTTTAATTAGTTAGAATTGAGAAATAATCATAGAATTAAAAAACAAAACAAAAAGGAAATTAAAAGATCACATTTATTCTACATATAATAATAATAATAATTTCTGACCAACTCTTAGAAATGTCAGTGAATCTTGTTAGACTGCGCATTTACTTCTGCAATAGAGACATTATTGTGCTAAACGGCAACATAGTGCAATCCGCACTTTTTCCAGTGAAAGATAATTCTTATTTTATTCACTTTTAGGTGAAATTCAACCTCAAGCCCTCCCTTTTTTGCCATGATTTCAAAGGGAAAGAAATGTGTGAATATGCGATGGGTACGAAAGTTGTTTAGTGACCAACGTGTTGCTGCTTCTTCTTGCAGTTTGTGGTCCTGGCATCGACATCGGCAACGACATCAGGGAGTTCCGCCGGCTGGAGAACTGCACAGTGGTGGAGGGTTACCTGCAGATCCTCCTCATCGGCGACAAGAACAACAACAACATCAACCAGGAAGTCTTCCGCACCCTCAGCTTTCCCAAGTTGACCATGATCACCGACTACTTGCTGCTGTTCCGGGTGTCGGGCCTGGACAGCCTGAGCACGCTCTTCCCCAACCTGGCCGTCATCCGCGGCCGCAGCCTCTTCTACAACTACGCGCTGGTGATCTTCGAGATGACCAGCCTGAAGGACATCGGCCTTTACAACCTGAGGAACATCACCCGCGGCGCCATCCGGATCGAGAAGAACCCCGAGCTCTGCTACCTGGACTCCATCGACTGGTCGCTCATCATGGACGCCGAGTTCAACAACTACATCGCCGGCAACAAGCAGTCCAAGGAGTGCAGCGACGTCTGCCCCGGCATCATGGAGAACAGCCCTCAGTGCAGGAAGACCATGTTCAACAACAACTACAACTACCGCTGCTGGAATTCCAATCACTGCCAGAAAGGTAAGCCGCCTGTCACACATGAGGGCTCATCGGGGATTTGAATTGCAAATCGACAGCGCAGACAGCCGCGCCTTTGGCCTGATTTGTGTAGATGTGAATTTGGGCGTGAGATGGGGGGAACGTGCAGCTGTGGCCTGCTACCTGTCACTTTAACTGCTTTAGCTGTTGTGTTTTGACTGCGAGGGAAGACTAGAGCTGGGGGGAAGGGGGGGAAGGGGGAGGGCGGCGTCGCTGTTACAAATGATCGACTCGTCTGTGGATCCTTGCTTTATTGTTGCTCAGGTGTTTATTCAAGTGAAGGCCACATGGGAGCCGGGGTTTGCGAGTGTGAGCAAATGTCAGCATCTGTGTACTCGTGTACACAAATCAGGTTTTATGCAGTGATGCAGGCTCTCTGCGAAACCTCGCATGTTTAGAGATATTGTCGCAGGTCAAGTCAGTCGTTTTCTCCCATTTTGACTACCCGAATTTAGGGAGGTAATCTTCAGGAGCTTCATTAAACTGCTCTTTGTAGGATCAGTGTGAATGTGGCCTCTTATTTTGTGTTTATGACTGCAGCGTTTTCGATGACTTGTTTTGCTGGTGCTTTTCTAGCCGGTGTGTTTTGGCTGACTGTGTGTGTGCGCGAGTGTGAGTGTCTGTCTGTGTAGTGTCCCTGTGTGTGTACGTGTGTGTCTGGCTGATTTGTTTCCCTGGTGACTGGCGCCTCGCTGCAGACTCAGCATGTTGATGTTTTCAGTCTTGTGACATGCAAGTGTTGCAGGACTTGCTTGGACGGCGCAGACGTCTGCACGCACACACATGCGTCCACAGACGGACGTCCTCCTCGGCGGCGTCATGTCCCATCGCACATATTTTCGCACACATGCCCTCAAACAGGCACATCATTGAGATGCAAATATGTCTGTCACTCCACCTCGCAGGCTGTGCCCGTGCTCTGTCAGTCTGTGGGGATGCTGGTGAAGGAATCAGGAGATGGAATGTGTTGGAGGAGGAGGTGTCGGATGATGAGGGGAGTGTTGGGCGCTTTATCATTTGTGTTGCATGTCGGGAACGGGCAGCACACGATTCAAATCTGTCTGTATTCAATATGATTTGAGGTGTCTTGTCTTTGCTACATAGTTTAGCCTGTCAACATCTTTGGACGATGCTTCATGAGCTCAGTCATGAGTTATGTCTTGTCAAGACAGGCATCCAGCATCCAACCTGTGGCACCCGCTATTGTGCAGTGGCTGTGTGTGTCCTGGACACACACAGCCACTGCAAGGTGGTCGGAAAACTTCAGCTGTGTGCGCGCAGCGTTTTTGGAAAAGCGGCCCGCAGTGACAGGCGTGGGCGCCATGGCGATGACTGGGCAAATTTCCATCCATATTTGGTCCAAAAACAGTGACTGAGATTTGTATTTTGAAATTTCATATCTCTTTTCAACTGAAAGTCTAAAATCAAACGGTAAGGAAAAACATTTGAAAAAAGTTGTTTTGAATGCAGCGCTCTAACTTAACTTTTTGGTTTCCTGATATTTTTCATGTTTACATCTGGAAGTCAGAAAAACCAAGTGGAGGCGCACTGCGGTGGGAGAAATTCCCCCTTAATCTGAATGTTTGACACAAAAAGATGCGTTTTAAAAAGTAAATAACAAGTGCCACAGTGTCGCAGCGTGCAGACGTTAACAGAGAAATGCGGTGAGAAAACTTGAGCAACTGAGAGTCTCCTGATAAAAGGTCACATTTTTGTTCACGCTTTGCTGTTTTTGGTGCAGCTACATATTTTGGAAGGACGGGAAAATATGTGATTATATTAAAGCGGACTTGAACAGCAACTTTGAATGTTCTGGCTGGAAGTTTTCATCGCGGTGCCACCGTGAGAGCACAACTGCGAAACCCCCCCGTCTGCAGCGGTGCCGGTACGAGCGCTGGGGCCACATTCCTCTTGAGCGCAGCTGTGGGACGTTATAATCCAGCACACACATACAGGCACCTCTGCGGCACCACAGGAGCGTTTTGAATGGGAGGTTTACAGGTAAAACCATCACGCTTGTTTTAAAGCCTGCTGGGTTCGGACTCCCTCCCCTCCCAAAGCAATAACTCAGAACCTGACAAACTGGGCAGATGAGACGGTTTAAGGCTTGAGCTATGTGCCGGCGTTCAGTTGGCATCCTTTTTTCTGTGAGAGGTTGGCATGTTTTGTTAAGTCAGGGAAAGTAGACTAAATATAGAGGAGGTGGAGAATGACCCCGTGAAGATGCATAAGCAGCCTACCGTCGCTCCAGAGGGAGTGTGTCAGCCAGGCCAAATGGGCCTTTAGCTCCTGCCGCCGCTGCTGCCGCTGCCTTAAAACAGAATTGATTCTCAGACAACACGAGTGCTGCTGCACTCACTGCGGAGACTGCATTGTTGTGCTATTTATTAGGCGCTTTATTGGAGAAGTCTGGCAGTAGTAAAGCCAGGCTTCATTAAAGGGAGGAAGGCCGATGGCTGGAGCCGTCGGGCTGGCTGACCAAACAGCGGTGCCCATCCCCACAGGTTGTTATGTGGCTGCTCCTTTACCTGCAAAATCCAGTCCAATGTGTCCACACTTCACCCCCTCAGAGGGGTCATTTTTGCCCTCTTTTGTTGCAACAGCTTTGGAGGTCTCCAACATATTATCTCAAGAACTTGTTGTTCTTTTAAATGAGTAACAAACTTAAGTAAATAATTAAAAAACAATTTCAAGGCCTTTACAAGCTTGGGCTGTTTAGGGCTTTGCCTTTATGCATCAAGAACATCTGAATAAATTTTTAAAGGTAAGCAAGGTGAGCTGCATTCCTAACAAACTGAAATAGTTATCACATTTAAATTGTTGAAGAAGTCATAAAGGTAACATGAATTTTGCACGCGTTGCTTTGTTTACTGGAGATGAAACGGCACAGCTGTTCTCTCACTTAACGACTGACAGGCTTTTTTTTCTCTGGAGTTGTTCTGATTGCTTGTTAGGTAGGTGTGCTTATAATGAAAGTCTGAGTCAGATGTGTAGATTACTTTCCTCACGAATATATATATATTTAAAAAAATTTTGTTCAGTGAGAATGATCAGCCAGCTTTGTGTGAGGGGATATGCTTGCGGCCTTTTGAACTGTAATCCTAAACTATTTGTGCATAAATAAGAGCTGACATTTACTTGTGAAGCTTTACTTTCAAAATCAAAGCGTTTATTTACCAAAAAATACAAAACAAAATAAAGCACCAACTTTGATGAAAGTCACTCAATGTTTCTTGTCGGCCACTAGGTGGGAAGTCTATTCTCAGTCATTTCTTGAGGAGAGGAAGTTCAATAGGAAGTAAAGCCAAGCAGACTTTCAGTATTAGCACACCTAGCTGGTAAACGACTAAGGGTGGTTTTGAGGAGAAAAAAAAAACCCAACAATAAAACAATCTGGCTTTCAATCCCAAATTCTACATGATTTTCAGGAATTGTACACTTTTGCTGGAGTACTGTTGCCATGGTGACATGGAGCAGTTTTGTTTCCCTCAACTTCTAAACAGCATGCTGTGAAAAACAATCGAGTTGTCGTCAGTCTTATAACAAATCTGAACAGATAACCTCTGATCTGATTTCATGCAACAATAATAAAAAAACAAAACAAAGTCAAGCCAGGTGCTTTTTACACCATGTGGTAACATTAGCAGGAAACACTGCGATGACAAAGACCTGTGCTATCACACTCGTCATTTGTCTCCGGTGTGATAACGCCCTGGATCAAGCTTCAGTAATCTTATCTGGGACCCATTGTTCACATGTGTGCCTTGCTCACAGGCCTTCTGCTGCGCTGGCAGCAGAGCCCACTTTGTGCTCGGAGGCATTTTATTTCCAGACCCGGTCGTTGGCCCGATCGATACCTGACGGGAGGGACAAGTGGTAACCCTGTTTACATTGAGCTTCGGTATTTTTGTGAGGAAGCGTGGGGGGGGGGCTTCAGCGTGCACTCATTCATAAAACTGTCACCCTGAAAAGACGCGTCAAAGCCTGTGTTGTATTTCTCTGGGAAAACTTTTGGAACCGTGTTGGGGGGTGGTGTTGTGTGTGTGTGTGTGTGGGGGGGGGTTACATTCTCCCATGTTTACTTCGCTCATTTGTTCTTTGGAATCTGGTTTGGGTGTTTTTGTCTTGTTCATAACTCAAAGGCTTCCTCCAAAGAACAGCCATGTCCGTGCATGCTGGGAGGCAAACGCGTCTCACTCTCTCGCTCTGTCTCACCCGCGTGCACGCACACACGCTCGTGCGCACGCACGCACGCACACATGGTGCCACACATTGAACAGCATGGGGGATGTTTTTCCGGTGCTTTGTATGGTCTGAGGAGATGAAAGCACATCATTAAAGTACAAAGTAGGTCTTCTGGGACTTACTGGAAGGAATTTTTGTCTTTTGTTAACCCCGGGCTGAAGGGGATTACACATTAAACCAGGAGGATCGTCATCGGTACTGTTGTTCAGCCCCGCGTCAGGCTTAATTTACCACACCTGACATGACAGTGTTTGTGCATTTGTGTTTACAGCCATTAAGCTGGTATGTTATCCTGGGGAGACCACGGCCTCCGTGCATTAATATTGGCAGCATGCAGGACTAGTGTGCGCGTGCGGGGATGGCATATGTCTTCATGTTAGTTTATACTAAGGTGAAACTCAAGTACGGAAACAATTTTCTGAACCTGATGCCCCTGCTTGCAACAGGGGTTTGGTGGATTTGTGGCTGCCTTTGGCGACTTCTAGTGGCTGAATGTTGCAGCTGCCAAAATGAAAAAACAAGGCCCTTTGGGGTGAGTGGGTCGGGGCTGATGAGGGCAGCGGTCCCCCAGGTCTTCGACACTGATTGTGCGAACCAATGTCTATTCATATACAAAACTCTGTTACTGTGGTTGTTTTGTTATTGAAGACCTGTCCAGTGTTTTCCCTCTGAATCTATTTATGGGTCAGATAATTGATTAATAAGGGACTGTCCTGCCTAACGAACTTGAACTTGAACTCTGCAGATCTGTTTTTAAGAACTGCAACAATAAGTTAATCAGAAGACTAGAAAACTGACCTCATCTCCAGATCACAGCAGCTTTTTCCTACACCTGCACACCACTTTTGCCTATTTTTTAGATGTTTCTAACTGGCTATCATCCAGTTTTCATACCATCACATCAAAGAGTTCTTCTTTAGGAGGGACAGCCTGCTGGCATTATGACAGTATGGCTGTATGCCTTCAGTCTTGATTATACACTTGTTGGTCTGGGCAATGTTGTCTCAATTTCAAGGAGTTCAGACTTGGTTAAGGATAGATCACAACTCTGCTATCTCCTGGCCAAAGCGTCCTTCCTGAGCTGCCAAAAGAGCTGACAGGCAAGTTTCAGAAAGTGTAACTGCGATGACCAAACAGTGACAAATGATTGTACATTTTCAGAAAAAATAAATGAACTTTCAAGCACTGGAATCAACTTTCATTTTCATACGTTTTTGCAACAATGGTTGAAGTGTTTCAGCTCTGTATCATGATCCCACTGCTGCATACAGTACAGAGACTTTGTATGTGATGCTTTCTCTCCCTCTGCTCTGCCTCTTCACTGCCTACAATCCAATATGTTGTGCTGCAAGCCAATCAAGTTGTCTCTGTGATTTTGTTTATAGTGTAAAAAAAAAGCCCCAAAACCCCAACAAAAAAACCCTGGTTGTGATTTTCCTGCTCTTTGTTCAGCAGATTGCTGATGCTGAGTGCGTGTCTGCAGCATGTGTGACACTGTGCATGTTAGCTGACATGTAGGAAACACGCTATCAGCCGTCTAGCGGGAAAACGCGCTTCCGCTCGTGTGAAAGGGAGCTAAAGAGAATCCCTCAGATTGAGAGCGTGTGAGCATGTGTGTGCGTGCATGTGTGCGTGTGTGTGTTTTAGACTAAGTCCCAGTGTCACCCAGTGTGCCCCCTCCCTCCCCTCCCCTCCTCCCCCTCCTGTTTTCTGGTTGCTGTTGGATGTGGTGGATCCAGTGTTTATTTGCCCTGTGCTTCTCCAGTGCTAAAAGCGGGGCCATTTTTAAACACACATTCTCGTAATCGGAACTTTTCTCCGTTTCAGCCTTGCCAGGGATTCAGAGCAGAATTTGCAGTTGTCAACAGTCCCTGTTTGACTCTTTTTCTTCTCTTTTTTTTTGTTTTTTTTTTTTTGGAAACTGAGACATTATGAGTTTGTTTTAATGGATGTAGAAGCGGACATGTATCCACCCTTTGCAGCCACAATACCCTGCTTGGCAACATTTTGTCCAAGCACTGCTGAAATACAATTAAAGTCTGGAACGGACATCAGGAGTCATCACCTCACAATTACATCTGAAGAGATAGGAAGCAATATTACATTACCAGTCGTTGAGGGTGATCACAGATCCGTACACGCTTGTTTCCAGAGCAGAAAGCACCCATTATTTTCTTACGACCGACAATGTCGTGTCAATAAATGAATGTGAAGACTGCAAACTTGCAACAACAGTGTATCACAAGAACCCATTATTCTGAGGTTTGTTGTTTCAAGCGTCAAAAAACTGACCAGTGTCACCCAAAGACAAATACCAGTGTAACACTTTTGGTCAAACAGTTCAAAACAATAGAAATTAAATCCAATTTGTTATCATAGCGGGTGACAAGAACAATGAATCATTGACCCTGACACGCCCAGCAAAAGCTCTCGTGGTGTATCTACAAGACAGCCCACCCATTCGTTTTTTTCCCCTGTAAGACCGGATGTGTCGAAGAAGCTTGAGTGTGTGCCGCGAGCACTCTATCAGTGATGCATTACCCGGAGTGGGAATGTGTTATTTAAAAATGATGGAATAAAAACACACTCATCACAGCGTGGAAGGTGGGAACATATGGGCATTAAATGGACGGGGAAAGATATTGAAGGAATAAAGTAGGAGAAGTGGAGAGTGAGGAAATGAATAGATGATACTGTGATGGGCCGAGGCCTCCAGTGTTGATGGATGCACAAGAGCTGGGCTGTTTAGAGTGCTTCCGTGTAAGTGTGTTTAAAGTTAAATGACTTGTGCAGTGCAGCGGTTGGTCTGTGTAAGTAATGCGAGGCTCCGGCTCCCAAACACATACAGTGGTGCATGACAGCAGCGCCTCAAATATACAGCGGCAGCACAGCACATACATGCAGACATGGAGACTACCCACATACAAAATGCCTTTCTGTGGTCGTACTTTAGGTCAACGCGGGGCGCAAACAGAGGTATTTTTGACCAGAGCGAATGAAAGTCGGAGGAGCCCGGCTCAGCAAGCGAGGTCACTTGATCCAGACAGTCTGACTTGTGTGACCCCGTGCCAGTGCTTAGGGCTTAAGGAAGCCCGGTGACTACAAGTTCCCGATGATGTCTGTCTAATCTCTACTATGATTAGCTTCATGCCATGTTGTACCTGCCCGTTCGCTTGATACGCAGTGCTCTAATCTGGAAATGGATGAATAAGCCCAGAGCCTGTGCTTGTTTTTGAGTCCCTGGTGTGAATGTAAACAAGTCGCCAACATGGGAAACTATCTTTGTTATATCTTTAAATACATATACAACATAAAATATCCGCAGACCACATGTCTGCCTTCCTTTTCCCACTGGACAAAGAAGGCAGGCAGAAGCCACCTGGACGCCTGTCAATGAACGGCTGAGTGTCCGACGCTGCCTTAGTGATGTGTCCTTGAATGACTGCAATCCTACGTCATCAAATTCCACCACAGGACTGTCCCAATGCAGGGGCTCCGTCTCTTTCACCAAGGACTGTCCTTCTGCCATTCAGAGAAATGTCAAGGATCCATTAGGGGTCAGGACGGACAGGGACACCTTCAGTGTCAGAGCTCTGTGCAACAAGGCTGTAACACGTTACCAGCCTGTGCGAGGCAGTGATAAAGTCATGCATGGTCAAACCATATGGCTGGGATTTCACCAATTCTTTGCTCAACCAAAACCCATCAAACACTGTTTACATCTGGTCACCATCTTCTGATGGTGGGCGTGTTCATTGGATCTACAGCTTTTGATTGGCTGTTAACACCTGCTCGCTTACAGGGGGCGAGCATGTGTGTCGAGCCGCACACGTTTCTATAAAGCATCTCTGAGTGTCGATTGGACGTTTTGGAGTCGGTCAGAGAGCCTCACAGCGTCGTCTGGGATGGTGTTTACTCTCATCTGGCGCAGTTGCTCGCTATTTAAGGCCTATTGCATGAATATAGATGAGGATTAAAGGGTTTAGTGATTATTCTGAGAGACCGAGTGTGCACAGGAGGGCCAAGATGAACAGTCGGCCGAGTTCTAATGAAGCAAGATGTGTTGCACCCGAGAAGAAGCAGGATTGTGTTTAGGATTCTCGCAGAACCATTTAAAGTCTCCTTTGTAAGGGAATTTATTTGGCCGTTTCCCAGCGAACTTTTGCAATTGTCAAGTCACTAAATTTGCTCACGAACGGATCCAAAATAAACGTGCATTGCCCACGCATGACTCAGGAAAGCTAAGTCCTGTTTTTACATGACTCAGCACTCAGTCAGACCTTCTGCTCTTCATCCTGCTCAATGTAAATGATCGGGCTCTTTCTTGTAATGAGGCAATCGGTAAAATGCCACTGATACGTTTCGGGAGGGGGGCTGTAATGACCCTCAAGCATGTGGCTCTTGTCCTCAAGTGGCTTTGTTGTGGCTACCTAAAGCAAGGAGTCAGCCTAAAAGCGTCCATCGATCAGCCCAGCTGAAAGTCGCCATGTGATCATACGCAACCAGCGGTGCACCCCCTTACCCTGACCCAGAACCCGGAGGCTGTCAGTGCCGGTAATTACAGGGGCTGCTTTGTAAACCAGGCACATCCATGACTGCTTTTAGTGAGCAGTCACACCCATCCCTGGAATTCCTGGAAGAGAACATTACTGGTTTGGCTGTGTCTAAGTGCCTACTGTAATTATGTGGCCTTTAATTGTGCTCTGTTAACACCGTCAGATTGGGATGAGCTGTGACCAGGGACGCAGACGAGCCTCTTGTTTGTGGATTTTAAACTTAGGTTGGGATCCTGGGTTTTGTTGTCAGGCCTTTGTCCATCAGTCACACGAGGGAAAGAGGAGGTTGAGGCGGTTTGCCAGAGGTTTGTCCGCCATGCTTCGATCTGACCCCTGGCTGGGGCGAAACATCTGGGCTGTGTTTTTTTTTTTTAAACATGCTTTTTAATGAGCATTGGAATACATGATGTCCCAATTGAATTGAAGCACTGCATGCTTGCATCCTTCAGCTTACACAACCTTTATACGGCTTGAAGAGAAGCCTTTGGCCTCCTATTCCTACACACTTTTATTACTTCCTGCTGAAGTGATGATCCGACTGTCTTGGCCTTTTAAAAAACGGGGAAGGAAACATAAAATTTTACAGGCTATTTCAAATGTAATCAACTCTCAACCAAAGAGAATCCTGAAGTGCACCAAAATATACATTGAAGCTTCTGGTACTGTTTTTTTATAAACGGCTACAGCAGAACTGACAGAGAGAAAAGGCGCTCTGAAGGGTTGGCCGGTTAGGCTTTTAGACATTTCCACTTTCAAAGACACTGCAGCCGTAACAGTCATCTGCACCAGAACAGTGTTATATGAACGAGTGCAGCAGCTATTCCACCAACTCTGCAATTACGTTATTGTACATACATAGGCTCATATATTTAAACTGTAATTTGTAGCTCTGTTGAGGCTGTGGTTGTAATGCCCACTTAAAGGTATTCAAAAGTTAAGTTGGATGAAGAGCAATATCTAATCAACTCTTGTGTGTCAGAAAAAAACAGCTTTTCAGGAAGCTTTTCTTTCTTACTGATGACATAGAAGATGTTGAAATGTTCTAAATCTATTGCAGCATTAGAAAGTTTTTTTTCTGTTGGATTGTGATTGCAACACAAACGTAAGTTTCAGAAACCGGATTGGTTCAGCCAAGTACTCCTCAGATTATGTCATTACATCTTCTGATCTTGTCACTGGACACATTGGAGTGAGATTGGCTCATGAGCCTCTTTTTTATCAGGCGTTCAGGCCTCAAACAGTGATCGAGTTCACCTCAGAGGTGCAGTGCATGATCAGAAGAAGCAGAGAGGCCTCCAGGTGTACGGCAATCTTCCCCTCTTCTCCCTTCATCCTTCCTTCATTCCTCCCATCAAATTTCAGGGATGTTTCTGCCTTTGCTCGGTGAGAAAATGCGCAAACACAAAGACTGAGGAATGCAGACAGCTTCTTCTTTATGTGGGCCTGTGTGTGTCTGTGGGGGTGCATTCAGCCCGTATGTAAGCTTGTGGTCACAGTTGACAAAATTAGGAATCGTAAAGATTTTCGTTTCACAGAACGTCTGCAAACAGCTTTCTGTACCAGTGAAGAAGGAAACACTCTGACCCAAAGGTTTTGGCAGGTTGTTTCTGTTGAATTTTGGTTTCTTACATCATTGCTTCGAAGGCTTTCACACAGAGGTGACACTGGACTTTTTTTGCGTATGTTCTTCAATTGAACACATTCACACAGAAAGTCACTATTTGTCAGTAGAGTTACTTTTTTGTGCCTCTTTGTCTCTGTTCCATCCAGAACAAGTTACCTTTTCCAAACTTTCATATAACAAATTAAAGTTTTCACGGTAAATAAACACTTGAATCCGTCATGTTGTGCTGAACATAAAAAAAAGCAGAAGTAGCAGACCTATTGATCGCTTCTGTAGGTTCCACAGAAATGGTGCTTACCTCCCCTGAAGCGCGTTGAGCGTTGTCACCGGCTTGATAAATCCCGTCTGCAGCTCGGTGGAGCATCAGTACAAGAAGGTTCCCTAACTTTAGTTTACCTTGTAAAATGAGAGCCTCCTGACTTGCACTCCCCTGAACTGCGCTGTAGTTCAGGGGAGTGCAGAGAGGGGGTGAAGGTGCAGAGCACCCAGTAAAAACACATCTCCACCCCCCAGAGAGCTTTACACTAAATGGCCACCGAAGAAAGACGCTTGTTTTTCCAAAACAACAACCCAATCAACCCGTTTGGACCCTGACATCAGTGACTAGTTTTGAAACATTTACCTGCAAGCAGCTAATTTATGATTGTTGCACTTTCTTCTGTAACGAGGATGTCACTGTCGGCAATAATGGATGATGTAGAAATTGGCAACAAGCTTGTAGTGGTCTGTCAAACACTGTTGGATCACTGCAACTTTGCATCTTGGCCAGTACAAATCTTCAAGCTGAACATTCACAGGGGAACATTTTGCATTGGTTGGTACTACCAAACAAGCCACCACAACAGCACTAGTCAGTGACTTTAGAATTAAAGCTCCGCCTGGAAACGACCCAGGATAAACAGTCCAAAATGAATGGCTTGAACCATCGGTAATCATCATAACTGCTGCAGTACAGTTAAGTATCATCGAAATATCTCCATAGTGTTTTGCAGAAGCGCATTAAGTTCTGGGATATACTTCAAATTAAAGGCCATCTCTTTATATTAAAAGCAGTTTAGCAATTGCGCACAAAGTCCAACCGTTTATTAACTTGGTACTTTTAAAGCAAAAGGTACAGTCCGCCAGTACAAACCATGCTAAGGGATTTACCTGCTCACGGGGCTGCCAATGAAACAGCGCTGTAATAAGGGCTTTTTAATCTATTAGGAATCAGCAGCTCTAATTTTCTTTATTAGGCCAGTAGAATAGGATGTAGTGATGAGGAACAGCGCTGTCCTTGTTTACTGAAAACAGTAGCGATCCAAGAAGTTGGTCGGCGGTGGATGCCGTCTCCCTGTTTACTGGATCTTGACATTTTCCTACAATGAGGCATATTGTTCGGAGGATAAACACTGTAAATGTTTCAGGACCTAATCTGGCCTCGTTTGTATACCGTGAAAAAGCCACGGCCACCCGAGACATGCCAGGATGTCGGCGTGTTTACTTCTAATTGTTTACCTTCATAATGTGCTTCCATTAAGGCTTGGCGACACAGCCAGGAAATACAAACCTCGGCTTCTTTTGCGCTCTCCCAGTTATCTCAGCGTGTTGACTATCACACCCTCAATGCCGTCTCACTGATATATGGGGGCCGTGTTTGGAGCCATCTATGATACGTTCCTATCGACATTGAAGGATTATGAGTTTGCTGAACTTCCTTTTCAGTGATAGCGTCCGTCTGTGTGTGTTGTCACGGCGTGCACGAGCCTGCATCGTCGCCACATCTCACGCTAAACAATTTTGTGAATGTTTGGCATCTGGAGTGGGTGTTAAGGCCAGGTCCCGCTGTGGCTAAGGTTTCAACCGTCTGCTCGTTTGACCTAGACGTAACACTTGGAAGCGGCGCTCTTATTGTTCCGCCGCTGTTCCCGCAGCTCCCGTCGTCCCCCGGCGGAGCCGTTGCCATTGTGATACCTCGCCCTAATCTCATCACGAAGCTGTAGGTATCAAGAAAAACAGCTAGCGCAACAGCTCCTGGCCAACCTCACCCACCCCATTATTGTGTGGCCTCTGCGGAGCCTCTGGAGGGGCAAAACATTTGATTAGTCTTGTCTTTTCCAGGTCAGTCAACAGAGGGATGCCAGGAATTCCTTTTGTCTGTAGTTATCCCGTAGTGTCAGCTGATCTACAGATGTGCGCTCCCAACGAGTTCTGTAAGGTTGACGGTTGGCTCTGTTTAGACTCGCTCTCACAAATATTTTGCTGATGTCTGTTCATATGCTGTGGCTGCCGAGCGCTTGCGATACATCCAATCAACCGTTGTTTGAAGAACTGATTCTGGCTGTTGTGTCGTGAAGAAAGAATGGAGCCGCTCGCGAGCCAGCAGCAAGGTTATTTAAATAGCAGCAATATTTTAGGCCCCCCGTATGGTCCTTGAACTGGAATAGTGTGTCACACCATTTGAAATATTTTGGTGCAAGGTCTTTAATCAGTTGCTTGTGTGAAGGACACAACTTCCTGCACATGTCCGGTTTCCAGCCAGCCTGTCTAATATCACAAGGCCAGTGTGTGAGGAAGACGAACACCCGCGTGGAGGAAGACGGGAGATCAACAGCAAGAACATTCTTTCATATATCATTCTCTTGTATTCCTACATGAATAATAATCGACATATTTATCGCTATGTTTTAATATTCCATCATGGTGTTTGTGGGATCAATTAGGTTTCAGGTGATTCACTGTCCTAGTGAAGGACTGCTTCTCCTCACTTGCTGTAGACCACCATCACACACCACGAGTGCGTCACGTTCAACCTGAAGCGCCTCATTCAGTTTCCAGGATGGCCGCTGTTTGTAGTGTGACGTGATGAAGGGAGCCTCACAGCTCCGTGTGACGCCACTGTTCTCCCCTTTTTATTTCTGTTTTGACAGCGTCGGGCAGAAAGACGGTCATGTTCAGCTTTTCATCACCAACAGGAGTGATGCTCTGTGAGTGTTTTGCCTTCAGCCAGACTGTAATTATCAACAGGAAGCTTCAGACCACACATCTCCGATGGGACTCCTCCTCACGCAGGGAGGAGTGAGGGCGGCGGGAGGGAAAAGGAGATGAGCGAGCGAGTGAGTGAAGGCCGGCATTACTTGGGCTGTCAGTCACTATGCAAACGGCAGCTCTGACCAGAACCTGGCAACTCGCGCTGACATGTGCTCACAAACTCAGGGGATTGAAGCTTTTGAAGAATTCCTTTCGGCCGTCTCATTTCTTGCCAGATCCTGAACAAGTTTAACAATACAAGAAAGAACACTTCATGATTTTGCCTGACGAAAGTAACACTGTGGAATCAGTTATTCTGCTGATTGGCTTGTGCTTGGTGATTCTGATTGTTCGTAGATGTTTGGAGCCTAATCACAGCACTCGTTGTGTATTCATGTTGTGCAGAGCGCAGTTACCTGCTAGTTAGCCCTGAAAATTCAAGACGTTTCCATTTGCCGCGACTCTAATCAAACGATTTAATCACAGCAGCTAAAGCTGCTTTAATGAATCCCAAAACAAAATTAACAGTAGTGCAAAAGCCACGACACTGACACGGCAGCTGTCTAACGTGGGAGCCACCACTGAATTTCAAAAGCCCAACGACGAGAGCAAAAGTCACACCAGAAATGCAAAGGCAAGAAAGACAACACAGTTGCAAAAGAAAAAAAAACGCGAGATGAACAAAGGGTGGTCAACGGGTTCGCGCTGGTCAGATGAAGACTTATCACGACCAATCCAAAAGCCTTTAACTGCGCTGCGCCCGATCTGGCACAGCTGCAGCCAGGTGAATTCGGCGGTCTGTTGCGGTGTCCAAGGAGCCACCACAGACGGACAGGACAGCGCTGGTCAGCCGTTGCAGGCCGCCTGAATGGACTGGATGAATTGAGGCCGTTGTGCGAGTCGCCCTGCAGACGCCACACACAGACTTCTGACTGACTGGTTTTCTGAATGACCGCCTCACTGACTGAAAACCTGCAACACTGATGAGACTGTCTGGCCGCGGACAGAACCAGCTTTGTCCGGAGCGGGAAACACAGCAATATTGTTGTGTTTTCTGTACATCATCAAGTTGTTGTTCTGCTCGAGGACACCGCCGCTCGGTTCTGTTTACTCCCCCCACAGTTGGGCCTGAGCGCTGGCACACACCGGGGGGACGCTGACAGAGTGTGAAGTTTGGATTTAGGGCGGGTGTTATTCCACATTCACTCGGTTGAACCCTCCTTTTAAAAAAAAAGGGGGGGGGGGCGGAGCGAGTGTGGAAACATTTGCCACCTTGGTTTCTCATCTGAATGACACACTGAGTTTTGTATTCACCTGCCGTTTGAATCATCAAGGTGCTGCTCAGACCAAGAAGTTCGCATGCAAGTTGGTCAGAATTCCATGCAGTTAAAGGTGCCTTGCAAAAACTGTTCATTCTTGAGATGTTTTGTTGACTTTGGTGGAAAATTATTGATAAGCTAATAAATTTAACATGGCTCACCTATTTTTTTTTCCAAAGTGGGTCATGTTTGTGCCTGGTAGGTTATTAGTAAGGCTGAATCATACGAGAGGTTGTTGGAAACCCAGTGAGGCCCGTTCCTGGCAGCCTCCCCCCCTCCCATCCCCGCGATTATTGACTTTGTAATCGCTTCAGGTTGTGTTTGTTTGGACAGCTCAAAAATCACTAGTGTGAAGTTGAACCCTGTGAAAGAAGGGGACTGTGGCTGTGTCGGTGGGGGGGGGGAAACATCGATACGTCTCGATATCTTTGTTTCGAACCATAAACTCGCTGAAGATGCTGCCGTGAGTGTTGCTCGCCCTCATGTCAGACCAGTCAAATGTATTAATCCGATAAGGAACGGCTGACTGTGCCAAAACGCTGTGTACGGGGCGCGAAAGCGAAGCTCGTAACCCGCCGGCGTTTGGACCGTCGAGTGTGTTGTTACCACAAACCAGGCTCTGAGGGTCGCACCTATAAAAGTGCTCACTGATGGCTGGCTGCCTGGCGCTGGCAGAATCAAAGCCAATGCAGATCTCTATCTGTGTTTTTGAATCAACTGTGTTGTCATCAGTCTAGACATCTGCTTTTTAACCGTTGTCGTGTCGCACGGCTGAAGCCTCGAGCGTCACCGCTGCGACGCGCTGTCAGCCTGGGACATCCCGTCCCCTCACCTGGAGGGGGCGGGTTCGAAACGAGTAATAGCATTAAGGCTGAACACGCGGGAGGGAAACCTCAGCACGCCTTCACCAGTGAGAGATGTTCAGAGACGACTCTGAAGTTCTACTCGTGCTTCACTCTCGTCAAAGAGCCGGCTGGAGTAAACTCCTCTCGGAGGCAGGAGCGTGGGCTCCTTCCCGCCGCTTGGCTGGCGACCGGTGTGAGTTTCCCAGCCCGGCTTCCTGCTGTGCTGGTATTTCTGTTTCCCTGGAAGCCCCTCTATCAGCTTTTTGACCCACAACAGCGATCTTTATTCGGCTGCCAGGGTGCTCGGTAATGACAGAATGGAAAAAGGTGAACTGTTTCACTCCATGAATGGGCACCAGCTACTCCACAGCAACTCCCCACAAGTGTTTAGTATCGCGTGTTAGAAGTGAGGTGAGAACACAAAACATGACCACCAGACCAGGTCAGTTCAACATGTACGATTAATTCATTCATTATTTGAACTAGAAGACGGTCAAAGAGGCACCTGGTGACTTTGAGCTAGAAATGTTTTCACATTTCATGACAGCTAAACGAAAGCAAAGGGTTAAATGAGGCTCAGCAACAGCAATGTCATCTGGGCCGTCCAGACTGAGGCGGGTGAAGGAGCATAGACAAAAAGCCAATACAGTGCCGAAACTTGTGCTAACATGAAGCCAGCGTATCAGCTTGAGTGAAAACTGTACTTTTGGTTCAGTCCGTCTAGTCGCTGCTCTTCCACTGACCTCACATCTGCCACCAATCAAATTTACTCATAGAATTGACCGAAAGTGCTGACTGTTCCTTTGTGTTTCTGTCCCCTTGAGCTGGCTTGAAATTATTCGATGCGAAGCTTTTCGACTCCTCTTCCTCACTACTTTCTAACTGAAAGAGTATAACACAGATGCTGAAGTTTAACATGTGGTCGGTTAAACCTGACTGGAATGACAATGTGCTGGTATTGTGTTCCCTCAGCTATCAGACATTACAGGTACTTGTTGTTTGTACTTGACACTGTGACTTGTGGAACACCTGCGGCTTTTGTCCAGCCATATTTCCCATCACATAATTAACGGCCTAATTTCGGGAGATTAGGAGAAGTGCTGACATCGCTGCAAATGAGTCCTGTAGAACAAGCTACACCCAACAGTCACATCAGATGCTCAGGCTCACAATCTGCTGCGTCGGGTAACTTTCCACAGTTTAGAATGAAGCAGCTCACAGTCTAAACAGGCGGCCAATGAGGATTCAGCGATGACAACATGTACCGGCTCTTCCTCCCCCCCTTGTTTTTTTGCTGTTTGAGATTGGAAAGGACTCTTGTTGTGACTAAGACAGCGCAGAGTGATAGGTTGACTCGGCCGCTAAAGCTTTATAACAGATGAAATAAATTGTTGATCATTGTTCTATTAAAAAATAAGGAAGCCAGTTTGTTGACACACCTTAAGTGGGATTGATTATATGAGCTGGAACGAAATGTCGGCACGAATTTTGATTTTCTCCTACAAAACTGAAGCCACACTCGGGTGGACTCACATTGTCCTGCCTTTGACTCGTACGGTTTCATCTGAACGTTCATGCTACACATTCCTGTTCACCATCAGCTCACCGTCAGTTTGTGTTGTTTGGCTCCCCCGGCTGGCAGCACCGACCAACTGCTAGGCGCGATGGCGTTTCCTCCTCCATCACCTTCTACCACCACCCTCTTATCTTCTTTCCTAAATCTCTTCCTTCCCCACAGCTCTTCCTGGTTCCCTCATACATTTTAGCTCCCCTCGCGCTTCTTCTTCTCCCCCCCTCCTCTCCCTCCTCATGCTGCAGCCCTGCATCAACCTGTCTCTGGAAAGTGTAGCTCTAGAGGCAGGTGGGGGATAAAAAGTGGGATCTTTTATGGTGCTGATGTGCACTGCTGTATGCACTCGCTGACCTCGTCTACCTCGGTCCAGCCGCTCCCCTGGTCAGTCAGAGTTGTGTTTGGGAGGCTGTTTGCGGCTGCGGCCTCAGACAAACTTTAGACCAGAGATCCTCTCCTCCTCCTCCTCCTCCTGCTGCTGCTGCTCCTTCACCTCCTCCTCCTTCTCCCTCTGGCTCGCTACAGGCCAGAGGCTGTACATTATCACGCAGCAAAATTACACCTTTCCCGCTCCCATCGTCCCATCACAAGAGGTCAGGGGGCGAGCCGGAGTCGGGGGGCTGGCGGGGCCCTCGGAGCGTAGAGAGAACATTCTGTGCCAGTGAAATGCAGCACTGGTCTCCTCCCGCTGAGCACAAACAGCCCGCTGAATGGTTGGTGGGACCACACAGTCCGAAGGTTCTGATTGGCCTACGTGTCAGTCAAGAGGCGGGCTGGAAGGTCATCTCATGGTCACTGCCCGAGAGGGGAAGGACAGCAGATCCCTCCAACTTCATGTCACCCAAGAGAAAATTGACAAACGGAGGAAAACAGGCGAGGCGCTCCAAGCGCCGGAAAAGTCCTGGAACAGATGCCGCGTTGCACTTTTGCTGCGCAGGTTGGCATGACAACTTGGAATTTCCCATGCAGGTGTTCTGGATTGGTGCAACTTTTTAATGATTTAGAGCAGGACATTAGTTCAGACTGGGCTGAATTTATATGCATAGTAGTTGATGGGGAAGGAAGGTTATGAACCTGAAACTTGACCAGGGGCAGGTTTTGTGAGGTCAGCGCTCAAAAGGCCTTTTTTCAGAATCAATGTTTTTATATGAGGCGCTAATTTTGTTGATGATATAAGGATAAACCTTGCCAGTTAAGTAATTTATCAGGAGGTACTTAATATTGTTGTCTGATGCCTTGGATTTAAAGAAAAAGACCCCCCCCTCCAAAAAAACCCCCAATACTTTAGTGGTTGGACAGAACTGTAAAGCAGCCCGTCAGAGCTGAACAACAACGCATGTGGTTGCAGAAGAAGCGGCGCCCAGCGGATGCTCCAGTAGCATCATTCAGCAGCTGCTGTGTCTCTGCAACACAACAGCTCTCAGTCTTCAGGCTTCACACTCCGAGGTGAGAAGGTGAAACATGAAGCAGATGTTTGGAAAGCAGTCGGCAAGTCGCGATTGATCATTGCGTATATATCGCAAATTGGCGTCTGCTTTGGGGGGGGGGGGTTCTTGAGTGTACAGTGGGGGTCTACTCTGGAATCTTAAGGTGTGTATTTATACTGCCTCTCGAGCTCCTTTTGGCCCGCTGTTTTCAGTCTGTCTGGCAGAGTCAAATGAGGCAGCATGTTGAAACTGCTTTATCTCCCATCTTATCAGGAACACATCACTTCCTGCACACTTAGCTTTGTTTGGTATCTGTTTAAACAGTCCCGGGTTAACCCCATTCACTGGCATAATCCAACTGCCGTTTCTGAAAGACGACGTTGTTTGTTCTCCCGGTATCAGCATCCTTTTGTTTATGGCTTTCTTTTTACGCACACTCACCGACACACTGGAGTCGTTTTTCAAGAAGGGATTCGCCGTGTTTCCATAGCGATCAGTGTTGTCTGGGGCAAACGTGTTGCTGCTCGGAGCCTTTCGCCTTGTGTTTGCGCTGCTTTTTTTTTCTGCAGAGTTAAAAGTTAATGCTTATCTGTGTCCTGATCTCGAAGGTGTGTGTTAATGCTCCACTGTTCGGCCCTGTTTACTTCCATCTCGCCCTGCTGAGAGCCGTCCACCGAACGTGACGGCGCGTAGGTTCACCGCGAGGTGCAGCCGGTCCGAACACGCAGATCTGTGCCGCGATTTTTCTCCCTGGAATCTCCTCGATCAGTTTTTTCCTGTCATCAGTTACAATATCCTCTTATTTAGAGGGACACCACAGCAACTGGAGGAGTTATTTGTAGCCGTGCTCGTGAGAAAACCTGGAGCGGGCAGCCTTCCCTCCACTGGATCTGGGGTGACCCTCCAGCAGCACCCAGCTCGCAGCGCTAATAACTGTTTCAGACAAAAGCAGCAGCCGACTGGGAGTTGGACATGGCTTTTATTTGCTGTATTTACATTTTTGCGAAGATTAAAAGAAACAAAAACTACGCATGTTTAGTTGCTTTGGATTGGAGCAGCCAGGAGGCCTTTCTCATGAGTCCCTCTTGGTGTTTTACAAGCTGCAGTGTGGGCTGGTGTACATGTGTGTTTGCGTGTGCGCATTGTCAGCCATTGTCCAATAAATGCAAATCATTTGTTCAGGACTAAAGCCAACGGTATCGAACCAAACGTTAACTCAAAGCCGTCGAGTGGCTGGTTGTAATTATGTATTTTAGCTTTTGTCTGACAATTGAGGGGGAATGTCCCTTTAACTTGTTTGTTGTTTGAACACGGCAACGGGTTTTTTTTCCCCCAAAAAGAAAAGGGACCTTTTACGCAGGTATTCGATGACGACTGATCCTCTTCCAGGATTTCTGCATTGGCTCCTGATGTCTTCAATTACTTTGTTCGGTTTGCAGCAGGTCACAAGACAAAGAGCTGCATCTGCCACAGTTACAGATGTTCTCATCACGACTCTTATTTAGTCTGAACTGCAGGTGAAACCAGAAAGACTCACAAGAAAAAGGAACTTCACTCTATAGCTATACACAATAAAACTCTTGACTCTAAAGCATAAAGTTATTTGTATGTTTGATTATATTTCATGTATCGAAGAAAGGAATCTTACAAGTTGTTGAAGGCGATTTGATGGATTGTAAATGGATTAATGTCAAAAGTTTACAATGTTGAGTGATCTCCAAAAGATCACCTGTGCCATTAGTTTGTTTGGGGGTGTTGTTTGTTTTGTCCACCCTTGCTGACCTCCACCTTCCTTCTGTCTTCCCACCAGAATGCCCCGAGAGGTGCGGGCGGCGAGCGTGCACCGCGGAGGGCGACTGCTGCCACCCTCAGTGTCTGGGCAGCTGCACGGTCCCCGGCAGCGACACGGCGTGCGCCGCCTGCGTGCACTACTACCACCAGGGGCGCTGCGTGGCCGACTGTCCCCCCGGCACCTACAAGTTCGAGGGGTGGCGCTGCATCAGCGCCGAGGTCTGCTCCAAAGTCCACCTGCCCGACTACGACAGCTTCGTCATCCACGAGGGAGAGTGCATGTCCGAGTGTCCGTCTGGTTACACGCGCACCGCGCCCAACAGGTGGGTACTGGGCGGACGCAGGCTGGGGTGGAGCTTCAGTATGGTGGTCCTCTCCCTGTCCTAAACCCTCTGAAACCATCACAATGTTCATAATTCCAAACATGCTTCCGTTACCGCCATTAAACAGTGATGGAAAATCCTTCTGTGACAGACATCATAAGGTCCAGAAAGACATTCTAGACGTCTGTTTTGACAATTTCCATTTTCTGTCTCCGTCCACGTGTCTCCAGCATGTTCTGCACGGCCTGCGATGGTCTCTGCGATAAAGTGTGCGAGGAGAAGGTCATCGACTCCATGGACGCCGCTCAGTCTCTCAAAGGCTGCACCGTTATCAAAGGCAACCTGCATATCAACATCCGCAGAGGCCGTGAGTACTGCAGCGCACCACAGCAACACTCCAGTCAATGCTCACTTCCCTGCTCGAGGGAGGGCCGAGCGGGCGGGCTCTCAGCCGGTGGAGGGAACCGTAAAGATGTGCTCGCTAAATTCTCTCAAAGCCCGACTCTGAAGGAAATTGCGCAGATTTTCAGCCGGCAGTCACCGGGGAACTCTACAGCTGGATAAAATCTATAACATATTCTCACTGAAGGGAGAAAAAATCCAACCTTCCTTTTTAGTATTGGATTGTAAAGCTACCATTTATTTTGAAGGTAAAAACAGAGAGGTTGAGAGGATTTTTTTATATATTTAATGGAAGAGCGAGGGAGGAGGAGTAATAAACGTGTGTGTCTTGTCTGTGTGTGTTTAGACAACATGGTGGCGGAGCTGGAAAGTTTCACAGGTCTCATCCAGAGGGTGACAGGACACGTGCGGATCACACACTCACACACTCTGAGCTCACTGGCCTTCCTCCGCAGCCTGAGATACATCGATGGAGAAAACCTTCAGGACGAGTAGGAGCTCACACAAACACAAACGCGCGCGCACACACACACACACACACATACGCACACACATTTTATGAAAAGCAGAAATAAGCACTTGCAATTTATTATTGGCAGAATCACAATCGAGACTGATGCTGGATAGTTATTAGTAAAAAATCATGCGATGAAGTCAGAGTTTGAACAGAAGCCATGAAAGACAGCTGACCAAAAAATAAAGCTGTAAAAAGATAGAAAGAGAGCAGAAGTTGTTGAAAATCAGACAAATCTGTCACGTTCAGGTGGAACGAGTTGCTGAAGTTGTAGGAAAACAGCTCAGTATGCAGCACGTCTGAGAGATGACACAAATAAAGTCAAGTCGATACCAACTGAACACTTAAAGAGACTAGCAATATTGCTAATGAGTTAGATCACATTTCCGCAGTCATAGAATGACAGTAATTACACTGCTAACAGCTCAGTGTACAGCCAATGTGTCTTCAGTTAAATTACCTAAGAAAACCGCAAACTGCACAGTGGGTCCTATAGAAACTGCACAGTTACAGTCAGGGCAAGACAACGAACTGTGCAGCTGAAGATGTAGAAAGTGAACTGTATTAAAAATATGATACAAAACAGTTGTATTATCGTTTTCACTACGCAGTTAAAATCACAAACGAGTCGTTAAGTATACAGCTAATGTCATCGCCAAATGAACAGAATGACACCTTCGTACAAGGTAATTGAAAAAGGATGTTTTGACTGCAAGTCCGCAAAATGTTTTTTTGGTGGAGACGCCCCGATTGCGACGCTGACTCGAAGACAAAAGAGACCAACCCATACCAGCTCTGTGTTTACGTCTCCGTGCACACGCTACGTCACGCTTCAGCAGCGGGCTGGCAGACTTGTCTATTTTGCACAAGCCGAGCCGGTGGGACGGAGAGCCGTCAGTCCGTCTGGAAAGTTAATGAGAAGGAAACATTGTGTTGTTAATTATGCGCTTCACATCTCCTTTTTGACTGGTGCGTTTCTTTATTCACAATAATACTGAGATCATTTTGCTTGTAGATTTCCTTGCTCTCTTCATTCAGCCTGGCGAAACTCTAATATCACCCACCCAGTGAAAAAAAAAGACTCTCAGAGTAAACTTGTTTTGAACTGAGGGAAGCAAACAGGACTCTTCTCCTTCCTTTTACGAGACCTTGAATGCAGCAAAACCCTCCTGCGGTCCATGAAAAAAAAAAGGGTTCTGTGAGGGTCATTGAAAGGCCTTCACTCCCTCCTTGGTCTGTTTGTCTTTGAGTTCACAGGGATCTCACTGTCCCAAGGCCAACATTACAGTCATTCCTTGATGTCTGGGTGTTACTCAGTGACTCATAACAAAATATAGGGGGGAAAAAAATCTCTCTCGGCACAAGAAAAACAAAACTGGTTAATCGGATTTGCCAGGTGACTTTTTTTTTTTTTTTTTATCCTGCCGCCATCCGCTCCCCCCCCTACAGCCTAACTCGCTCATTGCACCTGTGTTTTGTATACTTCAAAGAACGATTGACTCTGTTGCGATGATGTATCGCCATGATAGTTTGATTTGTTTCAAGCATTCATCTATCTCCCCTTCCCTCCAGCCTGTACGCCTTCTCAGCGTTCGACAACCAGCAGCTCCAGTATCTGTGGGACTGGAAGCAGCACAACCTCACCATCAAAACGGGCAAGCTGTTCTTCAGGGCCAACCC
Source organism: Malacoctenus gilli (assembly GCA_032164315.1). NCBI lineage: Eukaryota > Metazoa > Chordata > Actinopteri > Blenniiformes > Labrisomidae > Malacoctenus > Malacoctenus gilli. Next base: position 4,918,141 of record JASSRZ010000001.1, read on the forward strand.
CAAGCTCTGCATGTCCGAGATACGCAACATGTGGGACAAGACGGGCATCCAGGGCCGCTTCGACGAGAGCGACTTCCGCAACAACGGCGACCGAGCCAGCTGTAAGAGTCGAAGCCAGCCGCGAACGTTTAGACTGTTCCGTGTGTCCGGCATGGGGCTGGAGTCGCCCCACTTTACCGGCAATCTGCAAGCACCTCCTGGTTCTGCACCACATGTCAGCATTTAGAGCCAAACCAGGCCCGGGGGAAACGTCACCGATTTCCTGCAGAAGTTAACACATGTCGTCGCTTTTGGACGCTCGGTTTTGACTCTCTTCTGCCCCCACAGGTGAAAGCACCATCCTGAAGTTTAAGTCCAACAGCACCAGCAGCACAAGGATCAAACTGACCTGGCAGCGCTACCGCCCGCCTGACTACAGAGACCTCATCAGCTTCATCGTCTACTACAAGGAGGCGTACGTTTGCTACTGTGGCTCTAACCTTTAGCTCCTTCGGTCAGGCTGAGCGGAGAGGAACACCGAAACTTGATCCATTCACCGATGTAAAGTGAAAATTGGGTATCTACTGAAAGGCTGCTCACTTTGAGTTAAGATTGCAGCCAGTATCCTGAAGAGATCATAAGGGGCCTGCAGGCTTTATCGGCTCAGAGTTTGTCTCCGTTACATTCCCAGATGAAAGAGAAGAAAATACTTTCTCAACTTTACAGCGCACCTAAGAAACAGCCTGATACTTTTACTTTGAGGGTTTTGTATGTTTTTGGGCTTCACTCATTCAAAGATCAGATATGGGGTCTGCAGCTTTTGTGAGAGTTAGTCTGGGGCTCCATAGTTAAGCAGCAAATGCTCAATGAACAGCGTTCCCCTCTTTTCCACCCAGGCCCTTCCAAAACATCACGGAGTTCGAGGGGCAGGATGGCTGCGGCTCCAACAGCTGGAACATGGTGGACGTGGAGCTGAGGCCAGAGAAGGAATCGGACCCCGGCGTCCTGCTGTCCAACCTGAAGCCGTGGACGCAGTACGCCATCTTTGTCAAAGCCATCACGCTTATGGTGGAGGACAAACACATGCCGGGCGCCAAGAGCAAGGTGGTCTACATCCGCACCAGCCCCTCAGGTAACTGTTCTTTCGGCTGTTGTACGCTGAAGGATTTAATCAGTTTTTGGTTATTTCATAGATGGGTGTGATATAGTGACAAGGAATGCATGACTCACCTGGATCAAACTTTTTTTATTGCACATTCAAACAACTTTATCCTGCATGTCTTTTTTCCATTCATATTGGTTTAAACACTTCAATACAGCTGAATGATATATTACCAGTTCACCCCAGTATAAATGACTCTATAGCTTCAGTGAGTAGATTCAAATGAATTCACTGTAAACCAGCATCTTGGAGCAAAAGCCTACAACAGACATTAGCTGTGTCTCATTATGATGGCGGAGGAATAAAGTGGCCAATCATCAGGATGATCTCACACTCTGCCTGCAAACTAAGCATCAGAAGACAGCATATATCTTGTTTTGACCACTTTTTGAAGAGAAACAATGCCTGTGTGGTCTAACTTGCCTGCATAGTTACATGAGAACCTCAAAGTTTCCCAGACAGGAATCTGGAGATTCCCACCAGAGCACCATTAATGGCTCTGCTAACTATTAGGCCTGCTGCCCGTGTGTCCAAACTGACCTCTAGTGGTTTGATTTAGCCACTACATCCCATCTTATATCTGGTTCTGTTGGTCTGGTCACGATTTTGTGTAATTTTTTTAAATGGATTTGAGTAAAATTTTCAGGGAACACAGAAATGTTTTTTCAGTTCTCCACAGTGATGAGAAGTGTCAGTTCTGTGGTGTGCTATAAGTGTGTGTGGCCCTTTAAGAGAGTCAAGCATGCTGGAGGTTGAAGCAGGGGATGTTTGCAGTCATCTGGGCAGAGGTTTGCACTCTTGAGTGCTTCTAGTTTGAATGTGTCTCGTGCTGTCTGAGTGTTTTTACAGATTATATCTTTGTATATATATGGTTGGTTTTTTTATTGTCATACTATCCTCGAGTAGAAGACCAAATTTAGAGGCATAACAACTTGCTCCGCTGCAACTGTTCATGTTCATGCATCATCTTGTTTCACAACTCGGCGCAGGATTATTCTTTGATGGCAGCGTGATAGCATTCCTGGATGGCGTCCAAACATACTGCGCGGAGATGGAGAGGAGGGGAACGCTTGATATAAACACAGCTGCAACTCAAAGACACGGAGTGGAAGGGATTTACAGAAACTGTAATGTAATTAGATGAAATGGGAGAGAGCCCTAAATAAAACCAGCTGCGGTATAAAGGCATTGCAGCACCGTGATGTCAGGGAATCACATCTGCCCTGGCAGAGCGAGCATCGCGGCCGGAAGGAGAGCAGAGTTTCCCATACATTCGGAGCGCTGAAGTCTCCCTCTCTTTCTCTCCGGCGGTCCCTCTCTCTCTCTCTCTCTTTCCCTCTGTCAGCGCCCTCCATGCCTCAGGACGTGCGGGCCTACTCCAACTCCTCCACGCAGCTGGTGGTACGCTGGTCACCCCCGGTCTCGGCCAATGGGAACCAGACCTACTATTTGGTGAGATGGCAGCAGCAGGCCGAGGACCGCGAGCTGTATCAGCACAACTACTGCTCGAAAGGTACATGCACGAACACGCACACGCCTAACGACGGAGCTGTGACACCTGTCGGGGACCTCACTCTTCCCTCCCGCCTCTGTCAGAGTTGAAGATCCCCATCAGGATCGCTGCGATCGGAGTCGGAGACCAAGAGGAGGACACCAAGCCCACCAAACCGGACACCGACGGGGCCGATAAAGGCCCCTGCTGCCCCTGCCCCAAATCAGTGGAGGACCTGGAGGCAGAAGCTGCCGACGCCTCCTACAGAAAAGTCTTTGAAAACTTTTTGCACAACTCGATCTTCACACCAAGGTAATCCACCCGCCATCGCCGTTTGTCTGTGCCACACATGTGTGACTGCGGGAAAGCTGCACGGAGAAAAAAAACATGTGAGCGCACAAACTTCGTCTCAAAGCAACTGTTGTTTCTGATTGGTAAAATACAAGCAAAAATCGCAGAAAAAAAACGAATCAGTGCATTGATTATAATACATAATATCTGATCTGTGATATCTGATTTGTCAAATGTATCAGGTTAACTTTTAGCAGATATTTTACTGTGAAGTTCCTGTGAGATGAAGATCTCTGTGCGATGTGGTTTTCGCCACTGACTATAAAAAGAACAAAAAAACCCGATACAGTTTCACTTTTTCTCCAAACCATGTTCTGGCTTCTGTATGAGCCAGAGAGTCTGTCTGCTGCCATAGAGCTTCAGACATCTGCATGACATTATCTCTCTCTGTCTCCACACACACATACACACACACACGCGCGCGCGCGCGCTACACAGCTCAGTCCAGTGGACGTTAATGAATCCTCAGCATGTTATGCTGGCGCAGAATGAAGGGACGGAGGCACTTACTGCAGATGATGATTATCAGGTGTTTGTTTCCGTTGAGCTCGGAGCCGCAGACAATGTGTGAAGCAGCACAATGCTGCCTTGTTAATCAGACTGACCTTATGATACACATATGGCACAGAAAGTCAGACGCCGATTCAGAGATGTCTGATCACCACGACAGGAAACAAAATAAGATTTATTTAAAAGGTGAAATTTCTTTTTTGGGAATAAGGTCAAAAGGTGTTGATATTTAGTCATAAATAAGACAGATTTTGGGGTGTCAGAGCTGTAACTCAGCACTCAGTTAAGCTGTAACCGTTAATTCAATTGGAAACAGTGTCAGAGCATCTTGGTCATCTGTTGCTGCTCTGTGTTCAAATGTGGTGTTGGAGGCTTCAGTATTCCACATGCTGACAAATGCTTCCTTGACAGCGACACTAGAAGACCAGCTCAGTGAGTCTGTGTAGAGTGTGTTGGCTGGTGTTCATCCCAGTGGTTTGTGTGGATGGCAAATAGTAAATAAACAGAACCTAAACACTTGAGCAGTAGTTATTTACAGCCACCGCATGAGTTTGAAATAACCTTCTGATTTTCTGCCTTTTCTTGTCATATCTGCAGGCCGCCTGATCGTCGGCGCAGAGACCTCTTCGGCATCGCCAACGCCACTCACGCCCGCCGCAATCGACTGCACTCCAACAGCAGCATGGTCCCTCCCATTCAAGCCCCCGGTAGCAACAGCAGCGTCGCCGAGCAGGAGCCGGCGGAGCGAGAATTCGAGTTCATGGAGCAGGCGGTGACGGAGCGCGAGCTGCAGATCTCCGGCCTGCAGCCCTTCTCCGTCTACCGCATCGACATCCACGCGTGCAACCGGCAGGTGCAGCGCTGCAGCGCCGCCGAGTTCGTCTTCTCCAGAACCAAACCTGCAGGTGAGGACAGCGTTCCTGAACACACCCCGTCGAACATTTGGTCACTGTGCGAGGATCCGTTTGAACACCGAGGGCTCGTTGTGGCTGTTACGAGTCCACTTTTCAATGAGGCCGGAGAAAAGTGCGCTTCTCTACTTGGTTTTCCTGTTACTATGGTAACATTTTCTACCTGCGATTCACCAGAAAAAGCCGACGACATCCCCGGCAAGGTAACCTGGGAAGGTCACGAGGACTGGGTGTTTCTGCGCTGGCCGGAGCCGCCGCACCCCAACGGACTGATCCTCATGTATGAGATCAAGTTCAAGCTGGCCGCAGAGGTGAGAACAGCGTCCGTGTGTGCAGCTGCAATCTCGCAGCTGGTTTTCAACTCTCTGCAAAACGTCACCTGCCTTACAAAAAGCCGTTCCACTGAAAAAGTCAGATTAAATGCAGACATCCTCATGAGAAGCACACCTGTAAAATGAATGCACCAGAAGCTCCAGGAGAAACTTTACGCTCAGCAGCCTCTCCTCGTTTGAGTTGGTTTGTCCGTAATGAAATATTTGTTTGTGTTCTCAGACGGAGAAGCACGAGTGTGTGTCTGGTCAAACCTACCGAGGCCAGCGCGGCGTTCGCCTGTCCAACCTCAGTCCGGGAAACTACTCGGTCAGAGTGAGAGCCACGTCGCTGGCTGGCAACGGCTCCTGGACCCACAACGTGGATCTCTACGTGGCGAAACGTAAGAAAAAGCGTCGCCGCATGTCTGTGTCACCGCTCCCTTCGTGTGTGTTTTCCTACATTTTAGTCCACGTTTGATATTCACTGTGCAGAGTGATTGAATCGAGGTTTTTGACCCGACAGGATATGAAAACGTCCTCTACGCAATGATCTTCGTTCCCATCGCCATCGTCATCCTCATCTGCATTCTTGCGGCGATGCTGGTGGTCCTCAACAGGAAACGGTGTGTACCTGGCAGTTACTTCAACCCCTCCCAAATGTTGGAGAACATTGATTCAAAGTTGGTTTGTGTACAATCCATAAAAGACGCAAAAAAAAGTCAATATCATGTTTTTCTGAGGATTAAAGGGGCCCTATTATGCTATTTCGACTTTTTTCAGCTATTCACAGTGTAATAGTGTTGAAAGCTCATTCAGAAAAGTGAGCAGCGCCCCCTCTTTTCACATAAACTCATGTTTGAGATATCTAGCGTGCCTCTCCATTTAGTTTCAATGGTGGTAGAAACGGTCTGTTACGGGGAGTTTTTTCACATCAACTTTTCACTGATATCACAAGTGGGGGGGGGCGGTCAGTGGTTGGACAACTTCTCTACGCTGGGTGTATGGGCTCCCGACAACTGCTACCAGCAGTTACCCAATCAGAGGCGTCCTCCATCTTGTAGGGGTGGGGCTTAATGCGGAAGAGTCTCATTCTGCTTGTCTCTAAAGGGGGGTCTATTAGGGCTGAAGGAGACGATCGAGATATAATGAAATACGGTGTTTGAGAATGAGAGCTTGATGAGTTTCTGTCATTGTGGACTTGCATACGAAGACAGACATCCAAAATGTGTCAAATAGGACCACTATTAGAAACCGACCGTGATCCTATCCTTGTCGTATGTTGCGATCTACTCTGCCGGTGTTATTTCAGGCTGTGCTGAGTAGTTTGATACAGGACACTAGCTGGGTCCCGCAGTTCATGTGATGTTTGTGTGAAGCTGGTATGTGGATGCCCCACAAACTCCTGTGTTTTCTTGTTTCCTTGGGTCCCATCAGGAACAGCGATCGTCTCGGAAACGGAGTCCTGTATGCGTCAGTCAACCCGGAGTACTTCAGCGCCGCAGAGAGTGAGTGATGTCTCCATGAGAAAGATGCAGCCCCGCGCTGCAGCTGCTGCGAAGCTGCGTATTGATGCGGAGTCGTTTTTCTCCCCGTGCAGTGTACGTGCCGGACGAGTGGGAGGTCGCCCGCGAGAAGATCTCGCTGAACCGCGAGCTGGGACAGGGCTCGTTCGGCATGGTGTACGAGGGCCTGGCCAAGGGCGTGGTCAAAGACGAGCCGGAGACGCGCGTCGCCATCAAGACGGTCAACGAGTCGGCCAGCATGAGGGAACGCATCGAGTTCCTCAACGAGGCCTCCGTCATGAAGGAGTTCAACTGCCACCATGTGGTACGCAGGCACACACTGAAGCTCTGACTTCACTCAGTGACCACAGTCATCCGATCACCTCCGTGTGATGCTGTGGAGGTTGACGCGACCTTTGTGTTTGTTTCGCAGGTCCGCCTACTGGGGGTGGTCTCTCAGGGCCAGCCCACCCTGGTCATCATGGAGCTGATGACGAGAGGAGACTTGAAGAGTTACTTACGGTCCTTACGGCCAAAAGAGGTAAATGGATGGAAGTAGGCCCACCTTATCATGTCAATCATAATAAGTAACTTGACCCCACAGCAGATGTAAAACTTAGTAATACACATGCAAGCAGGATGTGCTGTTGACTCTGGAACTAAGTAGCATTTCTTAGATTTTTTCCCTTATAGCCGCAGGTGAATTTGGTACCTTGAGGGAACTTTTTTCGAAGGTTTCCAACCAAATCTGCTGAGTGCCGACTGCGCAGGTGATCAGGTTCACCTCTTCAGGATCAGGCTGCATTCCCCAGGCTGAGCGAGCGCTCGACAACAAGTTTGTGCAGCTATGACAGTTTGGTTAATCCCGCCTAAAGACAGGACAGTCATCAGAATAGTGCTCGAAGAGAAAGCAATTCAGGGACAAGAACCTTCTTGCATCGTGTCATGACACAATGAGAGGCCCTCGCATGCGTTCACTCAGCAGGGAGACGAGTGCAGATTAGGTGTGGGCCGAGAGAGACTCACCCTTCCCCCTCGTCTCCCCGTCTTTTAGCAGCAGTGGTCGAGCCTCTCCCTCCCTCCCCTGAAGAAGATGCTGCAGATGGCGGGGCAGATCGCCGACGGCATGGCTTACCTCAACGCCAACAAGTTCGTGCACCGAGATCTGGCAGCCCGGAACTGCATGGTGGCCGAGGACTTCACCGTGAAGATAGGAGGTGATGTGAAGGGGGTCAGGGGGCGGCGGCGGGGATCGTGAAAGCAGTCGGGAATGTGTGGATTTAGTGTGAGCGAAGCCACGGAGTAATTAGTGCTCTGAATTGTCTGGGGAAATATTCCGCCAGCCTCAAGGGGCAGCAAGCGTCGACTTGTTTTCACCCACAGACCCACAGAACGGCGAAAGGCTGTTCGGTCTTTGTTTCCAACGCTCGTGTGCCCCTGTTGACAGATTTCGGAATGACGCGAGACATCTACGAGACCGACTACTACCGCAAAGGAGGCAAAGGTTTGCTCCCCGTCCGCTGGATGTCTCCCGAATCCCTGAAAGACGGCGTCTTCACCACCAACTCGGACGTCTGGTGAGCAGCCGCGCCGCGGCACCAACACGCGCGCGTTTTGCCCCGTCTCTTCTGCTTCCAGGAAGCGCGTCTTGATGACTTTAATGGTGACGGACGACTCTTCTTTATCCTCTACACACACACAGGTCGTTTGGGGTTGTGCTGTGGGAGATCGCCACTCTGGCAGAGCAGCCCTATCAGGGCCTGTCCAACGAGCAAGTGCTGCGCTTCGTCATGGAGGGAGGCCTGCTGGAGAAGCCGCAGAACTGTCCCGACATGCTGTAAGGCCCTGTCTCACCCTCTCCGCCTCCGTCTGTCCCCATCCTGCCGGTTTGCTCCAGCCCAAGACTTTGCAGCGCCGCGGCAGCCGCCGGCTTTCCAAACCGCAGAGCTCGATTGGCTTCGCAGCCCGTTCGAATATTCGCCGCGTGTTTCCGAGGGAAGTTTGCGTTTTAACGCGAAACAGCTTCGGTATAAATCCACATCAAACGGCGCGAGCGTGGCAGACAGATCTGGCCACCAATGAGAAAACAATGGCGACGCGTCAGCTGGGCGAGCCATGAGGGGAACAAATGTCAACTTGTGGGGTTCGTCTTGTTCCCACAGTCACCACTCCAGATAATACTAATAAACAGACCTATAAAGCAGGTTCCTGACTCGTGGATCGCGGCCCTGCTACTGGTGGGTGTCTTCACAACTCACTTGGTTGCAACTATTCTGGCCGCAACACGTGCTAACTCATCCCTGCAGCAACATGTCATTCATTTCTATTCTAATCCTCGCGTTGCAGCAGCTTCGTTACACGTTTTTCTTGTTTTGTGTGTAAACGTTAGGGAGCAGCAGAGGACACGCTGTCCCTCCGTGCCGCTCACTCAGCTGGCGATTAGCATTACTTTACGGCGTTGAATAGCGGTTGATCTGCTGTTTCGCTGAACTCCTGTTGACTGGAGGAAAAGCAACTTGATTAATCCTGTAAGCCTAAACCTACAGACCGTAGAGCGTCGTCCTCCTGTTTGCTTTAGCTGAATGATTCAATACAGAGACAATATGGGTGAAAGTAAACATCAGTATGTCAGTTGAAACACCCACTTCATGATTTTGTGTGTGTGTGTGTGTGTGTGTGTGTGTCTGTGTGTGTGTCTGTGTCTGTGTGTCTGTGTGTTTGTGTGTGTGCGCGCGCACGTGTGTGTGGAGCAGGTTCGAGCTGATGCGGATGTGTTGGCAGTACAACCCGAAGATGCGGCCGTCCTTCGTGGAGATCATCAGCAGCGTGAAGGACGAGCTGGAGCCCTCGTTCAAAGAGGCCAGTTTCTTCTACAGCACCGACAACAAGCCGCCCGACGCCCCGGCGCCGCTCCACATGGAGAAGCTGGACGACATGGAGGACGTTCCCCTCGAGCAGGCTTCTTCCACGCCGCCACAGCAGCCCCCAGCCCCCCAACAGACGCCCCCCTCTCCCATGTCAGAGGCCCCGCCGGGTCCCTCGCTAGCCCCCAGCTCCCCTTCCTCCCCTTGTACCTCGAGTGCCGCTTTGGACAAGCAAGCCTCCGGTCAGCAGCAGCAGCAGCAGGCGGCCAATGGGCTTTCAGGGGCGGGCCTTGGGACAGGCTCGGGCGCCTCGATGCGGCCGTCTCTGGACGAACTGCCGCCGTACGCGCACATGAACGGAGGACGCAAAAACGAGCGCACCATGCCTCTCCCGCAGTCCTCTGCCTGCTGATGGGACCCCCCTACCGGAATGCTTAACCCCCGCCCCACACCCCCCCCACCCCATCTTTGCTGCCCTGCAGAAACCGACCCCTCCCACAGCGTTGAGCGTCGTCCGTTCCTCTTTTTCTTTCCCTTTTCTTTTAAATACAGCAAAGCCACACCCACCAGCTGGGTGTGGCAGCGAGGGGGGCGAAGAGGGAGGAGGGATGGGGTGGGGGTGGGGGGGGGGACTCTCAGTTGGTGTTCTGCTGTATCCCCACCCACTCCGCTCATGCTCTCCTGGGTTTGGTTTGCACCAGCTGGCTGTCAGACGTGACACGGAGAGGGAAGACCCTCCGACAGAAATGACAGAGAAAAAAGAAGAAGCGTCGAAGAAAGGAGGGGAAAAAACTTGATCCGAAGGGGCCGTCGCTTTCTCTTCATGACTGAACTTATTTTATAAAAACGAAAAAAAATTGTGGTCTGTTACTTTTTTTTACACGACTCCTCAGACGGGGGAGAAAAGAGAAAAAAAACAACAACAAAATGTGTAGGCCTTTCGAAACCACCGCGTTTTGTTTGCTTTCGAACGGGCATTATGGTGAGAAATCGTCGAGCATATCTAATGAAGAAGAAGCACTTCAGAGAGGACGGCGCCTCCGGGGAAGGGGGCCGGCGCGGCGCTGCCGCCGCGGCCCCCCCCCCCCCGTCCGCTGAGAACTGACCACCGGACGGGAGGAGAGGCCGACTCTGCCAAATTAATTGCCAAAATCGCACTGTGTGTCCGATTCTCTCCCCCTCGTCCCTCTGCAGTCTCGCCCTGTAGTTCTCTCAACACCCCCCCCCACACACACACCCAACAAGTCCTCGGACCCCTGCAAACCAGAGGGGGGCGCCAGTTGTTTGTTTTTTTTGATATCCGCAGTCCAAACCACCTCGGTCCTCCATCGATTTATCTGAAAATGAGCCACAACGTCTCACAAAGTGCTGTTCCTTTTCTCGGTTCAACTCGCCAAATACCGACGCAAAAAAACAAAAACAAACAAAAACACGTGACCGAAAGAGGACTGCGTGGAGAGGAGCGCCCGGACGAAGACGGAAACCCGACACCCGAGGCGTCCGCGTTGTATACAGACAGGTATTTTTTTAGACTAGCCATTAGTCTCCCCAACATTTACAGCATCTCTCCGTGGGCAGAGCATTTATGTACACACCGAGTTGTTTGTGTCACTTTTTCTAACTTTTTCTACAGTTGGAGACATTCATCATGTACAGAAAGAAGCTGCTATTCCTTATTTCTCTTGTGGTTGTAATATAGTCGATATCTATATATTAAAAAGAGAAAGAAAAAAAAAAAACCCTCCTTCAGGTCGGATCTTCGAACGTTTCCACTACAGTCCCTCTTTATTTTTTTTTTGTTACTGTGTAAAAGTGTAAATGAGCTGGTTTTTGTTGGTGGGGGTTTTTTTTGCGTGTGTGTAAAAGGTACGACAATTTTGCCTTGTGTTTTGAAGCACCAGTTACCCCCCCCCCCTACCCCCCCAAGACACACACACACACACACACACACCCTCTCCCTCCCTCCCCTCTGTGGCGGGCGGACCACATGGTCCCTGTGTTTTTGCGCGACGCCGGTTCTCGTCGATTACTTTCCGACTGGTCGGCGCGCTCAGAGGCCGGGGCGTCCCCGACTGAATCTCAGGTCAAGAAGAAAAGTTCGATCCTTTTCTACTTTCCTTTTGTTTTGTTGTTTTTTTTCCGTGTTTTATGTTTTGTGTGTGTGTGTTTGCGTGTTCTCATCCAACCTGGCGAGCGCGTGCGCGTTGGTTCATCGTCTGCATTGTTTCCTTTCAACCGTCAACTCGAGGTGTCTTTGTTGCAGTCCGATTGGAGGAAGGTCACCGTTGAAGTTCTATGAAGCCCAAATACTGTCAGCAATGAAGCGTCGCAAGAAGTAACTGGATGCTTAGTGAGGTTGTTAGTCATTGAATTAACATGGAGCTCATAATAACCAGCAGAAGCCCATTTTTAGGAGCCACGTGGATGTTTTCATGTTTAGAGAAACTTACTTGAAATGATTGGCGTTCTCTTTTCGATCTTTATTCTCTCCGTTCGTTTCATTTCTCAGCTTCTGGTTTTGTGCGGTAAGAATTCTCTCAACTTCCGAGCACTTCTACAGTGAAGAAACTCAAGGCGCTCCACAAAACCTCGTCAGCACTTCGTGCCTTGGGTTTATTCTGAGAAACGAGGGACCTTTTGAAGATATTTGTGCTGGTTTTAAGACCTCTTTGCAGACATAAAGAGGATGAGAGATGTTGAACCAGGAAGTCCATCAACTTTTTCAATCAGCTTCTCTTTTCGGCACTCGCGTCCCATAAAAAGAAACATCTTTGTCGTTCCGTAGGAAGGTTTCTGTTGCCGTCACAGGATGATTTGGTCACAGAACAAAAAGTCATCCAATCCAAGATCGCAGCCCCACCGGAGGGGCCGCAAGCAGCTTTCTTGGTGGTCCCCAATAGGATCGTAGCTGGATAATAAACAGAGGAAGTGAGAGATAGACACCGCGCTCCATGTTGGTTCCATAGCTAACAACGTCCGTCAAAGTCTCGTGTGCTGTCTAAGAAACCGTCAGTGGGGTTGGTCATCGGCAGGGCTCCTTGTGTGGGTGTCGCCGGTTCACAGGATGTACAAAGTAAATGCAAAGAAGAGCGTATTTATTGTAGCAGAGTAGAAGAAAAACAAGCCCCCACCCCCTCCACCCTCGTCTGTCGACTTGTCGTGGGGTTTTTGGGGGCGTTTTGCTGCTGGAAGAAACTCCACTCGATCCTCTGTTGTTGTTTTTTTTTTTTTTTTCGTGGTGACATGTTCATCTAGGACTGAATTCATCTACAGCTTCTTCTTTGTTGCTTTCACGAGGGTTTGGGAGAATTGTACAACAGCGTAGTAGAACGGCATCAAGAGTAGAAAGAACAAAAACGGGGGATTTTTGTGTGTCTTCGCATTCGGAGAGAAAACTTGGAAGAAAAAAAAAGAGTGAGAGGAATGTCGACGTTTTATCCAAGGTCCAAATGATCAAAACAAAGACTTTTGTTCAAATTTTATGTTGTTTGCTTGTTTTTTTCCCCTTTCTTAGTTTAAACATATTTACTTTCGAATGTTTTGGTCATTAATTTTGGTCTTTTTTTCCCCTATATTTTGCAAAATTTTGATTTTATTTTATCATTTTTTTCTCCTGGGGAAAAAAAGTCTTATTTTTTATTTTAGAAATGTCGACTTTTTTTCCCAGATGTTCTGAGTTTGTTCATTATTTGCCATGTTGGCTTTTTTACTTTTGTATCTAAAGTGAGGCTCTTGGTGAGGAAAACAAAAGAAGCTTTCTTCTTGAATTGTTGACGTTATTTAAAAAGGTTTTTGCCTTTTTTTTCTTTTTTTTTCTTTAATCTTAGAAAAAAAAAAATCCAAATTCTTCATTTTGAAATGTTCAATCTGGGTGTAAAAGTTTAGAGTTTTCCTCACAAATGTTTCCCTTTATGAATTGGGACCCTTGCGTGAAAGTTTGGAGGCTGTTTTTTTTTTCTCTCTCTCTCTTTTGCGACGTTGCAGCTTTAATCTCTGGTCGTGTCCTTCTGTCCTCGGTGTGATGCTGTCACGCTGTTGTAGCATTCGACGTCGCAGCACTAGAAGAGACACCGCAGCAGCTGACGGTGAAGCCCCCCTCGCTCGGCTGACCAGTCGATCCCCCGGTTGGAAGTTTGTGATGAGATTCAACGGTTATTTTTTCACCTTCCAGCCCTGTTTTTTTTTTTTTTGGATTATTTATGCTTTTTGTGTGTATGCGTGTGTGTGCGCGTGAGTGTAAATCACTGTACAAGCACCCCCTCATGCCCCTCCACCCCCTGCTGATTTCAGTTCCCCCCCTCTTTTCGTCTCACTTTGACGTTCCTTTACTCTTTTTGGGAGGGGGCGGGGGAAGGTTTTGTTGTTGCTCCTTCAACCATCCATCTACCTCACTTTCCTCTCCAATCTTTGTACAGAAGAAGAAGAAAAAAAAAACCCCAACATCTCCTCCACGTCTGTCCGGCGGTAACGGCCAGCTCGCTCCACCCCACCCCCCTCTCGAGCGCCGTGGTCACGCGGTCAAACTCAAACCACAAACCAAACCGCCTTGCGGCGACATGACGCGGGTGGGGGGGGGGGGGGGCGGCGGGGGAGCCGCCAGCCGGGCTGCTGATCGGCTGTCTGGATGGTCGACGTCTCTCCTCGTGACGTTTGACAGAACACTTCACTCATTGTCTGGTGACTCTCGCACACTGCCCGCCGGCATCCCAACACTTTATGATCGAGGACATGTCTCCTTTTTTCCCAATCAGACCCCCCCCTCCCCCAACCTAATTTCTGTATAAATACTGGCTGTACTTGTACACAAAACATCCAAACACTACTCTAGTACTACCCAAATCCACTCTGCCTCAGAAGGAGATCAGAGCAGCTGATGTTGGGGAGCGAAAGATGCTGCGAGTTGTACAAATGCAGCGCAGACGTGTCGTTTCTGGCCTCGCCTGCTGCTTCCCATGATGGGCCGTGCGATTAGGGCTCCATGGCGTGCCGCGGTGATCAGATAGCGGCCTGGATGCTGGTTCTCACCTGTTGTTTTGCCCGGCGACGGAGCGCTAAAAACCTGCCATTACTTCATGAAGTTACAAAACAGGAAGTCACCCCATGTGGCTCTCTGTCGCACTTTGAAGGCTTCCGTGGGAACCTGTGTGTGTGTGTCTCCCGAGCAGAAAGAAACACAAGCTCAGCCTGGCTGTGGACAGTTTACATCCCTGAATCTTCATCAGGATCACATTAGAATCCCGGATGTTACATCAGCGTCATGACACACTTCAGCCTTTGTGATGCAATCGTAGTCTGAACTGGTTTGACACCAGAACGCAGTGGGGACTCATTCGGAGTGTGAAAGAGTTTGACCGCACAGTGTGAACAGTTTGCTCTATAACACAAAGTTTCGCTGCACAAATTGGTCGTCTCACGATGAAACGAGTCCGACGTTCCGAACGCTGGACCTGCGAAAGTGACGCGAGACTGTTTCCTTTTTTAAGTCCCCTCAGCACATGTTCAGGTTTCAGCTTTCTGTTGGTGGGGGATTTTTTTGGAGGGCCCGTTCTGGTTCAGCTGTGTGTCGAGTGGAACGACCTCGGAACCGGCCCGCGATCTGGGTGACGCTGTTGCGCTTTAACGCTGTTCCTCTTTGCCTCCTATGTTGCCATGGAGATCGTTTTCCTGCCAGCATGGCTCCCTGTTCTCCTTGTGAATCACATTCGGGTTTGGGGATGCGTTTGTGGTCTGATTTTGGCCCCTTTTTCTTTTCTTTTTTTTACCACTGGAACACCTCACAGGCTTCAAACATCTTTTCTGTTGCGCCCTTTCACCCCTCCTGTTTTCTTTTTTTTTTACACTCAGTGTCAATTGTTACCTTTGTTTTGTTGTATGTAAATTATTCATAGCCTTCTGAATCTTTGCGTTTCTATTGAAATGATCTGTTAGACAGGTTTGTTTTTTGTTTTGGGTTTTTTTTGTACATGCTGTTGTAAGAATCTTTTCCTGTTATCTATATATATATATATATATAATATATATATATATATATATATATATAAGTTCTGGGGGGGGAAACGATTGGCTGAAGGAAAAAGAGAATGTCTGTTTCTCTGATTCTTTTTTTTTTTCTACACGAGATTTAAGATGAATAAAAATGTATGCAAACTGGCCTGCTGCCTGTTCTTTCCCTGTGGAGTGTCCACGCGTCCAAGTATACGTAGCACGTGCGCGTCCAGCCGAATGGCGTTTTCAGTCACAGCTGCCAGATGTTTTAGATTCCAAACGTTGGTTCCGCGAAGGATCTCCAGCTGTTGGCTGAACGAAAGAGTGTAAAAAAAACCCAAAATTTGTTGCATCTTAATGAGACGTCAAAGAGAAGAGGTGTTGCAGAGTTAATGCGGGATAGAAAATGACCCACTATTAAAATGGTGAAACACCACAAGCTATTTTAACGCACGGTCAGGTTTTGGCCAGAATAAGGAACCCCAGCATTTTGTTATAGGTCCTCCAAATGTAGGTCAATATGCAACTGAGAATCCCCACATGCGCTTACTCTCAAGACCAGGATCACAAATTAGAAGTACAGACATCAACTTGCGTTTTAGGGGCGTTTGTTTGGAGCGGTGCCACAGCAGACACGGAGGGTTGAGTAGAGTTGGCTGCCTGCTCTTGGTCGTTTTTCAAAACGCCGTGCTGCAGTTTCAAGTTAAACTTTACATCACATGAAAGGAAGACTCATTAGGAAATGTGTGAACTTTAGACAAAGGCTTGAGGTGAGGTCACTGGGAGCCAGCATATCTCAAGAGTTGAGTCATTGTGTCGCAGTGTTGAACTCAAATCAAACACACCCTTGCAGTTGAGGCTTGGAGACACCTCTGAACATAGACATTAATACGTAGACACCTCATTCCGTGCTGGAGCGCGTCGCACGTCGTGCATCGCCGCCATATTGGTAGGGGCAACTCAGTCCTCACGAGTAAGGTTGAACAGTAATTTGGGGTGTTTAACTAACTATCATTTATATGACAATTTTATGATATTAGCATTAGCATTATGCTAACGACAGGCATCAGGACCCTCATCTCTCGCTGTTTTGTTTCTTTCTCCGTTCACATTTTTGAGGTTTCCTCGTGACACAGGCTCGAGAAGGCAATGCATTAAAGAAGGAGGGTTTTCTTTCTTCCG
>JASSRZ010000001.1:4946883-4984926 GCA_032164315.1 Malacoctenus gilli
ACACACACACACACACACACACACACACACACACACACACACACACACACACACACACACACACACACACACTTTTACGTAACACAGTGTTGGCTGCTCATATTAATTATGAGGTGGTTAAATAACCTCTTCAAAGAGAACTTCAGGCTGCTGCTCGGTCTGCACCAGCTGATGTCGCCCAGTCAAAGGTTTTAATTAAAAAGGAAAGCGTTGTTTTGCTGTCCAACCTTTTTCATGTGGACCCAGCTTCATTTAGTCCGACACACCATTGTAGCTCACTGACATCAGTCATTGTTGGACAAGCAAATGTGCTTCAATTCATCTTCTCTTTGCTGCCATTTCCACATCCTTCTATATGAAATGGCTTAATTCAAGACCAATAAAGAGCGTTTGAATACTCGGTAGTTTTCGGCACATTTTTTGTTTTTCTTGTGCCATTCCACACTGTTGCTGATCTTAAACTCTCACAAATTATGCAAAAACTTATTTAGCTGGCTTATTTTATATGGTTTTAACACACCGTCGTTCGTGAAAGAACATTTAAACTTTCCATATATATTCTGCATTTTTTTTTTTGGTATTTTATTCCTAAGTTTGAGACCTAAACAACATTTCATGTTTACCACTTGTTGGTCCTGACCCAGTCTTTGTAAACAGTGCTCCGTGGTCTGTTTGGGCTTCACCGACTCCTCCCACAAATGAAGCGTTCGTCCCCGCTCTCAGAGCCGCCGGCTGCACTTACAAAGTACTGAAAAAAAGCTGCATTTTCAACTGCTGGATACAAGAAAATCAAGCCTGAAAATGAGCATATTAGTGTACGACTCGGAAGCTTATTGAACAACTCGTTGCATTCAGCCTCAAAGAATGATGATCCGAATTTTTGCCTGATATGAACAACCGGCCTCCTTCACTGTCTTGCTGTCACAGGCTAAAGAAAAGGTGCTCCACCTCAGCTCCCAGAGCCAGCGGTCCGCGGGCCCCTCAGCTGCACTGTACAGCGCCGTCGATTAGATTACATAAAGCTTTTATGATCCTCCAGCTGAAAGCTGCCAGGCTGTTAAATTTATGTCAGCCGTGAGCCACATTAGAACAAGAACTCTTCAATGTGATCTGAGCAGCAGAAACAAACAAAAAAAAAAAACGCTTTGGTCTCAGATATGAGATCTGATTAGACCTGAACAGATTGTGGGCCTCATTAAAGGCTTAATTGTCCAGAGAGTTGGTGGCCGAGCGAGGCGGAGAGAGAGAGAGAGAGAGAGAGGGAGAGAGAGAGAGAGAGAGAGCTGGTTTTCTTTGTCCTGTCTCATCCAGCAGCAGCAGCAGCAGCAGCAGGATGTGTCTCTGTCAGACTGCTGTGTAACCAGCACATGCATTTTTCATGCAGCATACCTCCAGCACCGCTGCGCGTGTCTGCACGAAATACTGTCTGCCAGCACATCAGAGCATCAAAAATAGCCCCCGTCTCCAGCCCGACTCCGTCTCCTCGCCACGGCGACGGCGCTCCTCCCTCGTTCTTTTTGAGTCACCGCCGATCCCTGAGGGAGCGGCACGCGGTTGGTGGGGTGGAGCCTGGAACTCTGCAAGCAGACAGCCGGCCGTGTATTCGTCCCATACTCGTGTTTTTGTCATTGTTTGGCTTCACCTCCTCATGATACGTTGTGCTTTGGTTTTCCATCGGGAAGTCGGGAATTGACCTTCGCTTTCAGCTTTTGTGCCGAGATCTGAGGACAAAAGACACTTTTTCCTTTTTACTGAAGAACTTTTTGACCTTCGGCTTGTTGACATCAACACATGGACTTTGCATTCTCTATTATTCCGATAATACCTGACGGCAACATGATGTGAATGTGAAACACTGGAACACGGTTGAGCTGCACTGAATCCGGGTTGATTGCTGTTCGATTCAAATGAAATGCTCAGAGACCGAGTGGTGAAACTTCATAGATGATATGATAAACAGTGCATGAGTTGGTGATGATGTTGCACCACTGGTCCACTCAATATGGTCCACCTTTGCTCAATAGTTTCACTGATCGTCTGCAGACTGAAGAACAGAGCTGCATTACTGGTTTCTCTTTGTCAGAGGGATGCAGGATAACTTTAGAAGACTTAAAGGCTTGAATTTGTCGTTTTTAACCCTTGCTGACGCTTTCTCCTCTTCTCTCTCTTCTCTCTTCCTCACAGTTTTTTTTTGCTTGAGGTCAAAGATCAGCGGTCACGATGGCAGATGAAGCGGACATGCGCAATGAGCTGGCCGACCTGCAGACACGCGCAGATCAGATCGCCGATGAGGTACGTGGGACGACGCGCTCGCACAGCCGTTTGCGGTCCACAGATGGGCTGGAGCGGCTTGTTTTCTCAATTCGTTCGTCAGCTCGGATAGCGTTTATTTTTGGCTTCAAATTAAAGAAAGTAAAGAAATGTTTTAAATACAGCAAAAAAAGGGGGGTTCGAAATGCAGTTAAGCCATTGAAGAAATGTTCTTTCCATGTAAACGGTGCTTTGTGCAGCAGACTAAACTGTATCTGTGAAGCCTGACGGGCGTGGCCGCTCTGAAGCCACCGTCCCTTCTTCTCGCGGCGGCTCCTCTCAGACTTTTCCGCGAGGTCGGAGCTTCTTCGGGATAAGGAGGAACTCTGGCCCCCTTTAATGAGTTGAGGGGAGCTCAGGAAGAGCAGATAATTCCGTGCTGCGGAATTACAGAGCATCTCAAATGGCCTTATTAAACATTCATGAGGAGATAATGCAAGGCCAAGAGGCTCCGGCGATGGGAGAGGGAGAGAGGAAGGAGGAAGACGGGGATGGATGGAGCAGCGGGAGGGCCGAGGAGACTGGGGGAGGGGGGGGGGCAGTTTGGTTTAGGGATCCTGCAGATGTAGCAAACATAGGTAAGAATCACGGCGCAAATCAGGCTGGAGGGGGGGGGGGGGGCGGAGCAGAGGAGAGGAACAATCGGGGCTAATTATATCCCAGAGTGTCGTTCATTTGTCTGACGGCTCCGTTTGAATAAAGCTTCAGAGTGGAGTTCGCCTTTGTTCACCTCTTATCTTCGGCTCCCCACGTTAACACCATCAGATGGCTTTGTGATATTTTTACAGGTGCTGCTCGGTGACTCTGTATTTCGTCGGGACCCTTAACGATGTCTCTCTCTCTCTCTCTCTCTCTGTCTCTCTCTCCCTCTCCCCTCTTGCAGTCCCTGGAGAGCACTCGGCGCATGCTGGCTCTGGTTGAGGAGGTGAGTCTGATGATTCAGTGACGGGCAAGAACGCGAATTCGCCGGCTCGCGCCGTTATTTCTCGCCGGCTACGGACGCCGATTTCTGCCACAGCCCAAACGTAAAGCCATAAAAGTCTGCTTAGATCTGCTGATGACATCACTCGCAGTCAAAGGCTGCGCATTAACGAAGCCGATCGATCACCAGTCACTGAGAATGGCTAATTATGACATCACTCTTTTTTTTTTCCATCAAGAAACTAATTAAAACCAAATGAAGAATGAGCTTTGAAAGTCGTAGAATTCGTGCCTTCGCAATTACCAATTAGATATTCAGCTGACAATGTCCACGATGTAAAGTCTTTGTTGATGTTCTCAAGGCAAAAAATACTTCTGCAAACTGAGGAGAGTTTGATTCATCAGATATATATTTTGTTTATCTATCCAAATGTTAAATACAAACAAACAAACAAGCCCTGGGCTTGCTGATGAAAGGTGGAGCATGGCAGGCCATCCTGTTAGCGAGTTTTTCTGCGGGTGTGTCCAGTTGTCACCGGCGTGGCCTCGCTCTGACCCCCCCGGATGAGCCACGGTGTCCTAATGAGACAAAGCCGGGAGGGGACCGAGCGCCAGCAGGGGGGGGGGCTGACCCAAAGCAGGACCCTGCTCCACCGAGGAGCTCCGTGACCTTCCGACAGCAACGCCGGGGGGAAGGCCATTTATTTGTTCCGAGTCCGAGCCGGAGATGCCCCGAGGTTTGTTGGAGGCGGTTCGCGTGCTTCCCTCGCTCGCTGGTTTGGGACGCGAGGGAAGACGCGCAAAGGCAAACCTCCGCGGCGCTTCGGCTCTCCGTCTGCGCTCGGCTGACAAGTGGCTCTTTGGCGCGCTCCCTTCGCGTGCCTCCAGAGGAGCACGCTCAATACCGAGCAATAAGGCGGCATGGATTATGGATGACGGTTGAAAAACGTTCCCTCCATTGTACCAACAACAACATAAATCTGCCTGTTGCTGCATTCCCGTCTGTAGCCGCCAAACAGTCTGTAGCGACTCTATTTCAGGCGTCGTGACTGATGGCAAAGCTGCTTCTCTGGATTCAACGCGCTGTCCCGTTTACTGGCGGTGAAAAAGCTGCTGCCTCTGCCCGGCCACCCCCCCCCCCCCCTCCCCTGTCAGCACGTGCTGCTACTCCACGACCTCTGTGCTCAGAGGACTTATAGTGGGGCTTAGGCTAATCGAATAAGTTGGAGGGAGCAGTGAAAGCACTCGGTCTCCGCCCGTCTGGGGATCCCTTCGGAGGTCGGCGTGTTCAGGCGTGCGCCGCTCGCCCAAGTAGGCCGCGATAAGACCACTCGAAGTTCCGCGCACCTGCGGACCCGTGTCGCCGGCGGGCCGCTGCTGAGTCCCACGTCGTCTGGTTCTGCCTTAAAGACTGAGACACAAGTCTTGCTCCACACTGCACCCCCATGTGGCCTGTAGTTATCAGTTCTTCCTTGAAAATGTCGATCCTCTCCGTCTGAGTGAAATAAGGTGGTCAAAATATAGCAGAGCATGTGGTTGAAAGATTGAAATTTGACTCCCAAAAAGAAGAAAATGAGATGAGCTGAATTTTATCTCTACATAATCCTCAAGGTTGGTCCGCTGAAGCTTCAGTCTCTGCTTTCTCCTCTCAGTCTGAAGCCCCAGTTGTGATAAACGCAGGACCGGTTTCATTCTATTATCGGAGGATTCTCCTTTGAATTGCAGAGGCCCACATCAAAGTTCAAAAGGGAAGAAATCGAATCACGGGAATCTTAAATTGCTAAGATTACTTTCAAAGAACCTCTACCGCAGCCTGAACCTGACAAGTTCTGATTACCATCTAAAACCGCGGTGTCCATATGTGTGTGGCTTCGTTTGACTGCTTTTCTGTATTACATGTTACACATGTATTCATTGCTGCCACACAAAATCACTGCAACACATTATTCTTGGATACAGGGACCTGTTTTTTTTCCTGTTTTTTTATCAGAGTGCTGCCAAGGAACAAAATAGAGCTCTGAATGAATTATGCGAGTTCATTTTGTGCCAGCAACACTTACACTGAGTGATGTGATAAGTCCTTGTTTCATGCAAATGTGACCCATAATTCATTCCCAGCACCAGTGAGCCACCTCTATTTTGTAGCATAACATGTCTGAGTGCATTTATTCCTCATAATTGGCTGAACCGAAGTTAGAGGTGGCGTCTTTTAACACCGTCCTTGCTGGCGTCCCTGTGAAAGCCAAACCTGCACCCACGGATGTAATAAGTTCCCTCCGAGCGACAATGAGCGCGGCAGAAAGCGCGCGGCTTCCTTTAGTCAAAGGTCTCTCTCAATAAATATGGCCAGACAATAAAAGGGGGTTTTATGAAAACCCGTTATCAGTGCGAGGAGCTGAGATGAGAAAGCGCTCAGCGGTCCATAATGAAATGTGAGGAGAGCGCCGGGCGCGGGCGATGGAAGTGGCTGGAAGACGGGCGGGAACGGCGATGCGCACTGGACGCTCGAGGAAATCGACGGCGGGGGCTGTCGCGGATAAACGGGGGAGATATGGAGGAATCGGTGAAGGACATCGAGTCCCGATCCAGCGTCTGAGCGAGGCGGAGAGGCGCTGAATGGGAGGTCTGATTCGACGAGCGGCGACGCGCTGAAGACGTGACACAAAGGGGGCAACAGGAGAGGAGGCAAACGGAGGCTGTTTCATGATCGCATGCAGCTCGGCTCGGCGAATCCATTCATATTTTCTGTCATCTGATGTATTTAATAAATGTTTTGGTCTTAAAATAGACATTGTCCTCAATATTCACCTTAAAAGAACAGCTCCTCTCCTTTGAAGTTTCAGCTTCACTTGCGGAAGTATCATCGCTCAGGAGTCTGTCTGTCCTCGCTTTGCTTCGTGGCGTTAGGTCAGTTTTTTTAAGCCTTATGTTTGGTTTTCCAAAATAAAACAAATAAACCACATTATTTTAATCTGCAGACAGATAAGAGACCTTAAGCGTACTCTTCGTTTGACAAAAACAAAGTCAGAAACCATCACCTTTCACCACTTTTGCTTGCTGTCTTTAAATTAGCCTCTGCTAACAGTCAAATTCGTGATTACTGCTGTAAGAAATATTAGTTTCATGGAAAAATAACACTAACCTGCATCTGCAGGCTCATTGTTTGTCGAATGAAGGTTGCGTGACATCTGTATTCAGTCTGACCTCATCTTTATTTTGTAAAACAATCAATAAATGTTTAAATTTCACAAAAAAAACCCTCGTGGCCTTAGGCAGGAGGAGAGTTGGCAATTTCTAGAGTGACCCTGACTCTTATCTGACCAACATGACTCTCACAGTGGTGGTGTGCCGGGAGCTTTTTGCCACACTGCTAAACCTGAGCGGCCAAGTTCTCTGCGGCTCTTTTCCACCTTCCTTGCAGTTTTTGTCAGATTCTGCTCCTGCCCTTAAAAAATCACATCAAATATCTCAAACTCACCTGATGGTTTTGAGTGAAGGAGCCCTGAAAGTGCAACTTTTTTTTTTTTTTTTTTAACTTCATCAATAAATGAAAAGGCTTTAAAATGCAGAATGCACGGCCGAGTCTTGAATACACGCCGCTCGCGCAGGCATCACATGAGTGTACTGCAAAGACCGGGTCGAGTGTGTGTGCACGTGTTCAACCAGGCTTGCATAAGGAGGTGATGTCAACACACTCGGCGCTGCCAGTTGGCGTGGCCGAATATCCTGTCCTGTCGTCTTTTGCATATCAGTGTTTTCCCATGATTCCTCCTGGATAAACAAGCATTCCCGGACTCGAGCATACGTGCCAGAAAGCGTAAACAACAACAATTTATTATCTGGTAGCGAGAAAACAAAAACAGTTTCCGCCTCCTTTTGATTTAGAGTTTTGGTTCATTCGCATAAAACTCTCCGCGAGCCAATCGGTCATCGGCGGTTTAGCGTCACCTGGACGCAGACAGTGACCACCGACGCGCGCTTGCTGTCAGCCCCGTCTGAGTGATACTAATATCAGTGGCCTGTCTGGCCGCCCTCCAGCTCTGCTCCCCATCCATCACTGCTCCAAGAAGGTCAGAGCAAAACTCTGATCAGAAGCCACCGATGCGTGAACTGGCCGCCCGTCGCGCCGTCCGTCCGTCCGTCCGTCCGTGCGCAGGCGCCCCCGGGGCCTCACGGAGAGCACGAGAGCTCTCGATCGCTCGGAGGCGCGGCGGCGCACGCGGTTACCGCGCGCTCGCTGGAGTGTGTCATTATGCGACGAGGTCCGCGCTCAAGAAAAAAAACAACAGCGGCTGCTCGCGGTCTCTGCGCGTCCATGTGTCGGAGCGCCTGCCAACTCCTGTGAGCCAAATCAAAATGTTACATTGCTGGAGCTTTGTCAGCAAATCTCTGGGAACACAACAAATATAGAACGCGCCGTTTGGTCGACCGATTTATCTCTGGAGCCCGTGCAGAAGGAGACGCGAACGCGTTCGTGGCATTTTGAGGGGTTTTTTTTTCTCCCGTCTTCCTTTGTGTCGGAGCTTAGAGCAGGTTACAGATTAGTTTTCAGCCTGCTTGGCGGATGTCAGCGCTGCTCACTATGAGGGATCATCTCCAAACAAGGCTTCACAAAAACGCTCGACGTGCAGCGACAAAAGAGACGCCATCTGGTTTGGTGCACTGAAAAGAGAAACGTATTCCCAGATGAAGGGTGGTTTTCAGGGGGCTCGATTCGCGACGTGTTTTGTCTGATTTTGTTGTCTCGGTGTGGAGACGATCTCAGAGTACGACATCAGACGAGACGCCGCCGACGAGCCGGGGGGGTGACGTAGTTAACCTAACGACAATGTAGTTGTCGCATTTATTTCCAAAATAAGACGTCACAGGGGCTCGGAGAATGTCCACGGCGAGGAGGAACGCAGTTGTAGAAGAAGATGACAGAAACCGAGGAGAGTAGAAACGTCTTTACACTTTTGCTATTGAAATTTACAAGGTACAAGGTACCAATGCAGCTTTTTTCAGACAGACAACCAATAAAAACATCAGCTCTGCATGTACAGGAAGTAA
Source organism: Malacoctenus gilli (assembly GCA_032164315.1). NCBI lineage: Eukaryota > Metazoa > Chordata > Actinopteri > Blenniiformes > Labrisomidae > Malacoctenus > Malacoctenus gilli. The sequence continues at coordinate 4,955,164 of JASSRZ010000001.1, forward strand.
ACCTCGAACCTTTTGTTGGTAAATACTCTCATCTGCCTGCTCTTTTTTTTGGAATCGTTCGGCCTTTTCTTCTCCTTTCAAGCAAAATGACCACAATAACAGGTATTACTGACATGATGATTGTGATGTAAACACCAACGCAGATCTGCAATAAATAGATGGAGCCTGGACGCTTTGTGTGCTGCGAGGAGATCAGAACACCGGCGTCGCTTTCATGGCTAAATCTGGAGCTGGATCCAGTGAGTGTTTTTTTCTTAGCCCACAAAGGCTGGAAACAGGTGGAGCAGCTGAAAATATCCGCAGCGGCGACGTGACAGACAGCCCAGAGGAAAAAAAGTCTCTAAGTAACGCGTTCAAGGCGCCGGTCAGCTCCCGCGCCGACACTTTGACAACACCGTCGAACGCTGATTGGTACCCGTGCACCTGTCGGGGGAGGGTCGGCTCAGCTGAGCGTGGCAGCAGGTGGATGGTAGCTGCGGAACGAAAAGAGTCCGTCCGAGAAACTTTGTCAAGCCAGAGTCAGAAAAATCAGCAGCTGGTTCTGTTTTGTAGACGTCAAAAGCTGGATCTGGGAGTTCGCCGTCCGACCGATCCCCCCCATTTCCACGCGAGCCGGACCTTCTCCAGCTGCACTTTGAACACAAGAGATGAAAACGTTGTCAATCTTCCAGGCAGAGAGAGAGAGAGAAAATGTCAGAACGCACCTTTCACAGTGGGATTGCTTTCTGCTGCGCTTCTCAAGATCGATTTCAAAAAATGTGATTTCAAATCGTAATCTGACCCACTTCTGCCACACTGACGTTCAGCTCCGCTGACCTTCACTCATCTGTCACTTTTCTCCCTGTTTTTCCCCTCCTCCTCCTCTTCCTCCTCCTCCTCCTCCTCTTCTCGGCTGTCCTCTCCTCTCGTCTCCTCTCTTCCTGTCTGCCTGTTAGAGTAAAGATGCCGGCATCAGGACCCTGGTCATGTTGGATGAACAGGGAGGTAAGTTTGGCAGGGAAAGATCACTGAGCTGTCTGCTTCACTTTAACCCGCTCTGCTGCTCGCTGTCTGGCGCGCCGCGTTCTGGGAGAGTCGTCGCCAGTCCATCCGGTATACTGCTCTGACGTTTCCAGCAAGAACTCCGGCCGTTTATGATGATGAAAGTCGAATTCGACAGCTCTTCCGAAGCCCCATTAACTCAGGTGTGAGCTGCTGTGGCTGAGCGCTGTTATACTGGATGGAACTGGTGAGCGAGCCTCCTGCTTTGGCTTCCTGGACGACATTTTGTCCGCCAACTTCTTCAGACATATTGAACTGTTTGTACTTATCGAATAAATGCTCGAACACTTCAAACCACTCGCTGCTGAAACCAAGTTAACACCTCAGAGTTTCCGTCTCAGCAGAGTGAGAGTAAGTAAATACTACGAAATGTACTTGATCATAAACACTTTTACTGTTTCTGATATATTTAGATTTATTCTGCTGGGTTGGCGTTTCTCCACCAATCAATAAAAAATAAACCAAAGTTTTATTTTACCCTGCAGCTCCTAAAACGCTTTTGTGGTTCCGAGCAGCTCAAACAAACGTTTTCCTCCCAAGACTGAATTATTTAAAGATTAGTTTTTTTTTTTACAGTCAGAAAAGTTCAAAGTGCATAATTGAAGAGTACGTTTTTTTGGGAGCCGGCATGAAAAAATCATACATTTATGTAACTGTGTAAATCTTTATACAGGCGGTTAATCAGCTCTCTGCCTCTGTGAGGTCTGTTCTCTGATTATTCCACCAAGTTTATCTGAAGTCAGGACGCTCCGCCCTCCGCAACAAGCACGGCGACCATTGTTTCCCCAACTTGACAGGTCAACAAAGTCCATGGATGCATTTTTCTTCCCACTTTCAAAGTCTCACACACAAGTGACACTCTGAGAGCTCCTCATGAGTTAGTTTTTGTGTGATTTTATAAAAAAAAACAACCAAAAAACTGCGGTACACTATTGATAATTGAATACATGACAAATCCTCCATGTGTATGACCTGTTTTTATCAACATGATGATGTAGTTTTGACATGTTCATTGTTTGATGTTCATATAAATCCATTTTTTTAGTGATAGATCAACACTTTTTCAGTGTAGCAACACAACGTGTAAATAAAAGAATCTGAGAAGCTTCTTTTGTTTACTTGCAACACTGAAACACATGTAAATCACTTTTACACAGAAGAAAGTTTCTTCATCAGTTTCATTCAGGTTTTGTTCAAAAGTATAAGCACAATCCAAGCCATAGGCATCAGACTCATCCATTAATTCCCCAGAAGTTCTCATGATTATGTAAACAAAAGTCTAGATTGTTCTCTGACAGCTGTAGGAAACAAGCTGGGAGCCTCTGATCGGAGGTTTTCTCCTGATGAGGCGCCAAAAGGTGTGAGAGGGTGAGGAGGTGCATCTGCCCCGTACTGATTTCCTCTGAGTACCTAATAGCTCATTATCCCTCCGCAGCCCCTCTCCAGTTAATTGGAGTTGGAGGAAAATCCACACCGAGCACGAGAAAGCAGGAGTCAGAGACACCTGCTTCTCTGACGACTGGCTCTGATGGAAGAAGCAGCGAACTGTTTGAATGTCAACGCTGGATGGAAAGCTTTTACTCTGAAAATCTCGGCTCGGCCAGCCAAGGGCTCAACTGGAGTCACACATTGTGTTAATGTATCAGTCGCTGTCATTGGACTGTATGGAGGCCAGGAACCGTACCGTCAGCCTGTATGGATTTACTCCGTGTATGGTCGCATGGAAGGTGAAGCGTGTGTGTGTATGTGTGTGTGCGTTTTTGCGTGTGTGTGTTACCGAAGGCGTGTGCCTATTTCCATGCGTGAAAGAGCAGCCTAATTGGCCTGTCAGAGGAACAGATAGCCCTTTTCCTCCTCCCGCCCCCCCCCACTCCCCCCGCTCTTTATTTCCTCCCGTCTACTTCCCCTCCGGAGTAACTGCTGCCACAGTGCGCAGCTCAGTGCTGTTATCACAGGACACCAATCAATTCGCAGATTTAAATTACCTCTGCCTTGGAGCTGCTGTCCTCCACACCTGACCCCCCCCCCCCCTTCCCCTATCTGTCTCTCCCCCTCTCTCCCTCTCTGCCTTCCGCGTCCCTCGCCGTCCTCACGCTCCTTCCCTCCGCTCGCCCTCCCTCCGCTCTTCAACCTTCCCGCAGTAGTCACGGAGCTCTTTCCTGCCGTCACTCTCTCCGCCGGTCCCTGTCCCCCCCCCCCCCTTCCCCCCCTCCCCTCGATGACAGCTTTATTGTCAGGGGCTTCTGTCAGAGTCGCTTGTTATTTACTCCGGCGATTCCCGCTCTAAATTGGCCCAGCAGAAGAAAAACAGGGTGGGATGCGAGCGCTTGCCAACCCTGTCGTCGTTAATACAGTCTTGTTGAGCTGTAAACTGGGGTGTGACTAATCCCTCTGCCCTTTACACACACACACACACACAGGTCACACACAGGGGGAGATTTGTCATTTCTCACAGTGATGTATTACCTGTGGTGGAGGTCTCTGCGCGGCTAATGAGTCCCTCCCTGCTCGGCTGTTACATGCGTGTTGACCTAAATTACACCCGGAGTCAGGGGCTGATGGATTACAGCCCCAGACGCTTGCCGCCTTTCAGCGGGCAGCGCCCAATTTTTTTTCCCCTCGGCCCCGCGGACTGGAAGTGCGCGGCAAGAGTGGCAGGATCCATATTCATAACGAGCGCTGCTGCAATATTGATTCAAATTGAGAGCGGCGGATAGAAAACGTGTCCATTTCTTTTCAGGGCGTGCTTTGTGATGAGAGCGCGAATACACTGTCATGAATCTATGGATGGAAGGCAAGCAGCGCAATGGAAGTTGTGTCAGTTGCAGAGGGATCAGAGCTGCACAATATATTTAAAAATTAAACCCCCACAATGGGCAAAAAAGTGAGAAAAAGCTGTGCTTTTTCACTTAACCAGGTTAAATCCAGCTTTTAAATGTCTAAAACTGACCGATGCCTCAATATAGAAGTGTTTAACTTGTGGTGACCAACATAGGACTCTGCTGTGAACAGGTCGAACACACCAAACTTTCTCGCAAGCCTCTGAGAGATCTAAATGCGCTAATGCGCCTCCCTCTTACACGCCGATGTGGGAGGTCTGCTTTACCGTCAGTCGTCTGGAACCTCGAAGCCTTTGTTTTCCTGGAACACAAACTCCCCTCCTCCACTGGTGGAGATCGTAGCCGCCCTGTCCTACAATAAACCAGCCACTGAGAGGGTCCGACCTTGGAGCCGAGCTTTTAATAGCACTCTGCCAGATTGGCCGTCGGAGGGAGGAAAAATGCTTCAGACATACGTGTGGCGGACTGATGCTTCTCATGTCTTGATTGGAGCCTCTCGTTTCATGGCTTACGGATCACTCGGCGTTCCTGTCACACACGCCGGGCGTTTATATTCATTCTGTCTCTTTCAAATCCGCTCCATCTCCCTTGTATCGATTGTCTGATCTTTGTATCGGCTTCTGGACCTTCGATCCTCCGTGCGCTTCCTCCCGTGGCTTGTGGCCTCCGTCACCCGCCTCTGCTTCCTCTCGGTCGCAGCAGCATTCAGGCAGGTGAAGCAGCGCGACCGACATCTAAATGAGGTCCGAACCGGGCTCGTTGCTGCTGCTACTTTACTGAGCAGAGCTATGAACGTCCCCCCCCGCGGATGGAGGTAGGAATAACGAGATCCTGCTGTTTTCCGTTCATTCCTGGATGGGGAACGAAAGTGTGGAGCGCTTCAGGAGAGGGTTTACTCCGGGAGGCATCATTTTTTTGCGAGTTCAGTGACATCCTTTCAAGCAGGAAGCGGATCCCTGCGATCTGTTTGGTTCGTTGGCCCTGCTGCCAGTTGCCTGTCGCCTGCCTGTGCATCTAGTCGGAGCGTTTAGCCTCTGTAGCGTAGAGCGCACGCCCCCCCGTCCCCCCCCCGGGGGCGACCCAGTCACCTTTATTTCACTGCTCTCATGCCTTTGTCCCTACCAGAACAACTTGATCGTGTGGAGGAAGGCATGAACAAGGTGAACGCAGACCTGAAGGAGGCCGAGAAAGATTTAAAAGATATAGGACAATGCTGTGGTCTGATATGCCCATGTATTAAAAAGTAGGTACCGGCCAGGAGCCCCCCGTGCTCTAGCCTGTCCAGTGCTGGTGGTGGTGATGGTGGTGGTGGTGGTGATGTCTGATGTCTCTCTTGTCACAGTCAATGTCTTTTTTTGTCTCCTCTCCTTTGTCTCCCCCCCCCTTCTCTACTCCCCCTCCCCCACAACTTCTTCCTCCTCTCTTCTCTTCTCACGTGCTTTCGTTCTTTTGCTGGGAAAAATGACAATGTGTTGCTAATCAGAACAACTGGAGCGCATCGAGGAGGGGATGGACCAAATCAATAAGGACATGAAGGATGCAGAAAAGAATTTGAACAATCTAGGACAGTTCTGTGGTCTATGTTCATGTCCCTGTAACAAGTAGGTGCTGCCTGCATGTGTCTCAGTGCCTGCCTACCTGCCTCTCTTATCCATCTGCCTGCTTCTGGTGTGTAGAGCATGGTGAAGTGTGGTGTGAGCAGTCGAGCCCAAAAAGCCACAACAACGCGCTCTCTGAACAGGCACCGGCACTGCATGCACCAGCATGTGTGTATGTCTCTCTAAACTTAAGACTGGTCAAAGATGGCGCGCGTGGGTGCGTGCGTGCGTGCGCCGACGACAACGCACGGGCACGACGCTACCCGCGCCGCGCAATTCGCCCCGCAGCCTCCGAGGCCGCTGTCCTCATCAGCCCTTCATTCCACATTGGATGAGAGATTCTCTTCCAGCAGGTAGCAGCATCGTCAAGGATCTGGACCACGACCCCCCTCTCGACCCCCACCCTGATCCCCCCCCCCCCCCACCACCGCAGCATGAGCCCTCATGCTGCGCACAAAAGTCCGACCAAAAACATCAATCAATTAGTGGCCTTCTTTCTCATCTGAATGTCACCTATTATAAAGATCAAAACAACCGGCCATGTTGCTTTGATCGTGCTGTTTTGTTTTTTCTGTTCTTTTACACTACAATCAAGATTTTAATTTTAATGTGCGGTCAAAGCACTCTGATGGGACATTCATATCAGAAACCCGCTTTAAAGTTATGATTCAGCATTTTGGTGGACTCTTCATTTGAGTTTTTGCAGATAATAACCTGAAGACGGTGATTGTGTTGTTGAAGTCAGCTGATGTTTAGAGCCAGCGCTACTTTTTTCTCAGACTGTAAATAGAGTCTGAATAACGTTATCTGACTTCACTTTTGACTTAACATGTTGTGCTGCTTGACTGTGTCATTGACACTGTGTTTTTCATACGTCATCACAGTCAAACCTGCCAGCAAAATAAGCCAGAATGGACACGAAGCAAAGAGACCAAAGCTACGGGCTTATTTGTTTAGCACTCAATTGGACCTTTTTCTTCATATTTAACCGGCTTCATTTGTAAAAGAAACTTTAAAGCTTTGTTCATTTTAAAATGTTTCTTTTTCGGCTGGGTGAAGCTGGATATCTGCTGTTTGACAGCTTCATGGGGGGGGGTTATACATGAGACTGGTGTTTATCAGCAAAAATCTCAAAGAAGCGTATCTGCCAACATGCTGCAATGTCCAATGGAGCATAATTTTAAACAATCCTTGTTTAAGTTGTTGTGTTTGAAATTTCCATACTTGAATCGAGACGGTTCTATACGAGTCTTCAGAGAGCACACAGATAATGCGGAGGTGAATATGCCAACGTGACATTCCTGTCAGATCTGAGGCAAAATTTTGCAGGTGTTTCTTTCCAAACAGGTACATTGTTTGTGTGCGCCTCTATTCAGGGACAAGTTTAATGGGATTTTCGATATGACACATTGGGTTCGATCATTTACAGTTCCTAAAATCAATCGAACAATGGATTTTAAAGGGGACCTATTATGCTCAGTCTTTTTTTTTTTTATCTAACAGCGTGAGGCATTTAGGTAAATGTCGCAACTGAGTTTAAGTGATTCCTTGAACCAAAACAATCTTGTCAGTAATGATTTTCCATCAGGTTTGTACAGAGCCTAAACTTCCTTCCTGCAGCATCCCTCAGAAAACGTGTGAAGTGTGAAGTTATTGCCAATTATTGCTACATACAGTATCTGGTGACTCAGTGCTGTTAAATGGTTAAATGACAGCCCCCCCACCCCCCCCCCCAGGAGAAGTCGAACCAGAAGCTTAAAAATAGCTCATTTCAGATTGAGCGTGAACTGAAGGCCTCACAATGAAATGAACGAGGTGCTTCATGAGAACCTGACTGATGATGTGACTCCGAAAGAGTATAATTGATCCCCTTCAAAGCTCAGACATCCCGGACCCGAGTCCTGCGTGACGTCTATTCTCGCCCTCGTTTGCCAAACTATGGCCCCTGAGTCATGTCTGAGCATGGTGGGGCCAACGCGAGTGCTCTGATATAGTCGTCCTCTTCTGAGCTATAGAAAACGCAAGTGGCTGAGACACCCAAAAAGAGCGCTGAGGAAGAAGACACACTACGAGACGCCATCGCTGTCGGTAGTCCTCTCCTCTCTCACGCGGAGGCCAAGCAAGATCTTGACAGCAGTGACTGAAAAGTCATCAGCTGGTGTCAGTTCGTTGTTGAGCAGCCACAGCTCGATTTCGGTCGCAACTCCTTTCAATTAAAGTGTGTTTAAGGCTCCGCTGCATCTGTCGGATGCTGATCCACACTCATTTGGGCCTCCGATCTTGTCTCTTCTATAGCTCTCTGGTCCTCTCATTCATGAGCCACTTTGTTACGTAACCCAGCGGTTATGTCATGTGCTTCATTCGATCTAGACTCTTTTATAAGACAGCCCCCCCTCGCCCCTCCCCTACCCCCGCTTTTCCCCCCCTCCAGGTCAAATGGCACGAGCGACTGAATTCTTGCTCGTTGTTCCGGGCCTGACCGGAGCACCTGATGGGCGCGAGGGGAGTGGCTCCAGTGGAGGCCTTCCACCTATCAGATTCTCCTTTGAAAAACAAAAACAAAAAACAAGCGCTAAGAATTACGGGTGCTCATTTGACTGTGTGCAGTGCGTCCTCCCACAGATCCAACCCATCCAGATGAAATGAAGGGCTGCTCACAGCTAGAAAACTGATCACTCTGTGTGTTTCTTTGAATCTAACGGCACAGCTTTCTTTTTATAGAGACAGCATGTATCTGATCCTGTTCTTCTTCATGTGTCCTCCCTCCCCCGTGTCAAACTGTCTGTGATACGTGTGTTGATACCTTGCATGTCTCGTCACCTTGCATGTGTGTGTGTGTGTTTTCGTGTGTGTGTATGTGTGTGTGTGTGTTTGTTTTCGTGTCTCTGTATGGAGTCTGCTTATTGTGTCCTGTGCACTTCTGTTTGTGCTTGTGGGAGAGGGGTTTTTTTTTTACTTTTAGAAATTTCTTTCTAACACAAGCCACAACGCAAGCTCATTGTGCTCCGATACAATTGATCTGCATGTTAGATCAATTATGCCTTAATCTACTGCAGACGCATGTATGTAACTTCATCATACGTGGCTGAAATGTCGCTTTTAGTAGGCTAATTGTCTCGACACCGTCTGCGCAACGCACAGTCCAAACATATATCTATTTATATGTTTTGATAGTGAACTGCAGGGAAACGTGTCCACTCACACTGGCACACACACACACACACACGCACGCACGCACGCACGCACGCACGCACGCACACACACACACACACAGACACGACACACGTGCGCCAACTGTAGCAGGCACAGTGGCCCTGACTGATATGTGTGTGTGGTAGGATTAAGGGCGGGGGCCAGGCCTGGGGAGCGAACCAGGACGGAGTGGTGAACAGCCAGCCGGGGGCTCGTGTGGTGGACGAACGCGAACAGATGGCCATCAGTGGGGGTTTCATCCGCAGGTAAGCAAGCCTATGTGTGTGCGTGAGTGCGTAGGTGTTGGTTTGCACGTGTGTGCGAGCGGCTGACCAGCTTTGTGCACAAGCACTCCCCCTCATGGCTGTGCACATTTGGGTTTGTGAGTGTGTTTAAAGAGATAATTACACGAGGTTGTATGAGTCTGACCCTGGAATTGGATGGGAATATTTCCTCACTGTTTTTGCAGTTCATGAACTAAACTGTATTGCCTTAAAAAAGGAGGTTCTACCTCCGTCACTGAACCCTAGACTGGCGTCACTGCCCAATCTGCCCCCAAATAGTCTGCTGTCCGGAAATGACAAGTATGGAAACACCATTTGGATAAACAATGCATAATTGCATTATTGAAAAGCTAACAGCTAATGATGGAGGCAAGGAGGAGCCCTTTGCATTCCACAACAAACACATAGTTGAAACCCTTGCATCAAATGCACCTTTAATGCTGCAGGGAAACCCTTAATCCATTAATATTGACGTTCAAATATGTTTTAATTCATTTTGTTGACGTGAGAGACATTTTTGTCCCAAAGGCCACAACAGCGTTTCCTTGAATCCCACCTTTGTGGATGCCTTGCAGGGTAACAGATGACGCCCGAGAGAACGAGATGGACGAGAACCTGGAGCAGGTGGGCGGGATCATCGGCAACCTGCGTCACATGGCCCTGGACATGGGTCAGGAGATTGACACCCAGAATCGCCAGATCGACAGGATCATGGAGAAGGTAACTGAATGAGGAGCAGTGGGACGGTGTTGTTTATTATTTCAGTAATTAAAGAGCAACATACCCATAAAAAAAACCCACGGAGCTAATAGAGAGAATCCAGCTTTCATCTGACTTTTAGCACGGATTACAGGCTCGCTGTGGATACATAACAGCGGATGTAGCAGATTTAGCTGGGTTTGACACACTAATGGAGAAGATCTTATTCCCCCGCTAGCGGTAGAATTTGGCCATGAGATGCTCCGCCTCTCCTGTCCTTCCATTAGCTCAGCGTTTGTGTGTGTGTGAGCTCCGTGACAGCTGTTGTTTCTCCTTTCCAGGCTGATTCCAACAAGACCAGGATCGATGAGGCCAACCAGCGTGCTACAAAGATGTTGGGCAGTGGCTAAACTGCAGCAAAAACAAGTGCTTTCACCACCGCCCCCCCCCCTCCGCCTCCTCCATCACCACAACAAAAGAAATTACTACCACCAACCGAAACCCCCCCCCAGCCCTTACCCGAAACACCCGGCGCCCACTTGGTTCTGCTCTACAGCAGGCGCTGCAGAGTCATGCTTTTATTGTGATGCTGGTAGAGGTTTGCACACATGCACATATCATACTTCAGCCCGCCGCTCTCTCCCTCGCGACCATATCCTGCCCATCACTTAAACTCCGCCCACTCCCCACCCCCACCCGGCTGTCAGTGTTGTTCTGTGATGTCGCTCTTCTTATTTTGTTAAATAATAGTTCTGTCACGCCATGTTTACTCTGATTCTCTCCATGCTGTACATAGTGCTTCTTTGATGGCTCCTGTGATTTAGATCACTCGTCCTCGTCCTTCATCATTCTCTCTTTTTTTTTTAAAGTCTGCGTGTAATATAAACTGTACGTACACCTCCTTTCTGCAAGACCGTTTTGCCCCGTGTCAGTATTCTGGTGTCGTCGTCCATGTGAGACACGCTGTGTTTCCGTCAGTTATCAGTTAAGTTGCTCTTATGCTTCATGATGAGGCCACAGTGATTTTCAGTGAATATAGCAGACAGACGGCCCCTCAAGCTGAATAAAATCCCCAGTCATCGAAAGTCAATCTAACTGTTTTGATGGGTGATGGACAGTTTGGTAAAGGGAACCCATTAATTCTAAATTTTAGGGGTTTGTGATGATCCTACTGATGATGATAACAATACTGTATTCGAATTGCATTGTGCTTTTCTTTACACTTAAAGGCGCTTTACATTAGATACATTATTCATTCATTCACACAGTAGTGGTGAGAAGCTACATGTGTCACCACAGCGGCCCCGGGCAGACTGACGGGGGCGTGGCTGTCACACTGCGCCCACGGGAATCTCCGACTACCACCTGGCATTCCCTCACATTGGCACGCGGGCAAGGTGGGTGAAGTGTCTTGCCCAAGGACACGATGGAAGATTGCAGATTAGTGATTACTGTTTTACTTCAAGGAAGTAAAACACGTCACCCAACCACAGCATTGATGCTCGTAATTTGACACTCGCCTCGTCATTTTGCCTGCTGCAGTTTCGCCACTTAGGTGATCGTTTAGGGAAATCCATGAAAAGCAGTCAGTGCATCAGAAGAAAAAATACAAGCGAAGCTTCACAGGTCCCTATGAAGTGCTTGGTTTCGTGACTGTGGACCAGTAAAGTACCAACTTTTAAGATGGAGCAGTGCTAAAACAACATGATGCCAGAGTTTGTATGGTAGAATCCTTTTTTTCCTCAGGGAAATGAATCCAATCAGTCAAAAGCAGAGAGATGAATATTTCATTGATGCGTTGTGATTGATAAAAGCCTCAGCTTTGCATCATAAGGCCTGGTGTGACTGTGAAAAGCTGCATTTGCTTATGCTCTAAACCGCATCTTCGATGGTGATACAACACATTAACTGCAAGGTGGACGGTAAAGAGGTGTAGGTCAGAGGTCAGCAGCAATTGATTCATGCTGACAAAAGGTCAATGACCTCCTCTTCATTCCAGGCCATGATTTACCCATGTTTTAAACCCCTCGCAATATAAACTTAGTGCATTAGGTGTTATGCATGTCCATCCACTGCTAGAAAAACACTGAATTATTCATCTGTTCAGGCAAAAATATCCCAACATGGCAACCGCATGCTACATACTGTATGTAGGCCACACAGAGGAGAGGCCCATATTATCTGCAATAGTGCCACTCTTTGTTTCATGTCTCTTTACCTTTCTGGACTGTGACCGTCACTGTAAAATATACCTTGGAAAATGCCAATAAAACCATCATAACTGTAGAACCAACCTGTGTCTTCAACTGAGCTGTTTTTTTTACATGAATCACTTGAAAGGTATTGATCAGATATGAGCAAGTGCTTTGAATTAGGTATGATATATTGAACAACTACAGCATTTTCCTAGGTTGTTGTTTTTGATGTTGTTGGGGTGGACGGATGCTTGAGCCTTTTATTTCCACCTGTGTCTGATGTTCTCAAAAGTCTCATTGAATGTGTTTGTATATAATATCACACCATTACATCTTGATGTGAAATTCTGCAGCAGTTTCCGAGAGAACCTTCAAGCCTGATGCTCCACACATTTACATGCTGTGCTTTGCGTCGGAAGAAATTATAAATACAATCCCAGGTGCTGTAACCCATTTCCAAAAAGCTGCCAGTCGTTGATGTTGCTATAGCAATAGGTTGACAGGTCACCTGGGAGCATATGTGTCATATGGTGTTGGCCCATTAAATCTGAACGAAGAGAATGCGCTTTCCCTTGTGCTGTTCCATAAGCGAGTTCAGAAGTTGGAGGGGTTTGTCCTCCCCAAACCACATTCAAAGCAATTCGACACTGACAGCTGGTCAACACATACTGTACATGAACGCAGGTATTTAAAGCTGTGGTGTGTGGGGAGCGCGGAGGAAAATAAAAAGGCCGGCATGAATGCCTGGAGAAAGACACGGGCGGGGACACAGGAGGTAAGATGTGCAGCAGCACATTAGACTAATGGACATCCTCTGTGGTGCTCCGGGCTTAGGGAGGATTACAGTTGACCACGTCACTAAGAACACTCACACACACACACACACACACACACACACACACACACACACACACACACACAAACTTGAAAACTAACAACTGATGCACACAGCAGCGTAATCCACTGTACCTTCATAACATCCATTAGCCTACACAGCCCCTGTGTGTGCATGTTGTGTTGCTACAGTTAAAAAAAATGCACTGAATGAGAGAAAAGGCAAATTGTAACCCAATTCTTTGCTCATGTTACTGTTTCTGGTTTTTTTTTTTGCCGGAATATGCAAATCAGAAATCATTTAAAACTTCTGAAACTCATTCATCCATTCACCACGAAGCCTACTCTGTTAAATTTACTGCTGTAAAAAATCCATATCAAAAGAAAAAATCCCAACGTGGGTCAAAGGCTGAGAAGTAATTTGAACCAACACCTCCCTCTGCTGTTTCTTTTAGTTCCATGCACCATGGTTGTGGTCTAAGATTACGCTACAGGTACAACCTATGAATTCTTCAGACCAGGCTTTGATCATCACATATGCTCTAAAACCTGTATGAAAAGCCATATAATGTTTCCAATGCTATGAGAGATTCTGTAAAGTCTGATGAAATTATAGTAAAACCAACAGATCCCAGGTTGGTATTGGGGCCAGTTGATTTGGGACCAGGAAAAAAGTCCTGTGTTTGTGATGTGGCACAGTTCCACAGCTCCACGGTGGGAAGTGAAAATTGTGGTTGTCAATCACACAAACTCGAGGGCCATGCTGTCTAATGATGATATTTGCTTCTAAAAATGTAATGTCAGAGCTGCTTCATTGACTCATTGGAAACTGAAGTTTTCCCTGAATTTAAACACAATCTGTGCTTTTAAATTTCACAACACCAATAATAATAATAATAATAATAATAATAATAATAATAATAATAATAATAATAATAATAATAATAATAATAATAATAATCCAAAACGGAAAAGCAACCGTCCCCTTCGACCATCTCCGTCGGTCACGTGACGCCGCCGCTCCTCTTCGGCTCCTTCCGTTAAGTCGCTCCCTCACCAGCAGCTCCAGGACGGTTAGCTGCCGCAGCGCTAACATGTTTCGAGCCGTTGTCCGACTGTCGACCTCAGGGGTCCGGAGCCTGGCCCGGTCCAGACCCTGTTACGCAGGTAGGCACGTTTACCACACACCTCTCCGGGAAATAAATGACCCCGTCTATTTCACTGACTGTAGTAGTCTTGCGCGGGGCGCTGCCTAGCTTAGCTGTCTGTGTGTGGCTAAAGCTAACCTGGGGTGACATTGAGTTGTTTATGAGAGCCGATGTCAGTGTGTGAAGAGTTAAAAGTTACGAGTCTATTCGATTCACATAAATTCATTTTCAGTCAAAAAGGCGCGAGCAGGCTTGTAGTAAAATAAGTCACGACCTTGCGGTGACCCTCCTTAATGTGTTGAAGAGAGTCACTGGCCGCAGTTTATACGCAGCTCTTATCCACCAGTCCTGCTTTTTAAATTTTATTTAACCTGCACATACACTTCTAAGCTGTCTGGTATTTCAGCCTCGATTTCAATTTACCACAAATCGCTCTCAGTCCCTGTCGAGGGAAGAGCTTGTGGCCTGTTGTGATGATGTATTTTTGTACCTCAAGTGAACTGAGCTGAACTGCTGCGTTAAGGTGACGGTCATAGTTTACTGTCAGCCAGCTTTCTGCGTGCACCAGGAACCTGCGAGCAAAGTGAAAGTCACTGTTGTTCCTCAGTTTAGAATCAGGTTCATGTTCATTTAGTTCGACATTTGTTCGCAGCGAAGCAGTTTCTGTCAGTGGCAATGTAGTAGTAGATGAACTCCAACCTGTCCCAGTGGACGCTTGGTGTTTTGTTAGGCAATTCTTTAGTCGTATGAAATAGATTTAAAATAAAGCCTGTGGGACTGTTTTTTGTTGTGTTGAACTGAATAAAATAAAGAAATCTGTCACAAAATTGATGCAACTGTCCCCCTTAAGACATTTATAGAGGCACCAATGCCTTCATTTTGATAAAGGCAACATAGCTGTTGTGACCCTCCTTTCACCTACCTTATTAGTATTTAGTGATAGCTGCTATGCACAGGTTGTCACGTATGCTCATTGTGTTCTATATATAGCAGGGCGTCCACATCTACAACGATTGAGGCTTATTTTTAAGTGATCTGTTCTTTATTTAGTTAAATAATATCAGTGTGAGTTTTAATGATGGAATATGATAATCATAAGAATGTCAGGGGATCATTGGGGCATTCAACACTTTCACCATTTAATAAGGAAAAAATTTGCATCCATTGCAGCTTTTGTTTATAATCAGCTTATTTTTCGAAATATCATTATTGGGCTGTCATTTCCTTCTCTATTTTCTATGTTCATGTGCTCTTATTGTCGTTTAGTTTAAGCAGCAAAATGTTTGTGAAGACATGTTGGGCCTTGTTGTGAAATCGAGAGAAACCCGTTGAAATGTGTGTGTACATGTCTTCCAGCTCCGCTTGCCTCCAGGTGTTACTCCCATGGAAAGGTGGAGACGGACGAGGAGTTCGATTCCCGCTGGGTCACTTACTTCAACAAGCCCGACATTGACGCGTGGGAGCTGAGGAAAGGTGACTTTGTCTCTCTTTATTTATCGTCTCGTAGTTTTGTTTCACATTACAGCAGTCGCAGTTTGTCACATTTGTTTATGCTCACGTTAAGGCATGAACACCCTGATTGGCTTCGACCTGGTGCCTGAACCCAAGATCCTGGATTCAGCGCTCAGAGCCTGTCGGCGACTCAACGACTTGGCCAGCGCCATCCGCATCCTGGAGGCTGTCAAGGTGACTGAGGAGTTTCTCTGTTATCCACATGAACTATCCTAAACTGTGTAAATATATTGCTTCCATGTTGTCTTTCTTTCTGCTTATAAGTCTTTGGCTTGCCGGCATTGTGCGTGATGACCTACTTTTTGAGTCAACGGTCCACTTGAGCAGCAGGCCTTAGATGACTGCTTTTATATAACCACCAACAGATCATGCTCAGCAGTCAGATCAGTGTTCGCCATTAATTCAGTGTTGTGGTTGTTTTGCAGGACAAGGCAGGCCCCCACAAAGACATCTACCCGTACCTGATACAGGAGCTGCAGCCCACCCTCTCGGAACTTGGAATCTCAACACCAGAAGAGCTGGGAATCGACAGGTTGTAGACTTTGAGGTAAGACAGCGTTTTACAGTGTAATATTTGCAATATTTCATGGTACTTTCCTGCAGCTGAACCTTGTTTCTCTCTCGACAGGTCTCTCCTTGTACAGAGATGAACTCTCCTGATCCTCACCTTTGAAAAATGTCTATATTGTTAATTAAATCCATGCTGTCCTGTTGTGTACAAAATGGTGGACCTAATAAAGAAACCAGTAATTGAACATGTACGAGTGTTTCTCATTGATTACTTGTGAATCAATAACAGATCTTTTTGACCAGCAATTATTTTGATTTATGAGAGCACTGACAGTATCTCGAGATACCGTTAGAAATGGCTGCTTCTCCACATGCACAGTTCACTTGGCCTTTGGTTTGAACCCACCTGATGTGAAATATATGTGGTTATATGGGCAGACTTTTGATTTCACTGCAGTCATAACATCATGGGTGAAAAACAATCTATTGTGCCAAATGAATGCAGTGTCTTCCATGGGGGGTGGGAGAGGAGATGAACTCTGTACAGGTGGTCTAAGCTGAGGTATATTCAAGAACAGTGACACCCACCTCCTCTATGAAGTCCTGGTCAACAGCAGAAGCACCTTAAACACCCGAACCACCCAAGTACACAACTGAGCATGACAGGAAGTCTTCTCCTCCTGTGGCAATAAAACCCCATAACTACTCCTTGTGCATAGTAATTGTGGTGTTTTTTTCTGTTAATTCAATTACTATATGAATATACCCTTCAAATATAGCCCTGCATATGCTAATATTTACATTGTTTACTCTACTTTATTCAGTCATATTGATACTTTAGCCTGTATGCTGTTTATTCAATGTGGAGCGATGCAAAACAAATTTCCCTCTATGGGATTTATCAAGTATTTGTATCTATCTTTTTATTTATCGGATGCATGTGGATTTTTAAAATCATTTACATCATAAATCTATGAAATTAATAGCAGCCTGGTGAAAGCAGCACCGGGGTGTTTAAATTTGGTATCAATCAAGTTTCTCACATCGATTTTATTCATCTGCTGGAATTTAAATTAATTTGGACTGCAAGGTAAAAAAAAAAATTAAAAATCTATCATAATAGTAACAGTAAACCAAATGTTGTTTTCAATGAAATTTTCCTTTCCCGTGTTTCCGGTGTGGATTTTTATTTTGGAACGGATCTGAGGCCGGAAGTAGAATTTAGCCTGCCGTCGTTAGCCTCGGCGGCTAGCCAAAGTGCCTGTCTGCAGCCGAGGAAAAGAAAACAACAAAGTCGCTCCCGCAGCGGGACAGCTGCTGTCATGGCCGTGCTGTGGTGTCCCTTGTGACAACTAACGCCACGATGATGAACGATATCATAGAGGAGCCGGAGAAGGACAGCCTGCTGGAGGCGCCGCAGGAAGCACAAGTTTTGTCGGTAATGTCTGCTAACTGCTAAACCCGCTAAAGCTGGCAGGGGAATAATGAGAGGGAGGCTAGCAGTGTAGCTTAGCATGATGTTTCTGCCCGCTTTTAGAAAGAAATGAGCGCAGAACCTGTTGTCAAGACACCGAAGTTTCTGCAGGTTGATAGGGAGAAGTTTTACTTCATACTAGACCAACTGACATAATAAAATTGTATTCAATAGTGCGAAATTTGGATGTTTAGTCTCATTTTTGATAAGAGGAACTGTATGGATCTTCTGAATTTCATTCGAGCTTCTCAAATATTAACTGGCTTTTTAAACTCAGGGTTTATCTAGAGTACCTAAATATGTCAATAATAGTTTGAAAGAAATCACCTGATTTAAAGTCTCGAGGGAACTGTTTATTTTGATCACTCTTATCTTCCCTACTACACCTCACTCCAAGGATTAGCACGGGCTACACCCAGCTGACAACTTTCTGTTCCTTCAGTGATCACATGCCTCATGCTTTGCTGTCATTTTGCTCGAACCCCAGGGGCCGAGTGGCGGCACGCGACCCAAGACCACCGATGGAGGCATCAGGCCGGTGGAGAAACGAGGACCGTACATCATGTCCAGGGCTCCGGCCATCCACCTCAAACTACGTAAGACTTTTCTGAGGAGCTGCTCGCGATCTCGAGGCGTCACCGCGTCCGTCTGTGCTGTGTGTCAAGTTCACCATGTACATGATCTGTCCAAACTGAGGCAAAGCTTGCAATCAAGCACCTGCACAGTGATTATCAGCTTTCTAAGTTGACTCAGGCTCTAAACTTCAGTCTCTGGATAAACTGTACAAACACAGCGTGCATGCAGAGGAGCGAAATCAAGATAGGACCCCTCCTTTTCGTGGAAACATGTAATTAGTCAATCACTGACACTTCTGCTGGAAGCAGAGAGGCTCATTTAGTGGTTTTAGTGTAAAGTATGGCATGTTAATACACACAGTTTGAGTGTTTATTGCTCAACTTTAAAAAGATTTGTTTCGAGGGAGAAGTGATTGCCTTAATGTGCCTTGTTGACACTGATGATTCGCTGTGATTCCTGTTAGCAAACATTGGACAAGACAGGACAGTGTCTGGCTGGCAACAGAAAGTGTCCCGAGTCACATGATGCTGACAGCCGTCCACAGACAGCGTATCTAAAGCCGCGTCTGCACGTGTCTGGCTGATCCGAGGCTCTGGCATGTCTGTCTCTTTAGATTACAATGTCGCATATCTAAAGCTGCCATTTGTGTGTTTTATCATTGACTGACTGATGAAAATAATTACAGGTTTTATCTGATGCAAACAAAACAGGCAGCTGTTGCTTTGTTGCGTGGAGCCAATGTTTCATTTTCCGGTATTGGAAGCAGCTGCAGTATGAATGGGTCATGTGAAGCTGGAGGAGCGAATCACAGAAAACACATGACATATTCCACACACATTCCTGCACTGTTGTCTTTATCTGTTCGGTTGGTAAAATGCGAGACATAACAAAGCCATTTAAGTCAATGAGAGCACACCATGGAAAATGAATGCGCTTCCATAAAAATGGTCCTAATTTGGAGAATTATTCAGGGATATTGGTGAATACTGTGTTTTCTTTTATAAAACTTTCCTGTTTTCCTGTTATAGTCCCAAGTTATTATCCATCAAACTGTGCTTATGTTTCACTTCAATGAACATAATCGCAACCTTTTTCAAAAATGATGAGCAGAACCCATCAACTGTTTTTTTCATATGTTCTCTGAAAATTGTCTGTGTGACTAATCATTTTCTGATTAACGTTCGCTTTCTCCTTTCACACCTCTCTCGCTCGTCAAGCGACCAAATGACCCGGGATACTGTGGTGAATTTAATGTGTGAATTTGCGCACGTCAGAAATCATTGCAAAACAAAGTTTCCACATATACTCTGTTGTGATTGTGTACAGAGAAACACCGGGAGATGGCGAGGAAAGCCCTGAAGAAGAAGGCGCTCTCATCGGGTCCTCCAGTGACGCATCAGCCCAGGCAAGGAGCCAAGAGGTGAGGGGGCATGATGGGAAAACGTGGAGCAGGAGGACGCGGTGGCCTGCTGTTTGTGATGCGGAGGGATGATGTCGTGTTGGTGGGTTTCTGATTACTGTCTTTGGACGTCCTCTCAGGACAGTGAAGTACAACAAGGGCTACGCTGCTTTGAGTCAACACGCTGAGGAGACTTTGATTGCACTCGACTCAGACAGGTGAGTCACAGCAGAGGTGTTGAAGTGGTACAGTTTGTGCTGCTGTTTACCTGTTTACTGGATTCATGACCTGCTTTTCGATGTTGTTTTGTATTTGTACAATTGGAAATATTATTTGTTCAACTGGTTTGTGTAATTCTGTGATAAAAAATTGGGTTTCGCACCACAAAATAAGTAAATGACCAATTTGCATTTAAAAGTAGTTGTAAAAAAGTATATATACTATTTTTCCAAGAATCTGTGTTCTTACATGCATGACCACAGTTGAGCTGTGTGTGCTTCTGACTCTGCGACCAAGACTCCAGTATTAAAAGGGCACCAAGCAGCTTTTGACATGAATACTAAAACTACAGCATAGATTCAACAGCTCACAGTGAACGTGAACCCTTACTATAACAATGGCTGAAGTTGTGCAATTGATGACTGTTGGTGGGGGGTCAGATTGAGCCCAGATAATTCACCACCAACGTATTGAACAATGCGACCCAGCTGAAGCAGCTGCAGCTGGTGGATCTGTTTACAGACGCTGGCCTAGATTGGAGAGCTGGAGCTGGAACAGTAGCAGGTGTGTCACAAGTTGTGACTAAGTTTTTGTGGACTGCTTTAACCATAAAATGAGCTTTATTGCACTTAAGATCCAGATCAGATGACAGAATCACAAAACAGTAAAATATGTCAAACTAAGTTCTCAAATCAGATCCGGGAAAAAGTAAAATTGAGCAAAACTTATAATAATATTCTTATAGTGCAGACTTTTTCCGATTAATTCCTTTTGTAAACTGTTTTCATCGGTGCTTCATAGATTCAGATATGTTTGTTATTGATGCAGTTTCAGATTAACTCTAAAAGATGCCAGTTTCTAGCGATGATACTGTGGCCACAGGCATGTTTACCGGTTTGTACTGAGTTTCAACTGTCTTCTTTACTTTGCAGTGATGAGGAGATTGATTTTGAGCAGTATTCTTCAGGATACTCCTCAGCCGAGGTGAGTCGCTGCAGTGGCAAATTGTTGAGATTCTCCCACAATCACAGCCATCACATTGTTGAACTGGCTGTTCAGTTCGTTCTTTCTGCTGCTCTCAGGCTTTCTCTCAGTCCACATGCACCAGATACAGGTTTAGCTGTTTTGCGCTCTGCGTTGTCTTTTCACCCGTTTGCTTGGTCTCTTCACTCACACTGAGGTCTTTGCACACAAGTAGCGAGGTAATAAAGTAGGACTGCGATAAAACAAATAGTCTGTCTGTCTGTGTGTGTATGTGTGCGAAAAAGGAGAAATAGCTTGACAGACTGATGGGGATGATTGCATCATTGTTCATTGGCAAACAGGAAATGGGTAAGAGGTGAAGGAAACGGGTTTGTTTCAAGGCGACGTATAGAAGGCAACTCAGCTAAGCTCTGATAAGAGACGACATTGTGTGCACGGCTGTTCAGAGCAAGACTGATCTAATCTTGTTGGCAGTCAGGTGCATGGTGTATATTGTAAGTGTAAACGTATTCCTCGGCACACAATGGAGTTTTTGTTCCGTTCTGTTTTTTAAGATATGTTGGGTTGTTTACGCTTGGGATCTTAAAGCTTTAAGGGTGACTAAAAGCACGATGTCTGAAATCTGGTGCTACGTTTGGCTCTTTAATTCTCCCACCTGGCGAGTGTTTTCAGGTGGTTTCTGTGTCTGGTCCAGAAAAAAATCGTTTCATTTGGTCCAAAAAGGTCGCTCTTCGGTCTGACAGGTTTTAAGTTAAAATCTCTGGAAGTGACTTTTTTTCAGTAATAATGAGACAAAGGCGGGTGTGTCCCGGATAGGCCGTCTCAGTGCAAACACATATAGAGACAATCAAACACACTGGAATGGTGAAAAAACTCAAGATCGCAGTACTCGTGAAGTCTGAGCCAAGAAATAAAGCATTCTTGCCTCATGTGCAGTGAGACTAACCGACCGAGTTCTCTACACCCGTCTCTCTGCGCTCCAGGTTCACCCGGATCTAAGCAGGCAGCTGCTTCAGGACGGCTACCGCCTGGACGAGATCCCTGACGACGAGGACCTGGACCTGATTCCGCCCAAAGCCATGGGCTCCTCCGTGTGCTGCTGCTCCGAGGGGCCGTCCTGCCCCGTGCAGTGACGCCGGCGCTGCCGCCACTTGAACCTTTTGGAAAAACAACAAAAAAAGGAAGGCTCGGCTCCGACTTCAGCTGACTTCAGTCACCAGTGCCTGACACCTGAGGACACCCGGCTCCGAGGCCGACCTGCTTTGGACGCGAGCGCGCTCGCAGCGAGAGCGCTCAGACACCACCGATGAGCCACACAGGCGGGCGTGAGAACAAGCCTTATCCACTGTGACCCCAAAGTTGACTTATTTTTTTATTTATTCTCTTTCCTTTTATATCTCTATGAAAGAAGATCAAACCGTCACTGTTTGGCCACCGTTTTGGTCGCGCTCTCACCGACACAAAGCGGAGCCGAGTACCGTCCTTTTTTCCTCTTCGGCGGGGAAGTCGTGTCTCCCTCCAAGCGTTTGTTGAGGCCAAGCATTGACCCACTTTTAGCAAACTGCGACAAGACGTTTTGGCACTTATTCGTTCACATTTCACCGCTACCATCGCATTGATCTGTCTCCTTCTTTTTGATCTACTTCACTTGTCCTCAAATTGTACTTTGAACTTTAATCCTTCAATCGCTTGACATCCACTCTTGGGCTACCAGCTGCAGTTGGCCCCTAACAGTCCTGTTTAGATGTGGTGATCTGGCCCAGCTATGCCCTCTGGAAAATTCAACTCTACTTTTAGCATGTTTGTAATAATTCTGAACACATGACTTTTGGAAAAAGTCCCAATTCGATTTTAACAACCACTTGACTCGTGTACTCGTATGGTTGGTTGCCTTTTGTTGCTTCCTGGCGTGAAAACTAACAGGTGAACTTTAGACCTAATTCTCAAAGTTACAGGACAACTCTGAATGTGTTTTTCTCTCGGTGTCACATGGGCCTTGACCACCTGAGAGGGACGTTCTGTCTGTAATCTCCTTCATAATTCACGTCCTACTTTGCTTTAGTTAGAATTACCTTAACCACAAGAGGGCGCTATACGATCGGGCCTCCGTGCCCCAGGAGATGCAGCACTCCTCCACGTGGGAACGCTAAAAAACAGCGACTCGTTTGGTCTGACAAACAGCAGCTGTGTGGGGAAAAATGAGCAAGTCTTTAAGCGAGCATTGAAGTGAAAATGGGACGTTTGGTTTTTGGTCATTGAGAGTTTCCAACTATAGAGTCGTTACATGATATAACCTGTTACTGGGCAGTCGGTCAACATGGCACTCTAAGAGATCTGATGCCAAATTACATGTGAGCCACACTAATGTGCTTTTACATTCCGGTTAATACGAAGAGATTTCTCTTCATACACCGCTACTAAAGAAGGATACTCTAGAAAAAACCCCAATTTGCTGGGAAACAAAAACTTCAAAGTGAAAATGTATTTATTGTTTGTTTTTTTCTTTTGACCAAGTTGAGCATTTTGCTTCAGTGTTTTTTTTTTTCCATTGGTGTATTTATTGTCAGTTTTGTTGAGGACGCTAAGATAGTTACAACACACACGAAGTAATTCAAGACTAACGTTTTGGATTTGTTCCATTTCGTCTGCCTCTGACTTGTTTTTTCTTTAAAAAAAAAGAATCATCGTTACAGCCATTTGTTTGTTTATAATACGTCAACACAACAAAAATGTTTCAAGTAAAAAAAGAAACTGTCTGACGCGTATAAATATATATCGAGAGGGTTCATTTTCACTTAAAAAAATGTATGCATTCACTCATGTTAGAGTTTGGCTCATAGTTTACTCTTAACTGTTGGTGTTTTAATTTGAAACTTTGGCAACAGGAACTTGTTAGATATTAGAGTAAGTGGCTGTGATCACTTTCTCAGGAGATCTATGTGCGTGTGTGTGTCTGTGTGCACGAGGTGGGGAGAGTTTGTTTACTGCGGCCAATTGGGACCACCTGCTTCAAACAAGGTCTGAAGTGAGATGTTTGGGTTTACATTTCAAGAATGGACTTTAAAATCCCGACTTTAACGGACTAAAAGTGAAAGAATAAATATCAAACCAAGTAAAGATGTAGTTCGGCGTCTGTTATGTCTTGACGCAAAGTTACCTGCAGGTGTAAATGTTAGTTTCCGTGTGATGGACTGTCCCAAGGGTTGTCTGTCTTTTGCTCAGTCTGCAGGCAGTCGGCTCCAACCATTGACATTGCATTGACTTCAATGCTTAAATGCAAACTTAGACATCGCGCTCTTTCCTTCGGCCCCAGTGAGCCGCTGTAAACAGCCTTTCCTGTTAACGTTGTAAAAGAGTTGTCTGAGAATCGGCTGGGGGTCGGGGGGGCACGCGGTCATTCCTCCATGCTGTGTTTCTGACCTCCCAGAACCAGACCAGGAACTGGAAACAGTCGTGACGTTTTGTGTTTGGGACAAACTTAGATCGTCGGTGTCGTTTGTAGGAAAACAACTTCAGGAAGCGTGTTGTTTGTTTTAAAAAAAAAAAAAAAAAGCAAAGCAAAAGAAGCTCGATGTTTTGAACTGTCACTTTAGAGACGTGCGAGGTGCTCTCCCTCCTCCCAGCACTCCGTGGTTTGTTACGTGGATGATTTAAGGAAGTGAAGTGCTGATTGTGCTTTTCCACCCAGTGTGAGTCACTTGATACGAGTGTGAGCTGAATGCTTTAAACGGACCAGCTGAACTGGGCTCTGCACCATGTTCTCGTGTACAACTCCGTTTTTTTTGCACTTAACACCAGTGGTCAGTAGCAAGTACACTTGGCTCACCTGTACTATGCAACTGTTGGGACAATCTGCTTGTTTTACATCATTGTGACAAGATCGTGTTACTGAGTGCTAAATGCAATAAATTCCCTTTTTTTTTAATAATGGTTGATGCTTTTTTTAATTTGACTGTACGATTTATTGGTTTACACGATGAAATAAAGCTCAGTTAATTTAACTTGTGTGTCACTACGATAATGCAAATTTGTCGGCGCTGCATAATTATTAATGTTGGCAAACTTTGCTGTGATGTTGAGTTGTAGCCATGGAGCAACGAAAAAACAAGACGTTTATGATGCTTAGTAACGGAAAGGAAAACATCTGGGCACCACAAACATCAGTACAGTATAACCTCAGAGGCCCAAGCGAAGGCGATTTAGAATGGTCACCAAAATGAACCCACAGGTGGATGTGAACTACAACGCAGAAGTTTTGGCTTCTACAGCCATAGTAGGAAAACACAGTTGGGAACTGAAACTCCACAATGACCTTTTAACAAATAAAGATGACATTAAGCAAGGCAGCGGTACTTGTACCCGAGTACAAATATCCAATACACTTTTTAAAACCTCTGCGGTGGCAGAAAGTAAAACAATACGACGAATTAATAAGTTAATTAAATGTCTGTTTGGCTGTGGGTCTGTAGCACCCCGACTGTCCAGACGGTGGCAGCAGAACTCTGCGCTAGCCTCAATCTATACCTGTTGCGCCGCTTTCCTGTCGCCCGGCAGTGAAGTTTTATCATATTTTATTTATGGGGCTCATTGTAAAAGTTTGCGTCACAATCTCTGACTTCGGTTGTAAAATCGGGTAATTTTGTTGACGCAAACAGACAAGAAGGCTATTCGGTTTGAGTGTTTTATAGAAACAACAGAAAAAAATAAAGGGGAAAAAAATCACGAATAGAGAAGACTTTCACGAAATATTTTACTAATTGTATTAAGATATTAATTGGAGCATTTTTGTGGGGGACTAAAACGACACACACGTGGCAGCAGGAAGGTCACTTGTGACAGAGCTTTCAAACTTAGGCACGTTTGCGCTTTTCAGGTGATATCGCGTCGCTTCCGTTGCATTTAAAACGCAAATACGCAGCGAAAGACAAATAAAAAAAACACGCAGCAAAGAGAGAGAGAGAGAGGTGAAACAGAAAAGGACAGAAACTTGTTGCTGCGGCTGGGGCGGGCCTAATGCTGCTGTGCGCCATGCGGGGGGTGTCAATTGAAGGGGAGGAAAGAAACATCGACAGGGAGTTCCCTCGGCGCTCCGAGAGGTCTGGCCATTTTCCCAACAGCCCCCTCGTCCATTAAAGAAGTCTGAACCAGCAGCCGAGCGGCGGGGGGAGCGACGACCTGACGGGACCACAGCGCGCCGGACACCCGGGCAGGTTCGGACACACGCGGCGGCGCGCGCGCGAGAGAGAGAGACAGAGAGCCGCCTCACAGGCCGGGCGGACCGGACGGAATCTGCGGGTGCGTGCGCCGCGTCTCTCCCTCCCTCGCCCCCTCCTCCTCCACCACCACCACCACCACCACCTCCTCCTCCTCCTCCTCCTCCCCACCCCCCTCCGTCCTCCGTGTGTGTTTACAAGTGTTTGAACGAGTGCCAGAAACGAGGAAAGAAGGAGGATAAAGCCAAGGAAGGAGGGATGGTGGATAATTCAAGCAGTAGTAAGGCGCAAATGGTGAGTCGCGCTGCTGCTCGGCGTCTCTTTTTGTCGCGTTCGGTCCCGGTCGGCGGCGAGCGGCGAGAGAAAACCCCCCGGCGAGGAGACGCACTTTGACCGCCTTTTATTTGACGGAGAAGAGTTAAGCTAGCTTTTTACGTTACACTTTCCGAAAGAGAGGAGAGGGCGGGAGGGGCGCGAGGGGGCCAAACTTTAAGACGCATTTTCACCTTATGGTAAGGTTGCCTTTGACTCCCCTTCTCTGACACGACCACCGCCGCCGACACAGCCGAAACCAGCAGTTTAATCAAACGCGCCTTCGTGGGCTTAGTTCTGCTTGTTTGCTTGATTTATACACATTTATGCCGGGTTTTTTTTCTACGTTTTCCAACTATTTTGAGGATGTGGCAGCTCAGCAGCTGAATGCGGAAAAGGTTATTAAGCCCGCAAACGCCTCTCTACAGTTTTTCACGAGTGAAAAATAATCTTATTGTATTTGAAACGCAGAAGTTTTATAGCTGGAGGCTGTTTAGCAGGGTTTCGTATGCTGGATTGCTACAGCTGAATTAATTTATTCCAACTCGGTGAGAAAGTTTTCGATAGAGGCGAACGAAACTGCTGCTGTAGAAACTTTACTCAGTCAGTCACTGCTGTGTTTTTAGTCCCTTTATTCTGCGAGTGGCTGCAATTATGCTGATTATATAACGAGCTCAATAAACTGCCGTTGTGCATTGTATTTTGTTGTTATGAGTAATAGCCTGTTATATACTGAAGATAAAATAAAGCTTTCTGCTTTTTTGCACTTCATGAAACCCTCGGATCATCCAGCCAGTTAATTTGTAAAATGTACAAACTCATTCTGTTATTTTATTGCGTTTTTTCAAGCTCTATATTTTAAATTCCTACACCTAAAACGTTGTGATGCAAGGTTTGGATAAAGCAAAACGTGTCTTATTTGCTTGAATGTTTTATTTCGATCCATTGACTCTCTGATTTCCCTCCAGTATGTTTTAATAAATTTAAGGCCTAAAACTCAACACTGAATAATCTCGGCCAGCCTGTGTTTGTAAGTGTGTACTTCTACTTCCTGTGTACGAAGGTAGTGTGGCAATACAGCCCTGATGTTGCTCTCGGTGACACTGGGCTCAGGCCTCCTGGTTCAGACATTGACTTAAGTGAATGAGTTCAAAGACGTGCAGGTTTTTACTGCTCCAACCTGATGAGCTCCATGTGGTTGGATTTTCCGTATTCAAGTGTGTGTGTGTGTGTGTGTGTGTGTGTGTGTGTGTGTGTGTGTGTGTGTGTGTGTGTGTGTGTGAGAGTTTATGTCCAAGCCGGCCGTCTTAGTTTCCTCTGTATCATGAGGATGAAGTTAGTCCTCAGTATATTTCAGCTCATCCATAACTCGCCCTCCTCCTCCCTCTCCTCCTCCTCCGCTGCCTCCTTCTCCCCCCTCAGCCCAGCATGTCTCAGGAGCCCGGCGTGGCCTTCCCTCAAAGCACCTCCACTGGGGGGATGAAGCTGGAGGCCGTCATGGAGCAGCTCCAGCGCCAGCAGCAGGCCCGACTGGAAATGGAGCGCAAGGAGAGGAAGCTACGAGAGGCCCACATCATGTACGCGCAGCAGGTCGCCGCCCAGCAGGCCATCCTGGCAGCCGCACGGGCCTCCGGGGCCAGCTTCATGGGTAAAGGTCTGGCTGGGGGCATTCCTGGGAGCGGCGGCGGCGGGCTCCCTCCCAGGGTGTCAAATCAGAGCAGCGTGGACTCGGAAAGAGAGGACGACGAGGACAGAGGGCGAGACTCCGGCGACGAGGAGGACGACGCCGAGATGATGGAGGGCGACGAAGGGAGCGACGAGGACGAGGGCAGCGCCAGTGGTCTGGAGTTCCTCCGCAAGCAGACCCTGGCGCTGCAGCAGAGCGCCTCTCGCGTCCCGCCGCGCCCCTTTGGCGCTTACGCCGCCTCGGCGCCGCAGAGGGCTGCTTCGCCGCCTATCAGAGTGAAGCAGGAGCCCGACGAGGGCCTGTCCCCTGCCGGGCCCCACTCTGCCACCTCCCCCAACGGACAGGCTGACTGGGGCTTCGATGACCACTTCAGACAGGTTAGTTCCCCTCCCAACATTCAGACCGCGTAAACACTCAGTTGATGCCACCATGTGATTAAACTCTTCACCTGGAGCTTTATATTCATCACCAACACTGTCCCTTTTAAAAGGAGGCCCTGCACTCCCTTATTAACTGGCTGAGTTTTTGACAGATTTCTGAATGAAGCCCCCTGCTGGGGGGGGGGGGGCCTAATCTTTGCTGTCGCACAAACTGCCAGGCACTTCAAATCACTGCGCAGGGCTGACCGCCAATTGGCTTTGTGGCGAAAAATCCTCCTAAGTGTGTCCTGGCACAGGGCCAGGCTGAGGTGCAGTGTGTTCACGCTCACTCGCGCTCTCCCTCTGCGCTTACACCGTGTGTGTGTGTGTGTGTGTGTGTGTGTGTGTGTGTGTGTGTGTGTGTGTGTTTCCCTTGCTCTCTGTCCCTCTTGGCACTTTTGCTCAGCCTCTGGTTTTGGCTGGGATCCAGGTGAGCGGAGTCAGGCGGGGCAGCGCTGCTTGCAGCTTGTGAGAGGCTGTGGGTGGTTGCTGGCCGGGTCAGCACGTGGATCCCCCCCCCCCCCTTTCTGTCTTTAGGGGGGCCGGGTGGGAAAGGTTGGATGTAGTACAACAGTAGCAACCTGTCACGCCGCGCTCTCTCTCGCCCAAGAGTTTTTCGGCTTCTTGCCAAGTCTACTTTCCCTCGAAGGTAAATATTGCCTCACCCCGGTGTTACAGCGCGCTGGAATGCCAACTGGGAACCAAGCCGAGCTACATGTGGTTTAGCATCATCGCTAAGGGGACGTAGCATGTGAAAAAGAGCGATCGGCAGCAGGAGCAGCCGCCGCCTGCGGGGCGTTATAAAAAGCCTTGGTAGCGCAGGAGTGGGCAGTGTCAGGGGACATATCTGAGCCTGATCAGTGGGCTGAGGGTGCCGGACTATCATGTGTCTGGGTTTTATTACTGGCTATTTAAAGGCAAATGTCTTTGAATGGTGCTTCTCTTGAGCAAATTTCCAAATTTAGCCGTGAAGCATGGTCATTTGGTAATGACCAGCTGGGGCCACATGCGACAAAAGGGGGCTGAGGAAAGACAATGGAGTCAGCGTTGTTCGGTGAGGTTCAGTGCAGCACACGGGGGGTTTGTGGATCCGCGCGTCGCACGACTTTTTGTCTGATAAAGTCTCTTTTTACAGAGACCTGTTGGAAGCCGTGCAGCCCACTGGACCTGAACCTGACATGGTTTTTTCCGTCTGCGTTGCTCGGAGTTTCTTGTTGACAGAGGTGACGCGCCGTGTGCGGTGTCGTCAGGCTTTTGTTTGTGCATTGTCAAAGCGGAAGATCATGGCAGCAAAGTTGGAGCTGACCAGCGGCCTATCGGTGGCCTGGTGTCTTTTATTAGGAGGGGTGGGCCGAGCCCTGGGGGGGAGGGGGGGTTGTTGGGGGAGGCACTATAGGACGAGAATTGGTCTGGCCTTTTTTTGTTTCCTCTCTTTTATCTTTCCTGTCATTATGTCAGCTCTGCAGTATTTAATGACGGCTCATCTCTTCAGGCAGTTTCAGGTTGCACCACTGTAGGGGGAGGGGGGACAGTGGTGGAAACAGGGGAACTGTGCGAGTGTGTGTGTGTGTGTGTGTGTGTGTGTGTGTGTGTGTGTGTGTGTGTGTGTGTGTGTGTGTGTGTGTGT
>JASSRZ010000001.1:4990675-5003260 GCA_032164315.1 Malacoctenus gilli
ACACACACACACACACACACACACACACACACACACACACACACACACACACACACACACACACACACACTGCAGAAGGCTGTGAATTTAACAACACCAAAGATGAGAACCCGCGACTCCGCCTTGGTAAGAGACACATTTGAGTCATCATGTCAAATGTGTCTGCTTGAAGGTTTCATCCTGCGTGTGACTTGGTGCACGAGGCCGTTGCCGTTGCCCCTGTAAACGTGTGAGGGACTCCACAGGCCGCGTTCACATCTGGAGCCCGCTGAGATTCAGGGAGCCGGAGCTGAGATCAGATCTGCCTGCTTTCCTTTATCACAGCCCGCCGTGATCATGATTAATGGACCTTCTGTCACGATGGGACCGGTTTTCACCCCCCCACCCCTCACCCCACCCCACCCCACCCGCCTCCCTTTGTGCCAGCTCAGATCTTTAACCTCCGAGGCTCGGGTTGCTCGGAGAGCCGCGCCGTGGTCAGAGGTCTCCAGAGCTGGATCAAACGCTCGCTGGAGGGGAGCGCACAAGAGCGCCATTCAGAGTGCTTGAGTGTGCATGTGTGTATTGGGGGGGGGCATGTAAAAAGTAGTCAAAAACATACTGACTCTGAGTAAACATGAATGTATGTTGGGTGCAATGCTGGAAGGTATTGGGGACCAGCTAAAAATGATGGATGGGGTAAAAATGACTCAAACAAGCAAGCAAGCAAGCAAGCAAGCAAACAAACAAACAAACAAACAAACAAACAAACAAACAAACAAAGGAGCATCTTCTCAAGCTTGGTATCAAGAGCCGTCCAAGCATAATCACCCCCCCCCCCTCCTTCATTCCTAAAAGTGACGTCAACCGTTCGAAGCGGCGCCCAGTTGCTCGATCCAACATCGACCGATCACTTGTTGAGCGGCTGTTCACGGCTTGAAGCAGGTGGGCGAACACGATAAAAAACTTGTTTATGTGGCGTTTGCCATCCGATCACGAGCTTGTAAATAAAACTTTCTTCGCGCTGCCTGTTTCATCTCAGCTCGCTCTGGATTCCAAATATTTACAACCGATATTCATTAAGCCGGGGAGCCTCTCACGCTCCCGATAGCTCGGGTCTCTTCCTCCTGCAGTCACCCGATCTGGTTTCGTTGTCTTGCGCGTGTCTATGTATATCTATATGTCAGTTACATGTTTGTGTCCATCACACCCTCTTCAGGATTCCCCGTCACGACACGGTGTCATTTGGCTTCGAAGATGCCAACGTCGGCCCTGACGGAAAGGTCACGCGTGTGACTCTCTCCACGCCGCGCTCCGACAAAGGCCGCCCCCGCTGTGCATGCAGCGCGAAGGCCGTGTGCAGCGCCGCAGCTGCAGGAAGGGCCGGGGCGAACCCCGGCGAAGACGAGCCGGCGACCGCGCAGCCCGAGCGATCGCGAGCGAGCAGCTGGCCTCAGCGTGCCTCTTTTTTTTTTCTTCTTCTTCTTCTTCTCTTCCCCGTGTAAACAATGGGCCAGGCAGCGCTTAAGCAAAAACACATGACATTTGCCTGCGCTCAGACTATCTCCATTGTTGTGTTTGGTGACAGGCCCATCTGGGCCGAACGCGTCTCTGAAGTTCACAAGACGCCCGGGACGCTCCGGGCGAGAGGCGCTATTCCTGGTGCTTCCACCTCGGAGAATGTCAAAACATTCTTAGAGCGTGTTTCAAGGGACGGAGATTTGCTCTCTGGATTGTCCTACGAGAACGGACAAACCGCAACTGACCACAACCCAAATTTATTTGTCTATTTTTTTTTCCAGCTTGAGGTCAAAGTCAGAATTCGCAGGTTTATTGTTTATTTTTCCTTCACTTTCTGTGCGATGACGATGAGCGCCAATGAAGCCTTCACACCGAGCCGCCTGCTAATCGGCTTTGAATGGTTCCACCCAGCTGTAATGTCATTTCGCCATCTCAAGCCCCCAAGTTGGCTCACACGCTAATGAGCCTCAGACTCGGCGCTCGCCTCAGCCTGGTTGGCGCGCTGAATGGTTAAGTTGAAGGGAAAAAACACTGATTTGAGGTAAACAATAACACGAGTCTACACCCGGGGTGTCACACTTGGTTTAGTTCAGGAGCCACATGCAACTCAGTTGGGCCGCGGCGGAACAATAGAAGCTTCAATACTGAGCCAGAAATTTGCTTTTGTGCAAAAACCAATAAGTACATAGAGATAATAATTACATATCAGACTGTGTCCACATTCTGAATTTGAAACAAATTCATTCAATAGATAAAAACAGAAAGAAATCTATTTTTTAAATGATTGATTATTGATGTTCTCCAACAATCTTTGTTGCAAAGAGCAATGCAAATGGTATTTACTTCTAATCTTCAAAAGCACAGTAAATCAGAACAACAAATTTCTTTCACTGTCATTTAATCTGTGGCAGAAAATAGACTTTCTTCCTTTTAAAAGGCACCTTTCCGCAAGCATCAGTGTCACAAGGTGACGGGAGGCAGCCTTCTGTGGATTGCATCCTATTGTTTGCAGTGTGTGTTTTCCTTTTTTTTCTTCTCTTTTTTGCAACCCCACAGGAGGTGTGTCTTAGCGTCTAAAGGACCTCCCCCACAAATGAGCTCACCTGGCACAGACAATTGACACACCTGAATAATCAGTTTCACACAGGAGGAAGGGAGGAGAGGTGTGTATTAGAAGGAGGCCTCTGCTTCAAACCGGCGAAGGAGAAAACGGGCCAAGTGACTGCACGGAGGTGATCCGTGGGTGGGCGAGGAAGACGCGACCCTGGGAGAGTGCACGGAGTGCTGAGGTGCACCGGGATCGTAGACTTGGTGAATTGTGCAGCAGCCTGCTGCCAAGAGAGAGCTGCACTATCGCGCCGCCACCACTGCTCCTACTTCTGTTTTGTCAAAGTCCTCCTGTGGATCCATATTCTCATTTTTATCACCGGGAACCGAGCTGACGTAAAGGATTGATTTTTATTCTGGAAGACTCCCTTTTTTTAAAAAGACTGATTCCCCTCTGCATCCTCTGCCTTATTTTAAAGACTTGTTTTAATTAAACTGAAACTCAAGAGGTGGCTGTAGTAATAAAGTACTTTTTATTGAACTTGAACTTTGTCTCACTCGTCTGTTGCACTACTAAACCAGGGATCAGAAGAACCTGTGACATCAGCTTAACTCTACTGGTTGTTTCAGGTCTCCATTCGAGAAAAAAATCTTCTTTCAACGCAAAGCTGGGTGGAGCTGAAAAACATGATGCCACTAAACTGGACATGAAAAAAACAGCTCAAGCAGAGGTGAGAAGTGCTGAAGCAGCTCCATGTAGAAGATAAGTTTGAGTCGGCCCTTAGTAAGGATAATGTGTGAGATCTATGCCAAAGTAAAGGCAATAGAGTCTGTGGGTAGTGATGTCAATGCGATTCGAGGTGGAGAAATTCATGTTGTGTGTGTACAGAATGTGAAAAAAGCCTTGAAAGACTCTTTAATCGACACGTTTCCACATTGCTTGCGTCAGAATTACTTTGTCCACTAGATGTCATCCTTAACCTGACGTCCTGAAAGGCCACTCTGTCCAATTAAGTTCAATCTACTGGAAGACTTGCATCTAAATCCTATTTGTTTTCAATTAGATGCTTTTATTTCTCACAGCCCACGCGACACAGAATGAAAGAAATACTGTCTGTAGACTCCTACAACAGGAGCATGCTCCCTCTCTCTTCCTGCATTGGGAGCTGTGCTATCAGTTCCCATCTCGGAGCTGTCGGTCCGCAGCCTGAACGTGCACCGGCGCGCCACTCCCAACCAGCAGACGTTGCTGGTCCTGCGTCACCTCGGCTCTGTTCGCCTGCCAGGGGAAATAAATAAATAGGAGTTAACCAATAATGGGAGTCAGATGATTATGTGACAAGGATGTTACGGGAACAAGTTGAGGCGCAACATGTGATGTGCAGGAGATCAGCTGAGGGGTTTCCAAAAGATTATGTGAACACGGCGAAAGAAACGGAGCCACCATCATCAGGCTGATATCTTCAAACGGCGCAGTTCCAGGGCTCCATTATAAATTGCTGCCTGCTGCTTTCACTGAGCGTTGTTTTGAATTAAGAGACAATCACTGCTCGTTTTCTCCCAGTTTGATCACAACACTGTCCTAATGAAGCGGCTCACATCAAAGTCTGCCTGTCAGACTCGGCGTCTATTGTGACCAGAGAGGGGTTTCAGTCCGCGAACCCTCTGACCTCCTTCCTTCCTTGTTAACCTCTTCTCTGCCTCCGCTCCTCATCGGGGTGGGAGGTGAGCGTCTGACAGCGCGACGGGATGGACCACACAGATGTGCCCGCTTTAGTGTGACTGAGTGGGCACACAAGCACATGACTCGAAGGGATGTAGCATTCATTTCCTGTAGATTTACCCCAGTCGAAGATCACCTACTTGCTATTCCCAATTGTTTACTCACGTATTTGCTAAAACTAAACCTTAAGGCCAGCTTCAAGATATATTCATGGACACCCGTCCACTAACCCGCCTGTTTAAGCATGTGTCTGCCGCCACATCACTTCGTCTGGGTCATTTAAAAACACAGACAGCTGACAGCCGCGTGTGTTTCTCACAAGACGTGTTAGGCTCTCAAAAACAGCTTTTTCCCCGCGATGTTTGAGTAAACAACTTCTAACAACGCCGATGGACACACATGCATATGCGCAGCTGAGAAAGCTGGAAAATTCCTCCTGGACAACGCTTGGCGGTCTGGCACGCGGCGCTTCCCAGCAGGCCGGAGATTGCGTGCTACCAGCAACACAGCGCACCGGGACCAAGCGAATGATTAGAGAGGCAGACAGGCACCTGGTCTGGTTACCAGGACACAAAGCACTTCTCAGCACCGTAAAAATCACCTTTTGGAAGCTGCGTCCTGGTTAATTAATGGGCAGCGGTTTCTTTTCAGGCTCTGTCTGCTCTCCTGATGTCGGTGCGACACACACACACACACACACTGTAAGCAACGGTAAACAAACACGACTCATGACTGAGTGGCTGCCAACTGCTCACGAAAGGTCGGAGTGAGAAAAAATTGTGCCCTCGTATTCATACGTTCATTTAAGCCCCCTCACAAGTCTCCAAATGTCAACTCTTCAGGAACCCAATCACTTGAAAATGGCTGCCCAGTGAGTCCCTCTTTCTAAACCATGCACCAGCAGGAAGCAGCAGAGCTCTCACGTGCTGACACGGAAACCGGTCGATCCCAAACACCGGCTCCCTCACACTCTCCCTCATTTGTTTACAAGTGGAGCCGCGCTCAGAGCAGCCATTGCCACGCGAATCACGCGACTCAGCGAATCTGGGACTGACTTCATTCGCTGGGTAATCGAAACCACGTCTGTGTTTGGGAGTTTGGGCTGGAGACCTCAGAAAGGATGTTCGGTGTGTTTATCAGATTTTGGACACGAATGCTGAACGCGCTTGTGATCGACAGGTCGATTGGGGTCAGCACGCAGTCTGGCAGTGCTCTCCTTCAGGCCATCTGATTCGATTGAGGATTCGCAGTGGAATTTCAGAAAGATTTCTGAGTTTGAGCTTGTTTCGCGTCAGTGTTTGATGAAATGAAAGGTGATCGGAGCATGTCAAGGTACGGTGGTTCGTGGTTGGAGGAGAACACGGTTCAAACAGCAGTGCAAAGACCCGTCCCGGTGATGCTTCACAGTTTCGGAGGGGAGAGCGTGTTTGTTGCCGTTCACACTTCAGGAGGTGGAACAGACTGTTGCGTTCCAGCTCATTTGCGTCTGCTTCCAATGACTGACGCGCACCGCCTCAGAACTCGCTCCGCAGCAGACCGACCGTCGCACTGCATCATGTGGTTCGGATTAACGAAAATCGAGTGGTTTCAATTCATCCGCGAATTATTCCGCGTTAATGACACAACTTCCTTGGTCCTCGCGTTTGGCATTTTATGGCGATGACGACCCTCCCGACCTACAAAATTTACAGGGAACAGTGGAGGCGGCTGAATAGTAAAAAGCAAACGTTTACACAGAGCGAGTTGAGGGCTTTAACCACAAGAGGCATGTCTGCTTCGTCTCCATCTGCTCCTGCTTAATGGGACCTTTATCGTCGCGGAATCGCCGATTCCAACTCGTTTGGTAGAACGAAGCCAGCCTCGTTAAAGAGACGGCGGCCCAATTTATTTGTTGCTCGATGTCCGGGTTGCTCGCTATTTGTTTATCCTGCATCTCACATATCGGCGATGTCTGACCCGCGGGTCTGCGGGGGCGAGAGCCCGGTCGTCCTCATAAACGAAATTATGGAAGGGGGGGGCTTTTAATTTTTTTTATTTGGGTCAATGACCATGGGAACAAGGTGGCTCTGTCATCTCTTTCCAGCGTGTATTCTGTTAGCAAAGCAAGCCAAAGGAAGCTGTAAAACACCGGGCTGCTCGAGCGAGGAGCCCGATTGGCCGGAGACGTGTCGCGCTCGTACGGTTAATATCTCGTAAACAAAGCTCGTGTTGCTCCATAAACATAAAGGTGGTTGCGGTGTCGGGTCTTGTGGTAACCAGCAAATTTGTGTTGGTTTTAATGTGGCCTGTAAACCCCTGTTTGGATCGGCCAACCTGGTGTAATTACGGAGGCGGCGCGGATTCCTGTTCCGATGTGACGGGATTAAGAGAATTAACTCCTGCCTGCTCTTTGGATCTGTGTCGATGCTTTCTGGACAGGCCGACATCTGAGTTCACGTGAGACGTAACGAGGCTGCAAAGTCCTTGCAATTAAGTGAATGGTCAGAAATACAGTTGGCTGATGCGAGCAGATGTACAACGTTCCAATAAGATTGAAGGTCAGTCCGGAAACTGAAAAAAACATCCACCTGGACGGAGAGAGAGAAACAACAATGAGCCTCTTCCACAGAGAACATTTCAACGTGTCAGTTCGGGAGAACTCCAGGACGTCGGTGATGGTTTTACCTTATTTGTTTCTTCGTCTCGGTACAGTGAACGCTGGCTCTCTGCCTGACCGACAGAAAGTAAAGGCACTCTCCAAACCATGGCTGAAAGAAAACACTGATGCTGTTTGTGTTTTACTGTTCTTTACTGCACTCCTTTTAACCTCCTATATTTTCGTGTGTATCCAGGAATTCGTAAACCTGAATACAACCTGTAAAAATATCCCTTCTTAGCAGCACTTTAGGTTTGGTTTTCACCTCTTGAATTTAGAGTACCTGTGTTCAAATCTCAGTTTTTCAGGAAGGGGCATCGGGTGTAAAGGTGCAGTGGAAAAAACACTCAAACTCAATTTATATAAACCTGACTTGCAGGAACGTTATGACAAGTCTGCATCACTTTCCCATTGTTGAGCAGCCTTTTCTCCCTCACTCGATGGGAGCAACACTCAGGTTGTCTTCCGACGTTTCTGTTGTCGGTTTTTACACCAACTGTTTGGTTACCACGTACAAAACGTGGTGTTTGCTCCCCGAGCACACTCCAGCGCTGCGTTTCCATGTCTCATCCCTCGGTTTCCTCCCACTTTGACTGCTTCAAGTCTCTGAGAGGCTGACGGCAACCGCAATTATAACAAATACCTTCGAACTGACCTAAAACCTTGACTTCCTTGTATTTGCTGTGAATGTGACACACAACAGTGACACCAAACAATGTGCAGATGTCCATAATCGATGCAATGGAAGCCAGATATTTCTCCCACTGTGGCACTGGAGAGTCCTCTCTGCCTCCTCCCTCTCAGCCTCACACACACAGAGCGTACGCAAAAGCTGTGTGGTAGCTCGACTTCAAACGAAGCCAAAGATCGAGTGTGTCGCTCCAACTGCCCGTTCTTTTTTTCTTCCTCCGATCTAATCAGATCTGGGCTCCGAGGAAGCACATTTAATTAAAGCCCGGCAATTAACTGAGGCAGCCGGCTGCTGAGTGGACGGTGAACAGACCTCCGCTTGGGCTCTCTGGGCATTACAGAGAGAAACTGGACGACTGTCAACATGTTTGATCCTCGGAGCACATCACCCCCGCAACCGTTTGAGACGTTAAACATTACTCCCCAACGCGATGAATAATTCTGTCTTTTTCATGTGTGTCTCTGTGCGTGCGTGCGTGTGTGTGTGTGTGAGGTACCACACACAGGAATGTTTGTCCCAGGCCACACAGATGCAGGCTGACTCACGACAAGCGTTTGACATGATCATTTCAGGGCCGCCGTCCCACTCGCTGATTTACCGAGCAGATTTACACCGTTTTCTCCTCCGTGCTCGCAGCAGGTCGTTTCAAAGTCGGAGCGGGAGACTCGCGCTCCAACTCGGCGCACTTTTCACCGCCGTTAATCTCCATTTTGTCAGCGTGTAGTCCAATTTGGCCTAAGTGGTAGATCTCTGCCAAGCTCAGGCTTTTATGACTGCAGTGTATCATTAAATCAGAGGGTGTCAGACTATTTTCAGTGCATGCAGCCAAATTCATTTTCTATGGGGACGAACCAGTGACTTGTTTACCTCTATGTTCATGTACTTTCTGTTACTACTTACAATAAAGGGGCACCAGGGTCCCTTCTGTCATCTTAACATCTCTAAGATTGTGCATGAACTTTCCGCAAAGACGGCTGATCAAGCTGACACCTCACGACACCCCAGCATCTCACCAATTTTGTGGTTTCACACAGACAGGAGGTGAACTGAGCGTGACGTGGAGGCGTCCAGCAGCTACCGAATCAGAAGAGCCTTTTTCTTAGCTTGTTCCAGTCATATCATCGCTCAATTCTTCTTAAAATGTCTGTTTTTAAATTTTTAGGAACATAAATCTATTTGGTGAGATATTGTCAATCATGGACGAATGTACACTGCCCCTCCACGGCCTCCTGGCAGCACAGAAGAGCAGCTTTGACAACTGGCTGCTCTGTTTTTGTGATACTTTATCCTCACCTCAATAAGATTTTTGTTTTAATGCAAATTCAAAATGACCAGGGGAAACTATTTCATATTTCACCAAGAACTGCAAACAGATTAAATTGGATTTCATGTTGACTATCGTATCAAGTTATCAGCTAAGTCTTTGCGACCCACCACTCAGCCCCCCCCCCCACCTTAATCCCACAGTTCCCACTGCAGGTCACTCAGACTTGACTCCGTCAGGGGGGTCTTTGTCAACGTTGTAAAACTTGTAAAAACCCGCATGTGCAGAAAAAACGGTCGAGGGCAGCGGTGAAAAGCGCCGCTGCTCCAGGCTGTGACCCCGCCGGGGCTGCCGATCAGCACTTCTGACCGCTCGATCTGCCCGCGGTGTGAAGAAAAAGTCTGTCCTCTCCCACAGCTTGTAATCCCCCCTCATCCAAGGAGGTCACGGCCGCGTTGGGAGGCATTCCAGACATTGCCACTGTTTCCACCCCATTAAACCAATCACTGAACACACACTAAGTGTCGGCTCCGTATGCATGGGCGGGCAGCGGTGCTGCTGCGGTGGGATTCCCCCCTTCCTAAACCGCCCCCTCGCTGGGCCGACTCATTCAGGGTGAAAGTGTGAAGGTTAACCCCCCACATCAGTTTACATAGCTTTTCATTTAAGCCACTTACATCGTGCGTTCCACCAGCGTGACCGGTGGAGGTCACACACCGGTCACGCAAGCAAATGTTAGCCAAAGTCCCAATTTCTCAGGATGAAATGTAAAAAAATGGCTGTCAGCAGAGCTCATGATCAGCGTTTGCATCAAAAATCCTTCAGTGTTGTTCCTGAAAAGGGGGGGCCGCACTGTGGTTGAGTGGTCAGCAGGCTTGTCTCTCTGTGATTAAGTCCCGGGGTCAAAGCCAGGGTGGGGCCTTTCTCCGCAGAGCCTGCAGGTTGTCCCTGCGCACGCATTGGGCTTCACTCTGGTTTCCTCTCACAGTCTGTCCCTGCGCTAAGCTGTTGTGGAGTGAAGTACGTGTAAAAGGTGAACACGACCTTCACTGAGTGTAATCTGGGAGTTACTCCAGTTGGACCCTGAAAGCACTGAGGAAGACAGATTGATGTGTCAAGCCTAAATACCACTAATTTGAGGTTCTGCTCATATCAAACTGTATATTGTGGGTCTGCAGAACATCCTGACACCCGAATCGTCAACACACTGCAATGTGTTGCACAGGTGCTTGAGATCAACAGGCACAATGCTCCATAAAACCTTCCACACAAAGGGAAACTTTTCTCCATTCAAACAAGTTCTAATAATTAAAACAACACTGGATGACGGCTCTTCAGGGAGAAAGGCATTCTTGAACTGCTTTGGGAATTTCCATCACTTTGGACTGTGCGTTCTTCATAAACACATCGTTTTTACAGAATCCTTCAAGAAAGTGTCCCATTTTCCTGAACTCAACACATTAGCTCATATGGTCGTGCAGCCATCGCTGCTTT
This sequence comes from Malacoctenus gilli, assembly GCA_032164315.1. Lineage (NCBI taxonomy): Eukaryota > Metazoa > Chordata > Actinopteri > Blenniiformes > Labrisomidae > Malacoctenus > Malacoctenus gilli. Next base: position 5,001,030 of record JASSRZ010000001.1, read on the forward strand.
GCGACAGTAAAACCCTCAATCGTGTCCTCAGAAAACTTCTCTCTGTTGTTGATGTTTTCTTCCCGGTCGGGGCTTCTTCGTCGCGTCACCCCTCCGGTGAGCCCGGCCAAATCCAGCCCAGTTGACACAGTTTCCGCACACGGCCGCTGTGCGGAAAACAGAGCGACATGTGTTCAGGTCTGAGTCGTGTCGAAGCCGCGCTCGCTCGTGACACCGTTGTGTTCTCAGCTGCTGACCGCTGGGTGCACCTGTGAGGGCCGGAGGAACCCCTCCCCTTTCGGCGTTCAACTATAAATCAAACCACTTTGCGCTGATGCAGAGAGGGCGGCAGCACCCAGGGGGGCAAGTCATAAAGATTTGCAATCGTGTGCAGCTCTCTGAGCCAGATACCAGCTTTTGATGATGGAGGGACCAATTACATGCAGGTCGGGACGGCGGGAGAGTCGATTTATCCAACTTCATCAGTCATTCAGGTCTGCGGGGATTAGATTACACACAGAAAACGCAATGTTGCTTTGTATATTCGACGTCGAATTTTCTAATTATGAGAATTTATAATGTACGTGGGGCGCGTAAACATTACACTAAAGCCTCGGCTCATCTATCAACACTTCATTTTTCGGGGAGGGAGGAAATTGGCAACTTGAAACCGTAACCGTAACGTATCGGCGCTGATTTGCAATGTTCTTTAAAGATGTAATTGATATTGTTTCATAACTTCGGACACATGTTGATAGACATCTGATACAAATCATATGACACATGTGGAAGAAATAAGCGGGAAGATTTGTTATTGGCAGCAACGTCGGCCGCGAGCTCAAAATCGACTGCGGGGTAATCAGTCCCAAACAATGGCCAGTTGGTTTTCTGCGAGGACGGAGAGACAAATAACGAGCCATCGGGCATCTGTTTGGCCTCCTGGCAGCCTCCCTGGAAGTGGCGCTGCTCCCGCATCACCGGAGGGACGAAAAGATGAATGAAAACATAACAACAGAATGATAATGCCGACCAAAACCTGATGAAAACTGTTTAATGGAATTCAAAGTGTTGCATCGGTCCATATCCATCGAATGGTCACATCATCTACTCTCATGTACTTAATTTGCAGGAATAGCTGAAAAAGCGTGTCGATTCAGCTCAGTAACCAAACGCTCCACCAGCTTCCCTTTTACTCACCTGTGCAATGGCTACAGTTCGGAATGACGGCGGGAGCCGTGGACCAATCAGATTGTGGCGTCGCTGTACGCACGAACGCACAGAATGGCCGCGGCCAAACACTGGAGGATGAACTGAGCATTTCTTTGGGATGACAGAGGCTCTCGTTTTGAAGGGCGAAACCGATATGCGCGATCGCTCTGATATCAGGGGTTAGTTTGGAAGCAGGTCCTGGACCAGCGTTCGGCTTACATAAGTGTGACGTGGAAATATGAAAGCTCAAACACAGCGCGTGCACGCGGTGAGAATGACTGCATTGGGAAATTTGACATCTGGAACTCTGCAATACAACTTCACAAATGAAATCCTTCCACTTTCAGAGATTTTCTTAACGACGGATTAAAGCATCTCGAGGAGAAAACGTCTGATGGTCGATACGACTCTGGAGCCTGGATAAGCCGGATAAAATGGATGGCAGGACTTCCTGAGCGTCAAAATAAAAGCATGGTGAGGAACGGTTCATTTAGAAAGGTTTGAGAAAGGTTCAATCGATTCCACAGCCCCCTCATAAGAATTATTTACAGGCCCTGCATTACGAGAATGGGTGGGAAAAACCGTTATTCCTCCAGTCCAGTGTGTCACAGAGGTTTCCTCCCTATAAATCACAAAAAAAAACCCTCCTCACATTGATCACTCAGTCACCTCCCAGCCATGCCGCTTATTTTCCTGCCTCCAGCATGAGCGCTCGTCGGAGCGCGATGCGGCTCAGAGACCCAGCTCTAATTCACAGGGGTGATGCAGACGAAAGACAGGAAACAGGGTTTCATGATTCACAGCTCTTGATATGCTCCAGAGGAATGGACAACTGAGAAATTGGAACGGTTTGACGGTCGTAACAGATTTGTGTGAGTGATTCATAAATGTATTTCCACTTTCCCGCTGAAAAGTATTATACACTGCACCCCCCCCCAAAAAAAGGGGCTCCATATTCTCAACTAAAAAGTCAGATGTCGAGCGGTGGTTGGAAGGCAAGATGACACGTTTGTGTAAATTAAAACCGAAATTCGTTTTATAGG
>JASSRZ010000001.1:5003846-5019143 GCA_032164315.1 Malacoctenus gilli
GTCAGGACTTTATGAAACGCTCGGTGTTTAATGGGACTGTCGTTGATGGCGGCGGATGAGTGCAATTATGAATAACTTGAACAGGCAGATGAAGAGTTCAGTGAACTCTGCACAGAGATGAGAAGGTCACATATGTCCATTCATCTTCTGTGGACACTTGGAAGTGTTCGCTATCTGTCCGCTGTGCTGCGATATGAGCTCATCACTCTGTGTGTGTGCATGTGTGTGTGTGTGTGTGTGTGTGTGTGTGTCTGTGTGTGTGTGTGTGTGTGTGCGTGCGCAAGCGCATCCCACCGGATGACCTGATCAAAAACGAAAAAGACCGTGAAGAACAAAAAATTATGAGTCACGGTACTTCAGTACTTCACTTTCTGTACTTTTACAGTTCTGTCACTGGGAGAACTTGATGAATCACGTCTTGCGTACGACTCGGTAATAATGTGCAGGTGGAGCAAATATCGATGAATTCCAAAGAATACAAAAGCGTGTTCCAGTCCGTCTCTGTCCCTGAAATGGGACACCAGCTGTTGTAATGATCGACACACCAACAGCGAAAGAGGTGACTCCTGCCAGCGTCTGTAATTCTTCCCTTTCCTGGAACATCTGTGAGTCTCTAATGAGGCTTTTTTTGGTTTGTTTGCTTTTTCTTGCCATTTTTTTCAGATTTTTTTTCCTCTCCCATTAATTGATTTCCTCTACGATCCACAAGTTCATGTTTTCAGTGCCTTTGGACACCTGTGTGTCAGTGTGTTTTAGCCCCGCCCCTGAATGTACCGGTTGCATGTTTTTTCTCCTGTCCTGGTGGGAACAGACAAGGCCTCACCTGTCCCACTGTTTAACGCCCCCGTACTTGAATCAGCTTTTTAGTAATCGTTGTTTAATCCTGCTGTTTGCTTTGTAAAATGCCATTTCCAGCATTAGTATGGTGACATCTCGTCCTCCTGCTCTCCTTTGGGTTCACTTGGATTATTTCTGTTGCAAAGCTGAATAAAAGTTTGCAATTCATCTGAAACTTTGAGTGATTTCCCTGATGCCCCTCACAGAGTTCCAATAAAGTGAAATCTGCAGTTATCAGTGGGCTCAAAAAACAAATAAGGTAAGCGAGGGTAATCATTGTTAGTTTTATTATGAAAGAACCAACAGTTCCTGTTAAATAAAAGTTTGTTGATCCCCCATGAGACTTAAAATGCAAGTGATGGAGGCCTCCTTTCGATGTATTGCTTTCTTTCACAAACTTTTGGTTTAGTGTTTTTCCCAATGAGACTTAGAAAAAAGAAACATTTTTCTCGTATCCATTTTTTTCCTTCTTTTGCACTCAAACTGGTATTTCAAACCTCAGAGCAGTCGGAGCCAAAGCAGCTCCTGCCGAACAGCTGTTGTGACATGTACTCTGCAGCAACCCTCTAACCAACAATGTGTTGGATTATTGTGGTTGTATTTTTAGCTGCTATGACTTTACAAAATACTGCAAGGCATCAAAACAGCAGCTCGAGTTTTTCCTGTCGTGTGCATCAGTCGCAATGAGCTGATAGAAGACGGCGCCTCTGAAAACCGACTTGTTCTGTGTTTGGATCCTTCGGAGCTCTTCGGTTCAGGTTAAAGGCATAAAGATCTTGGATTTGTGCCCGCTTTTCATTGCATAATTCTAGCTTTACAATCCTTACTCTGCTTCTGACGGTTTCTTTTGCAAATGTAAACTTGCGTGATATCATTTTCATGTTTTAAAATCTGATAGAAACGCACTCCTCAGCCAATCGGTGACCTAAACTCGACTGATGTCCCATTTCCAGCTTGTCTCAGCTCAACCCAAGACAAGAAGGTAGTGGTAGTCCTGTGAAAAAACCCAAGATATCATACTCACGTCAAACCCAGCACAAGTTGGTTTGCAGACAGACTGGACCTGGACTCAGTCTGCTTGTTTAATGCCCATCAGATTGTCAATAGCAACATTTATTCTCTGGTTCTCCAGCAGCAACCGTAACAGAATTTCCTGGAACTTGATCCAATGTGACAAAACCGATCGAATCCCTAATGAATCATGTGATCGGAAGTTAAAGCAAAGACCTGTAATGACGTTCACTCAACCTGGGTAACAGGTTGCAGTGTGACAGCCGAGTGACTCAGCCACCCCCCACGCCACATCCGTGGAGGAAACCCCTCAGCACAGCCACTTTCTGCCACAAGTGTAAAATCCCCCTCTGGTTCCTCTGGGCGGTCAGACTGCAAACTCTTCTGCTTGAATGTGTTTCACAATTGGCCAGTTTTCCCCATGAATGACGGGAGGGCTGGTAGCCGTGCCGAGTGTGGCCTCAGCCCTCGATGAAAAACACATTGCTTCCCGGCTGCTTATGCGCAGATAGACAAACACCAAATAAAAACCGCAGGCAAAGTAAACGGCGTGAGGAGACGCTCTTTCGTGGGAACAGGAGAGAGCCGTGGCCTGTGTGGTCGTCATAATGAAGCAGAGGTCGCCGTTTCAACAGCTGCCTTTTGCTGCGGTTCTTTTAATAGCCGCGCTTTATATATTTCATGAATTTATTTGATTCTGGAGGGAGCCGAGCCAGGGGGAGACCTCGCCGTTTAATTTGACTTACCGTGCATGTACTCGGCTCCGTGAGTGAGTGAGTGCATGTGTATTCGGAGCATGATTCATTTGCAGTGAATAAAACCAGCTGTTTCTATTGAACGGGTGCCAGAAGCCGCTACACCCCCCCCCCCTTCACCCGAGGGGGTGGCGGGGTATGGGGGACGGTGCGAGAGACCGCCGAGTGCAGAGTTACCTAACATCGCCCGACCATCCGCTGACCACTGTGTTGTGCTTCGCTGCGAGGTGACTATCGGTCAGCGCTTCTCACACAACGCTGCAATAACAGCCCATCGCTCACGATGAATCATCACAAACTGCACACACACACACAAAAGGAAAAAAAAAAGCACTCGAGTATTGAAACTGCCATGCTGCTTTGATTGAGAGCTATAAAACATTTAGATCTCACTGTGGGACCACAAAATCTCCTCTCCTGTATTTCCAACCAGACTTCTAGGACATGATTCTGACCAGCTTGCCTTCTTATACAGCGTTATTAGAATTATATACATTCGTTTTCCATTATTTGATGCACTTACAGTGTTGCCGTGATATATGGGCGACACGCCACTAAAATGTATTACAGGATTACAGTGATTTCTCCCCCCATCAGGCTCTCGCAGCAGCATGTTTGAGGCACGCTCCGCAATCTGGCTCCGATTTCGCCCACTTACTCGTTTAAGGTTGCCTCTAATTTGTATTAATGTTATTTCATATTGACGACCGAGGAACGAAGCCGCGGCTTCCTCTTTTTTTTTCAGCCTTCATTTAAAAAGCAGGTCATACAAGTTTTAGGGGAAATGCATGAAGATGTTCTCCGAAGAAACGACAACCCCGTGGAAGAAGAAGACAGCAGGGCTCCTCTGGTGTTTGTCCGTGTAAGTGTGCACACAACACCTGGTCCCGACAGTGTCAAACAAGCGGCGATCTGATAGCGCAGAGCAATTATAAAAGCCGATGGCGACCCGGCGCGAGCAATCAGGCTGTGATTGCGACTGTGATTAAAAACAACAACAATAATGAGCGTATAATTGTTATGCATAGAAATCTGACCTCAATCTGGACATTTGTTTCAATATTTATTCCTATTTTAAGCAAATATTCCAAGCCTTTAAAGCCCCATTCCAAACTAAACATGATCAGTGTGTTGTAACCACATGGTAGGTTAAAAAACTTTGCTCTGCTCCTTCCTGTTTCCTTTGAATTATGAGTAAACTGCGTCCATGTTCATTAATTATTTATGATGTATTTTTTTAAACACAACAGAGCAAAGCCAATGAGCCAAAGCTGAATAATCAGAGAAAAATTATTAATTGAATTTTTTTTGTTTTTAATCGAATAAACTGAAGAAATCCGTTTGTTTCGTATTTAATTTCAAATGGTTTCAACAACTGTCATCAGTCTATATGTTTCCCCTTCGGCTCCTGCTCCAGCAGATCCCACATGACATGAGACATTTGTTTCATGTGTAAATCCAGAAGTTTCTTTCAAGTGATGCTGTAACGGGTGTGGTTTGGACCCAAATGCAGAACACAGGAGAGCAGGAGGGGTCGGTAATGAATCAGGTTTATTTCACGACCCGCGAGATACGGGGCAGGACGGGTGGTCAGGGGCAGGCGTGGAGGGGTCAAAACCGGAAGAGCGGAAGAGGTGAGTTTACTGGGAGGCAGGCAAGAAGGACTGGTCAGGAACAGGCAGAGTCGGCGACAGGTGATCAGGCTGGACAACGCTGGAAAGACTCGCATACTGCAGAGGAACAATTTGGCAAAGGGAGAGCGTGCTGGGGAGGATTATAAGCAGGGCTGATTAGGTGAGATGCAGCTGTGGAGGCAGGTGAGCTGAGTTCACCAGATGAGGTGGGAGGAGCCGGCAGGTGGAGTGGAGCAGAGGAGCGAGACAGAGACTGAGACAGCTGCAGACTGAACGAAGGTCTTCGGTCGACATGTTGGTGGGTTCAGATATGGATTCGAAAGGACCTTCGACCTCGAACCGGCCCAATCAAACCTGCCGTGATCCCACCCGACTCAGGAGGCTTCCAGGGCATCGGGAGAATCCGTCAGGAATTGCAGTCCGTTCACAGGAAAACCCTCCACCTCCCTCCGTCAATGTGCTGGAGCTGCTGCCCAAAGGTGTTTGGACGTCCATCATGAAAGTTGTCACTCAAGGTTAGTCAGTATGTGGTTGACTGTGGAGGCCAGCAGGTGAACGTGAGCCTTGAAACTGCTGAAGCATTTTTTTTAAGTGCAGCTTCAACATGTAAGAGTGCAGCAGGGTTAGAAAAAGGGGTGTGTCACGTTGTCTTCTTCTCATGAAGCAAAAATAAGAGAAAACATACACACAGCACAATAAAAAAACAGTCGAGTTGAATCAATCAGATTTCTGTTGGACTTTTGTCCATCTGTAGAGTGAGAGGCGGGGCTCAGGGGAGTGCTGTGGGTGGGTGGGGTGGTGAGCCAAACCTGGAGGGCTTTTTTCACTCATCATTCACGAGAAAGACATTGAAAAGAAGTGAAATCTCACCGTGTGCTTCCCAGAACGTGTTCCAGTTGTGCTGCTTTAGAGTGCTTTTGGTTCACAACAGTACATATAGAGTATTTTTTTCCCACAGATTCTGGTGATTACAGACAGGTGGGCTCTGAAGTGGTCTTTATATCAGAGGACACAGAGGATCTCGTCCCCTCTAGTTGGACATTAAACGTGCAAACGTGCTGCGGCTGTTTCAGGGGAGACTGTGGGACGAGCACATGGTTAAGATCCGCTCGATGTTGTCTCGCAGGCGGCAGCTCCGTCGGCGTTTCTCTGTCAAATGGACGAACTTCTGTCTGTCACGTTTTGTTTCTACGCTGCGCTCTGGGCTTGCTGTTGCAAGAACCAGTGTTGAAAAGTCCTAAATAAACAGTGCTGGCTCTCGTTCTGTTTTGATGACAAACTGTGTCAAAACCAGCAAACTTCGAGATCATGATGAAAGGCTTTGAATCCATGTTCACATCTCCCCTGTTCAGCAGGAACATCGCCTGCTTAAAGCAGCCTCATCATCACCGACGTCTCTGACTGACGCTGGTTCTATGCGCACAACCTTCTAGATGGAGCTCTCAGATGTGTCTTTGGGGCCACTTTTTCCAGCACTAATGAGGACCACACAGCTGCTGCAGTCGACGATCTGAATATCAGCTAGTCAGACATCTGATTTCCAAACCAGCTTCTCTGGAAAACCAGCAGGTTGTTTGGGAAGTACGACACATCTGGGATCGTCTGCCGCAGCGACTCCTGCGGTTGTTCCCAAAACGAGGTCCAAACGTGGTGAAGCTGATTTGGGTCAAGCTGATTTCGGTCTCCCTTGTTGCAGCTGTTTGAAATTTGTGGAGAATGTGGGAAACGTTTCTAAATTTCAAATCAAAGCTTTCGGAAAGCGTCTGTTTGCTGGTCGTCGTTCTGGGTCAGATTCGTTGGTGGACTCTTTCTTTTTCGCCTTCATTCCGCGAGTATTTCTTCAGGCGGTTTTGAGACGTTTACTCAGCATTTCTGCCCTCGACAGTTGGAACTTCTTCCTGACACGCTGTGATCAGGGGCAGAGATGTCGCAGGTGCAATCACAACCCCGAAATGTAATTAGCTGCACTGCGTGACTAAATGCGCTGGAAATGCAGATCTGGAAGAGAACGATGTGACCGGGAGGACGCGGTGCCAGATGAAGTCACATGCAGCCTTCCTTGCAAAGAGAACCAAACTGAGGCAACAAAAGTGGGACGATAACTGAACAAATAAAAACCTCTATCCAGATTCTTCATTAGAAACGTCAGCGTCATAATCATCACTTTTGCATCCCGCCCTGAGAACCCTGTTGCTCCTTGATCTTCTTTGCATGATTCTCTCTGTTCTGCTCTCCTGCTGTGCCGACTGTTTCCTTGCTGTTGGTCCTGTCTCTGCCCTCGTCTGCTCTTCCTCCTCTAAGCCTTCTGTCTTGTGGTTTCTGCCTCCCTCTGCTTCACCTGCTCATTACTCCCCCCCCCCCCCCCCACCTCCTCCTTTATCTGCCTTTAAGTCATTTGTGCATCCTCTGTTCTGTGCCGTTTACCTCCCCAGTGTTCCCATGCCTGGTTTGATTTCTGCGTTCTCGCCATTTTTTGTTTGGGTTTTTCTTTTTGCCTGTTGTTGATTTAAAATAGATCTCATTTCTCCGTTTTGCATCTTTGTTCTCTGGAGTTATTTGTAACAAACATAAAGAATCACTTTTTTGTTTCACCTCCTGCACGTTCACGCCACAGCCTGACGTTTTGGGTGCCTCACCCAACCCCCCCAAAAATCAGTGTTAAACATTTATTCTCTCTAACCAAAACATTATGAACTTGGAGCAATCTTTTGCATCTCAAATGTTTCCTGATCCCATTGATTTCTCCTGGTATACCTCGCTTTGATTGTGGAGTGGGGTGGGGTGGTGGTGGGGAGGGGGGGGGGGTAGTATCCTCGTTTGTTTCTGGTCTCCCCTTTGGAGGCAGGAATGTAAATCCACGGGGATTAGTGCGAACACAGTGGGCTGTAAACCCTTCAGTAGCTCTCCGAGGGGTCCGCGGGCTCAGTGCGTAAAGTTGGGTGAGCGCTCCGGACGCACGTCGCAGCGCGCAGTTCTCCTCCCTGTACTTCACGTGCGGCACCTCCGCGGGGCCACTTTGGCAAGGGGGGGGTCTCGGATACTGTGAGAGCGCCGCAGCCCGCGCGGGGCCACCGGCACATGACAAGCGGCGGCGGCGTTTCGCGGATGTTGAGGCGTCTTCACTCGAGCTGATCGTCCGTCCCGGAGCGCGGAGGGGAGGGGGACATGGGTCAGCTTCATGGTGCGACTCTTTTACCGTTTGGCGCGATCTGTGCTGTCCTGCTGTGGGAGTCCTGTGCCAGCTCTATCAGAACGACGCTCGCTGTGGACACATCGAGGTGAGTGGCGGCGTGCAGGATTCAGCACCAGGTTCGGCGGAGGCGCAAAGCAGCCAGACACAATATAGGTCTTTATAACGAGGCGGATCTCCCACGAGAGCTCAGAAACGCAGTTTCCCATGTACATTTTTATTCCTAATGACAACACCTAAGTCTTATTTCACTTTGATCGACACTAGGTATTAGATATTAATGTTTAAACGAAAGCTCTGTAAGCTTTTGGGCAGATCCACTCAATTCAGTTAATTCCACTTTAACACAAAGTCCTCAGAGTCAGATTAGATGTCAGAAGCCATAATCAGGTTTAGTCTGCGTGTTATTGCTCTCGCTTCTTTGTGACATGTTGAGGGAGCGGGCTGTCAGAGAGGTAGACCTCTGGATGAACCGCTGCAGCGCGTCTCATCTGATGTGATATTCAAGGAAACGCAGGGGAGAAAAAAAAGAACCCCAACCCCACAAAAAAAAAAAACCCGGCAAAGAGGGGGAAACTCCAAATGGTCGGGATCGGTCGCGGTGCAGAGAGCCAAATGTTGCGGCGCGCAGACATAACATGACAGATGCTGTTAAGGTGCCCGCAGAGAGCGGGTCAGGGGGCGAGCAGAGGATGTGAGCGCAGCACATGCTCCCAATCACGCCGGGAGGAGAGCAGGGAAGCTGCTGCGACGCAACCGGCGGAACAGCAGCTCCAACTGGCTGTGTCCAAGGTTCGTGTGAACTCGTCAGCGCTCGTCCCAGGGAAACATAAACCGCGGTGATTGATTGGCCTCCCCGCCCAAACACCTTCGTCGACTCGTGACACGCAAAGTGACTGAGTTGGCCACTTTTCCGTTTAATCTTCAAAACGTCAGGTTTTGACTCGACAGTTATATGATTTCACGGACGTTGAGACCAGAAATGACTCAATCTGACAAAGTCGGATGTAGGTCAGTCAACTTTTTGGAACAGAAACATGGCAAATGTGTTTGCAAAGTGGGTCACGCTGTCCTGACTGGTTGTCTCCCGAAGCCCTGTTTTATATCATGTGGTTTCTGGATCTTAAGTTTTATTGATCATCTAATTATGGTGCAAATTTGATTTTTGAGTCTCAAATCCACCTGTGCATTTTCAAACGTGAATACAATCAGATACTGTAAATATGTAATCAGATTTCAGTCGATACTAACCAGTAACAGTGCAAAGCAACTTGTTTTATGTTGAGATGGTCAAAACTTGTTTTTATGTGTATTTTTTCCATTATAGTAAACTTATCAGGGAAAATGGATGCAGGACATATGAAAGCTGGAATTACTGATGTTTATTGACAACTGTAATTATATCGAAGCTTCAAAAAACAATCAAATGTGTCTTTGGGATTCAGTTAAGAAGCGGGAGTGTTCAACATTCAAGCTGAGTCCCCAACTCAAAAAGTTCATGTTTGTGTTACTGTGAAATTGAAAACATGGTCAAATTCTCAAGTCAAGGGGAAAAGTTAAAATCTGAGGAAAAATGGAGACATTTGTTCTCAAGTGACAAAGATTAATTGTTTGAAAATGATGTTCAGCTGTTCAGGCATCAGACCGCATTCATGGCAAGAAATCACTCATAGTCAAACTCGCGGCGTAAACAAACCGTTTCAATACCAAAAAGTCAAAACAAGATTACACCAAAAGAGCCAGAGTCGCCTTCTCACAGCCTGATCTCATTGAAGTTGGACCGAGGTGCAGTAAAAACCTTTCCTGTGGTCTGATGATTCAATATCACGGAGGTGTAATGAAGCACGCGGCGTAATCCGCCCGCACATCTGTGAGTGATCTCCCAGCGCCGAACGATGTTCGCAGGTTTCCGAGCAACACGTGCTGCCACCCACATGATGTCGTTCTCCAGAAGAAAGACGAGCCGCGCTCGGCGTCTTCGGCGCCCCGACGCAGCACGGCCTCGTTGTAAAAAGAGTCCAGGTGCCAAACTTGTGCAGTGCAAGGCCTGACGCGCTTGCCGCAAGCTGGGATTGAAAACGGAAAAAAAGACCTCAGTCGAAAATAATAACAGGAAGTCTGATGTTTGGCTTTCTGAGTGACCACACTAGCAGGGTGGAAGAAAAAACTGGTGAACGATGGCGAACATGCCCCCATGGCAGCAGGTTTTCTCACAGAAAAATACAGCAATATTGCAACTTTCTGCTTTTATTGTGGTGGTACAGACCGTGTCTGGTGTTATTTTTTGGGGGGGGGGTGATCAAGTTTTCATCATTTCATCGTTCAACTCAATGCACCACCAAGCAAGCTTTAACAGCCTGCAATTACAGCATGGAGTCCTGGGGGTAGTATGGAGAGATTGCCGATCATAAAATGTAACGTACTCTAATTCAGCCCGGGACCTCCTGCACTGCTCCGGTCCCCCACATCTCTCCACCGTTGCGTTTTACGAGCACGCGGCTCAGCACTGCCGGCATAACAGCACCAGTCGAACCGATGCGTTGCCAATGTGTCTGTGTTTTCCCCTCAGGAAAGAGTGTCCGGACAATAAAATCCTGACGGTGGAGTATCCCTGCGTCCGAGCTGGAGGCAAGAACAGCACTTGTTTCAGGTAAGCCGTGTGGCCGGTCTCTGGTTGGAAGCTTCTCTCGGGGCTTTTTTTCTTCTTTTTTGGAACAACCACATGAAGCAACAGGTAGTTGCTGCGCTTTTTATGATACACATGTGTGTCTGTTCAGATGGCCGTCTTTCCCAGAACAGCGATCTGCTCAAGGACGCCTTGGCAGGACGAGGAGCTGTTTATGCCCGGAGGGGGAATAGCATCTGAATAATTCTTCGGGGTCACGGAACGGTTCCCTGCAACCGCTAAGCCGCGCTGCCGTGTCATTTCCACGACTCCACGCTCTGCATCCTCCTCTTTCTTTGGAAGAAAACTGTACATCCACTTGGGAAATGACTTTCTGTAAACGCGTTGGCCGGCAGCGGCGAGGAAGAGTGCTTCTTTACAGGCCTCGCTCGCTTTGATCCATCTCAGTGTTGTTCAGCTGTGTTGTTGTTGCTCCCCCTCCGCCCTGCGCTGAGCGCTGTCGCTCCAGCCCGGCTCTGGGACAGTTAAACGAAACTTGACCCCTTCTCAGTTTGGGTCTGAAACCTTCAGGGAAGGCACCCCCACCCCTCAGGGAGTCCAGCCTGCAAAATAACCTAAAAAGTCCAACAGGAGAGGATGCCATTGCTTATTTTTATCGCTTCGTGTCCGGGGATACGGCAACATCCACCAAACATAGACGAACCGAGGCATCATCAGTGACTGGATGCTTGGTTTTTGTTTTCATTCAGCAATACGTGATGGAAAAAGTGAGGTGCAGTGACTTTTTTGGGGTGAAAATAAGAGGTGATTGACAGTTTTCAATGTATTCTTCTTCAAGCTTAAAAAAATGTCGTAAATGGTGGTTTTTTTTCAGAAGATTTTTGTATTTTTTGCTCGTAAACAAAGTGAAGATTTAGGGCTTGTCATCAGGTTTAAGGTTGATATCAAATTTGGCTCTCTGTGGCTCTTTGTGGCTGAAATGATTTAGATACTCCTGCTTCAAGGTCTGACGGATTACTTGGAGAAATTGGCCTCTCTCTTTATTGCATACCGTCCCTGAGGGGTTCATTTATGAGGCTCGTTGATGTTGCACCCCTTCGCTGTGTTTGAAACGAGGGGTTAAATGAAATAAATGATTTCAACGCAAACATTTCAGACAATACAAGACAGGCTGTCAGGCTCTCGGCTCGTGATACATGGCTCCTCCGCAGAAAGAAGTCGACGTTAATGGCTCATTTTGACGTCCGGATAACTTTCCGCTGAGCCAAACTTTGGCCGCGTGTGCGCTCGTTGGCGTAAGAAGATCCTTTTAATAAATGAAGCACCAGCTCTGGTGTGAGGCCAGATCATGTGATCTGTTTACTGTCAAGGTCAGAGTGTAACGGGCTCTGCGTCTCGTTTGATTTCTGGCGCACCGGGAGATGTGTGGAGCTGGAGGAGGGGGATTAGACGGGGCCGTGTTTTCCTCGCCGTGTTCCTGTGTGCGGCACGGACCTGGATCAAATAGAATTTGGAAACTACTTCAGGGGAAAAAAGCAGATTGATCCATTGTGTGTGTGTCTGTGTGTGTGCACAACGTCGCTTTCGGTTCGGGCTCGGAGGGAGCGGTATGCTGTCCAGACGCGGACCGGCGGACCGGCCGCCGTATAGTTTCCCATCTGTTTTATTAGGCTGCAAGTTTTTCTTGCAGATCTGAAGCGTCTCAGTTATCTGAAGAGCTGAAGGGCTCCTGGCCTCCGTTCACAAAGCTTCTCGGGGCGGCTACAGTTACAGCTGATGTTCTGCATGTCTGGCTTCTCAGCTGCAGACACGACATGCAGCCGGAGCGGGTGGGGGTTTTGGTGTCGTTGTGTGGGGAATCCACACACTGAGGCTCTCTACTTACACATGAACGACACTGTTGTCGAGCCCAGTGAGCTGGCTTTGATTGGATGTTTTGTCACATTGCCACCATCTGCTGGACTGGAACAGCCGAGCTGGAGCTGGTTAAGGCGGTCATGAGGCTCCACGTCTGCTGTGCTGAACACCAGTCAAGGAAAACGAGTATTTGATACCAAGTTACTTCGGTCACTGCTTTCATGTAGTAGAGTTACTGGATTAAATAAGTATTTAGGAAAGCGGTTGTAATTCACTTCTGATTATCTCTATTTTTACCTTCTACCTTTTACCTCAGCTGGCTCGACTCTTCGTGGTTAACAAAGGTTTGTCGTCAGTAAAGTGTAGTTTATCAGTTTTCAATTAGTATCGCTGAAAACACGATATGACACTGCAGGCCTCTGATTGGCCAGGGAGGGACTTCAGTGAAGCAGCTGTGACTTCGCCTCATTCACAAAATCAAGCCCAGCAGCAGCAGTGCAGTGACTGTGCAATCCAACGATCACTGCTGATGCGGTAAAGCAGGCATTGAAAGGGTTAAAAATGCTTGGAAAAACGTTGTCAGCTGTTCCAAATATCAGCCCAATATTCCCACATTCATTGAGAGTCATTTGGTCCAACACAGAGAACCGTTGCTGAGGTCCAAAAAAACACATTTTCGGAATATTTACCACGATTGAATGTACTTCGTTGCCATTGTTTTGGTCCAGTTGTAAAATTGACTGTGTGAATCTGGCACAGAAAGCTCCACTGGAACGGGAACACTGTGTTTTTCTTTAATCCAAACAATGAATCTGCACCGCATTAGTTGTAAAACGGCATGCGACTGCTGGGATACATTTGAATCCTGACTGAGTGGCGTCCAGGCCGGCGTTACCAGCTGCGTGCACATGTTGTCAGAATAATTAGAAAAATGGCTTCCAAAAGCTGCAACATTGACAAAAAGCAGCTCTTCTCGTTGGAACAAAGCCTTGGAGTGTCAGTCGAAATGTTGGTGTGTGTGTGTGTGTGAGCCGCCTCCTCTGACGTCATTAATGGAGAAACATCGCCAATGGCAGGAAAAAGTTAGTGGAAACTTCGAATTATAAAATTACGTTTGAGCTCCAAAATGTACTTAGTTGTATTGGACAGTCGTGGTTCACATACACTTTTGAGACCAGTTAGTTTAGGTGTTAATTAGCCATAATACTGCTTAAGCATTAACACATTTGAACATATAGTTGGCACATGCTAATAAAGGGGCATTCCAACAACATGGATGTCAGTTGGACCCTGATAAAGTGGATCAACGTTACGTTCACTGCCGTTCAGCCACCAAAAGAACATTTTTATCGAAGTGATTTTCGTTGTTGAAAAGGAAATAAAAAAAGAAACTAAATAAACAAGACTCCCTCCAAGTGAACCACAGCACAGAGAGGCTGACGCTTGTCAGACCAGCCGTCCGTAGCGGCTCTTGTTTAGCTGCGATCGGACAGTTAAAATCTGTTCAACTGCGTCTGACCCGGACCCGCTCCGTCCGACCCTCCCGTTTCTACCCGCAGCCCCCCCCTCGCTGTCCAGACAGGCCGCACATTTCCCAGCCAGCCCTGGGTGCGCGTCTCGTGTTTCCTCACCTGGCAAGCGCGCTCGCATTCAAAATAATGTGGGAACATGTGGTATTGTTGGAGCTCTTATTGAAGAAGACATGCTAAACATTTGGAAAAGTTCACACCTTCCCACAGAAAGTCGGCTCCGGTTGCTCTCAAAACACTGAAGCAAACTATACGTCCTTATGATGAAGTCATGCTGGACGTGAGAGGCTCGAGTTTATTAAATGATATGAATAGAAACTTTTGATGTGAAGGTTAAATTTGAGAAACATTGGGCACATTTTCAAAAAAGCATGGATCTCCTCCCATGAATTAAAACAAATTCAGCCAGCTGATGGAACAAGCGGCCTCTGATTCAGCTAATTTCAGGCAGTTATCACTTCAAATTCGGCTAATTTCCACTGTCTAATTTTTTTTCCTGCCAAAGTTGGAATGCAAAGTCTGTGTCTCAGACGGTTTTTCGGTGTCAGGCCAAGCGCTCGCCGCTCTCGCTGCCCGAACTGGACCGCCGCAGGTCTCCTCCCTCCAATGAATCAGCGCCATCTCCACACTTCTATTGTCTCCGTCCTCTGCATGTTCTCACGCCGTCTCCTCTGGAGGTCAGACTCCACCGGCACCGAGCTGGAGACGTTCTGTGCATCGCGAACGCGCGCTGGCAAGCTTGAACTTATGTGTTTATCTACGTGTCTGAATGAATTGTCTCTGTATCTGTCTGCGTTGGCAGTCGCCGTAGGTTCTGCGATGATGAGCGTTCATTTTCTGCCCCCCGCTTTAAACACTCTCAGCTGTAACGTCTGACGGAGCACCGACGGGTCCCACCGTACTGTAAACGACGGTGTGATTGACATGTTCTGGTGCGAATGTAGTAACAACCTCAACATGATGGTGCGGCGTGCGAGCCCAGGATGCTGCTCGGACTAAGTAGTGATAAAAGTCATGGAGACATGATTGATCCTAATTGGTTCCATACTCTGAGCTGCATTGGTTGCCGGAGCGATCCGTCCGTCCGTCCCAGCGGGAACATTATCGTTTTGTGTTCCGTCATTTCCTCGAAGTGCATCGACTGCGGTTCTCCTTCATGTCGTCTCGCGGAGGAGAAGAAGGCGAGGTGTCTCCGTGGTTTATTGCAAAATGTAGCGGGGACATCGATCTTACTGCTGTTTCATTTTGCAAAGAATACTTCTCTGTGTTGTTGGACAAGCTCATATCGGGGACGACAGGAGTCAAGAGAAAGCCTAAAACAACACTAAATCAGACCAAATGTCCGGGGATGTTTTAAAGTTTGGGTATAAATAACTCAAAGAACTGTGAGTACACAGTTCAGTTTATAGGATGGAAAACAGTCCTGCAAGTAGTTTGTGGTTTCTACATTTCTAAATAGTTTCCTGGTATTTTGTTCACACTTTTGTGTGATGCATCTCGACAATGGACACAGACTGGTGGTGATAACCAATGGAGGAGTCAGACTTAGCTTTAGCACCTGGTTGCACCAGGAGATAACTCGCCAATTCGTTCGGTCGACATGAGAAGTTCAACATCGACCCCACACTCAGGCCGTTTCTCAATACCCGTACTTGTCCGTACTTGCGTTCTCCCGGACTTGTGATCAGTCAACGCCCAAGTCCTGTTCCAATACGCAAGTTCGCATTTCTGCAAGTCCGGTTAGATACCCGGATGCATCGGATGGTGACTCGCGTGGACTGGGACAGCCACGTATCCCAGAACGCATTTCACTGCAACCAGCGATGGTGTTTCTCACCCATCGCCGTCTTTACGGGAA
>JASSRZ010000001.1:5031069-5049544 GCA_032164315.1 Malacoctenus gilli
CCCCCCCCCCCCCCCCCCCCCCCCCCCCCCCCCCCCCCCCCCCCCCCCCCCCCCCCCCCCCCCCCCCCCCACGCTGCCAGGGTGCTCGCTCTGGTTGGGACAAAATTTGATAAACTGTAAACATGTGCGTGTGAATATGTGCGTATTGATATTAGTGAGCAGCCTACTGCTGTTTTTACCGTGTTTGAGGGTGCTGGATTCACTTCTGATTTCAGAGTGGATGCAGTCATTGTTGTTTTTCCCTCAGATCTTTTATTTATGTATTTGTTTACGTTTGGGCTTGAATGTTGTGTTACTGACGCTCTCTGTAATGGGACTCACAGACCCACCCAGACGCTATTCACCCATGGGAGCGTCCCATCCAAGCCGTCGCCCTCCTGCTCCGTTTTCCCTCTCTGTGTACTTTGGACGGCGGTCAACGCGCTGTGGGAACTCCAACCTGTTCATTTTTCTCACACTCGGAGTTGACAGCAGAGCTTTTCGGCGGCGGCGGCGGCGCTGCTGCACGGCGCTCTGCCTTCCCTCAGTCCAACTCCAGGCACTTAGCGCTGTCCTCCGTCTTCATTTTCTCCGAGCAAGAAACTTTTAACGAGGTCTTTGAGTTACGCTTCCTGTGTTTAATGGAGGTATAATTGTCTCCGTAGAAGCTGTGGAACAGAGTCGGACACCTCCCCCCCCAAAAAAAAGACTCCAGTCATCCTCTTCCATCTTTTACTGATTAGCGTGCACCTGAACGGCCCTCTGGACAAGCACAATGGTTCATTTTTTTCTCCCCCCCCGCCCCCTTTGCTCGTACAAAACAATCTGCTCTAGATTAGCTCCTTTCGGCTGCTTTTATGGCAACGCTGTCACTATTGATACCTCAACAAAACAAATAACCGGCCAATTGATAGCAGACTGCGGCGACGTTGTTGTTGCGTTATTGTTTGAAGTCGACCGGCCCAGCAGGATGCTCGAGTCTTTGTGTCACTGAAAACTGAGAGTGGAACGAGGGGGAGGATGGAGACTTTGACGACTTGGTAAAAAAAAGGGCCATAAATCATGTGATACCTGCACAAAATCCCACCGTCGAGCCCATTTAGAAGACTGGGAGGACCATGTTGGTCTTATCAGGTCCTAACCCTGAACCTCACTCGCAGTTTCATGAGGGACTTTCCCGGTTAGGAAGCCATCTTTGGGGAAAAAAAACAGCCTCCCCATCTGGCGTTGAAACTCAACCAGACACATCGTTCGGAGGGATCCGTCACTGGCCTGACCTCACCGCTTAGCTGCTCTCCGTCACCCTTATCGAGCACTCCGGCGTCTCGCTTTCGTCCCCTCTCGCCGTCCCCGCCGGCGTCTCTCCCCCTCTCGGACTCTCTGCGTGGCTCGGCCAGTCCAAGTCGAGACTAAGTGTTACTTTTGACAGCTTCGCTCGCTCGCAGACGGGACGCCTTGTGCCAGGCCGCAGCGCTGTTGTTTTTTTTTTTTTTATTCACTTGAATTGATCCCAAGATTTATTGCCAAAAGTGATGCACTGAGTAGGAATGGGAACACGCTGGGCTGGTAAAGGGAGCAATTTTGAAAAGATTTCTTGTGGTGTCCCAGATACTTTCCCAATGCGGGCAGGCAGCACAAACATCTGGTATCATTGGGCCAATCAGTAAATCAAAGTCTTTTTTTTTTTTTTTTAGTGAGCGATCCATTAAAATGGCATCTGTGAAGTATCTGACAGGGAGACATCCTGAGCAGACATGGCGAGGCAATGCACGGCTACCACGATGCAGGTGTTCGTTCTGCTCCAGCTCCCCTCAGAAGTCAAGAAAACTCCCGAACAACCGGCTCTGATTTACAGTACGTATTTGGCCGCAATGGAAGCATTCAGCCTTTTAAACGCTTCCTCAGTCGCGAAGCCGTAAACAGAGCCCGGGCCGTCCATCCGTCTCCCTCCACATGTGTTCCCCATCCGAGCGCTCCCGCCCGTCCCGCACCAAGCCTTCAGGTCCCCGCGGACTCGGCCAGAGCAGATCGTGTGCGTGTCCGTCGTAGGAAGGCCACTCGCGGGGTCACCGATGCCACATTCCTGCCGAGACCGGGCGGGGTCACAGGGGCCACGGCCCCACAGGGAGCGCTCCGTCAGCCCCGGAGGCGTGAGCCTTTGGCATCACCGGGCGTCATCTACTGTTCCAAAACCATGGCGTAAGTTAATGGTCCCTGGCTGCGGCGCAAATATTTGGTCTTGGCCCCGTCCAGCCTCTCACCAAAGGCACTCGCACGTAATTATGAGAAAACAAGCACTTCAGACGGTTGCGAGGCAGACAATTGCTTTCACACCAAGGAGAGGTTTGCCTTAAAGCTCCCATGCTGATATGCACTTGGCTGCTGTGGGTGGCGCTGATCAAGGCCTGGCCCAAAGACGACATATATCATAAGCGAAACGTCGGGCCTTAAGATTGAACCACCCGGGCCTGATTTTCACTCATCACACGTCCAAATTAGTGAGTCCAGAGCTGTTAGCAGCGAGCTGAGAAATGAGAACTGCTACAAGATGCTGTACAACATGAATGATCAAACAGAAACGCAGAGTTTTTATTCATTGTTCATCAACAGAAGGGATTCCAAAACAGAGGCCTGTTACTGTATATGTGCACTGTCAGACAGACGGGAGGTCATGGGAAATGATGTTATAATGCTTTGATCCAGTGGTGCTTAAGCTGGGACATGCAGCCAGGATCATGGAGGGGAGCTTTGTTGTCGAGAACAGAATTGTGCGTGAAAAAATCAAACAAACTGGTATAATTTGGGGAAGACTTGCAATGAAAACAGCTTTTGCTGTGAATACTCCTGCTTTTGTAGTTCGTAAAACTGTTTACACGAAAGTTTGGCTTCACTGCAATGTGCGTCAGTATGCTTGAAACTCTGCAAGTGCAACATAACTGTTAAATTCCTGCTTCTGTCGGTTCTTATTCACTTCAGTGTTTTCAGTCGCTTCACATTTAGCAGGGTTTGCTTTCTTTAAATTCCTCAAGTTAGAAAGAAAAAAAAAAAGAGAAGCTCGTCGTGTAGAGGACTATAAATGTTGTAGCTCCTGACCCAGTTCATCACTGCTTCATTACCTGTGTGAACAGGTACGTCTCAGCCTGAGGCTTGTAACTAAGGCAGGAGAAAGAGCATCACAGAGAAGACTGATGAGTAAGATATGTCATTTTTGGGAATGGGACTAAGTAACAAATTATGGAAAGATGAGGCGACTGGGGAGACGCATATCATGGATGAGGAGGAGGAGGAGGAGGAGGTCAGGCCGTTTTCTGGTGGAAGTGCTTCAGACCTCCTGTGCTCACAGTCAAAGCTTCCTCTGTTCGGCCGGGGGTTCTGATGTTTCCCCTGAGGCCCGAGACCTGGAAGTGAGCTGGCAGAGCAAATAAACAGCAGAGGAGGTGCTCGTGCCCGACACCTCCACACATGTATACTCACAAGAGTTGCAAGGAACACCCTCGCACACGCAGCAACACGGCAACACCTTCGCACCTCCTGGAGGGAAACTCAAGGCAGAGAAGAGGTTTTCGTTCCAAGCACATTTTCGAGTTTTTCTTTTTGCCTTTCGGCCTTTGTTGCATTGGGGAACAATTGGATGGATGGAAGGGGGGGGGGGGGTCTGGACCACCTGGGCAGACCTGGTGATAAACCTGTCTGTCAGCACCAGTCGGACACCACGCTCAATCTTTCACCAGAGTGTCATCACGACGTCTCTTAGCAACGCCCATTTGCAACCATCCACCCGCATCCTTCAGGATCAGATGCTGGAAAATCAGCAGCATGCTTGGAACTTGGTTGATTTTTAAGCTGATTTTTGCTTTATGAGCAGAAGAAAGTGAACATTGTAGCCTTGAAAATGTTGTTAGATAAGCACCTTTTAGACTTTTATATTATTCTTGCAATTTCTGCTGCTACTGTTTAATTTCAGTGAATGTTTTTGTGACTTTTTCTTTACTTGGCTTGTGCTTGACAAGAAAAAAAATACCATAAGAGGAGTTGCGCTGTGACTTGAGCTGTCATTTGACCTGGATGCGGTCGAACGCGCAGTCTGCGCTGTTGTCTCAGTCCGTCCCTGGAGAGAGGAACGATTTTTTTAGATCTGCATATGTGGTTTTAACTGGAGGACTTACAAGAGCCACACAAAGGGCCTTGCGGAAGGAACACCTTATAAAAGTCTCCTCAAACCAGTCGCAGAAGTAGAAAAATTAGCAACACATTGAAAGGACACGGAGGAAGAGGAGAATATATGTGCATAAAAAGCAGATGGCTCCTCTCCAAGACAGTGTTTTAATGCTGGTTTCATTACACAAATGCGTGTCATTATAATCCATCATCACACCATCAAACACAACACAAGCAGCCAAGGTTTTTTTTTCGAACTGTGAAGGTTGCCGAACAAATAAATGAGTTACAGCGCCGCAGATGAATGCAACATGCTGTAACTGCAACACGTACAAGCCACATCAGTGGGAGGCATCCATCAACTTGACATGATGTACACACGCATGCACGCACACATGGTCAGACTGTTGTCCTGGTGTGTCGGGAGGCCGCTGACCCCGACACGGGGGGGGGGGTTCCACTTCCTGCGTCCCTCCCACCGCAGTCCCGAGAGGCGAGCCCCCCCCCCGGGGGGACAACAACCTCCTTCCAGCCGTCACCCTCCTCCCTTCGCACGTCAGCGTCCTCCTGTCTCATTTCTTACCCGTGGCATTTCCTCCCCTCGCCGTGATGACCTCCTCCTCGGATCGTCCCACGTCTCCGCCGCCGCGAGACTGAGGCGAGACACGCCGGCTTCCTCGTCAAGGATGGGAAAAGAGACCGGACCAGCGCTGGGGCCTTTCACCAGGCTGGAGGCTGGGAATCGACGCTCAAGGTCAAACTTAAGCTGCAGCATGAAGGCAAAAAGGCTCATTTTCTGAGGAAACGCTAAACATATGAAGGGAGTCTTTGCAGTCCGGCAGTTGACATAAGATCATCGAGCTGCTTGCTGGATGGCTGCGCAGTGTTAGAGAATTCAGGCCTCACTTTCAAGTCAGGTAATGCGTTACAATCTGAGCCGGCAGTTTAAAACACTGACAACAGTGGTAAATAAAGAGTAGAAGAAGAAACCAGTTTTTGAATCAGGAGAAGAAGATGGTTTTGAACCAACAGAAGAAGAAGACGGCACCTAAAGTAACTAAAAAGTAATCAGTAGCTTATTACTTTACAGAAATGGTAACATTGTAAAGAAACTTATTCATTTCAAAGGAAAGAAACTTGTAATATTAAATATATTACATTTTGGAAGTAACTTGCCCAACACTGGCTATAAAAATCTGTCGAAAAAACATGCACACACGTACGTACACATGCACACAGGCACGCTCACAGTGTTTCTGGAGTTGGCAATATATTTGACAAAATATATGGCTCTGTTTAAAAGCTTATTTTTTGCTAGCCAATGGCACTCGTATGTATTAAAGTATTATTTTTAGGGTTAGGTTTTTTTTTAAATGATTATGTGTCAGTTTTTAAAACGTTTTTGTCCATTTGAGGTGTGCAGCAAGCGCCCCTCCCTGAAGGTAACAGATCTGGTGAGAGCAGTGTTTTCCATGGAAAAGGCCATCCAGCATGTAATCCTCCATCAGGACCGCTGCTGTGTCCTGGTGTAGAGCAGGGACGGTAAAGAGCTTTTTTCCCCTGTCTTATAAGCAATATCCTTTGTTACGCATTCCAGCCCATTAATGCACAAATAAATCACAGTAATTCGGGATCAGAAACCATAACAGTGAGCGTCCCCTCTGCCCCCCCCCCTTGCAAGAAGACCCCTGACTAAAGTACATAATCTCCACTGTAAAGCGATCCAGGCCCAGGCCTGCCTCTGGATCCCCTCTCGCTGCTCCCTCCTAATGCCGCCATGCTGATTTTGGCAGCCGCCGCCGCAGGAGGCCGAGGTCAGACCAGGGCCCGCCCCGCGCCCCTCGCTGGGCAGGTGGCCGCAGGTTCAAACGCCGACTGGAGAGACGCGGCTGGAGGTTGGCTACCCAGAGGGGACGCGAGTGGACGTGACTGGAAATGGTTTTCGGAGAGAGTCGGGGAAGAGCTGAGTGGCACTCAGACAGAGGCTGCGATATGTCGGGGGGGGGGGATTGTCTAAACACATCACTCACACAACAGCTTGTCAGTGTTCCCCCTCTCGTGCTTTGCTGAATTGTCTGTTAGAATCTGATTACTCATCCCAGCCTCTTCTGCAAGATTTGGGTGTAACGCGGCCAGAGCAGGCTTTGCGTTGAATCGCGAGGGGCGAGATTGCGAGCAGCACATTTCCAATGTATTGTTTATTGTAAATTATTATGCTCTGTGTATATAAGCTGTCAAAAACAGCAGCCAGCTGCCACAGTTACTGATATTCGCACGGACAGTCTGTCAGCGGGAGCCAAGCGTGGCCGCCCAGATCCTGTCCAGACCCCCTCCATCATCCCCGAGTTTCCCTAACGTGGAGCTAATCATCTGTGATGCATATGCAAAGTGCTGCTAATTACAAGCCAGACTACACATTCATGTGTTGGCT
Source organism: Malacoctenus gilli (assembly GCA_032164315.1). Taxonomy (NCBI): domain Eukaryota; kingdom Metazoa; phylum Chordata; class Actinopteri; order Blenniiformes; family Labrisomidae; genus Malacoctenus; species Malacoctenus gilli. The sequence goes on from JASSRZ010000001.1 coordinate 5,037,638, forward strand.
CCTGGTGCCAGAAATGTAAATACCGCAATCCGGTCTTTACAACCTAACATATACGCCTGCCGTACGCTGACCGTTCGCGCGACGCAGTCGATGGATCGCGTGGAGTCAGCCATTCTCCGTTCGATACGACAGCGGAGAAGTCAGCAGTTCATTACTGCCGTTGATGAAATGAGCTATTTGACCTCCGCAGCGCTGCGGCGCTCTCGGCGTCACTGATTAATTGTCCCGACTGTTTTGATTCGCTTACACAACGCGGACGGCTGAAAAACACTTGAAAATGTGTCCGCGTGGTGCCAGAACTCAGGCAGCATTATTAAACCAATGTTTGCGATAGAGTTGTGAAACCGTCTGAGTTTCTGGGAGAGTCTCCCCGGAGGAGAACAGTACTTATTGGAAATTAAGTCAGACGTGACTCTTCACTCGTTACTTGTACTGAACGTGCGATGCTGTACGGTTCCTGTCGCGCACGGATTCTCCGTTAAGCCATCGGATGCGCTTCAAACTTTGGATTGGAAGTTGGATCCTTATTCTGGACGTGCCCACGAAGCAGTACAGTTATTCTACAGGAATCGCAGTTTTTTTGTCTTTTGATACGTTGCAAATTTATATCTGTTTTAAAGCCTTTTTCCTGTTTTTTTCAGCCTGTGCGACATGTTTGAGCCCCCTGCTCGACTCCAAACTCCCGCCTATAATTCAATTCTTCCCGTTTAATGTTTTATCTCCTCATCTCGTTGCCTATAAAATCATAACCCCCACCACTCATACACATAAATCCCACGTTATAGCTTCAATAGAAGACGTTTGGCATTCTCACAGCTTCATCTCACAGCAAAACTCAGCTTGACTCAGTTCAAGTGTTCAGGGCTTTGGAGCGTTTTCATTAGTTTTACTATCTGTGGCCGCTCGGTCGTGGTTTAAAGTGTTCTGAGGATGTGGAAAAGTCGTGATTAGAAGAATATTTCAACAGTCTCTGAAAAGTCAGGACTATTTCTTTTTTTCCCATATATTTCATAAATATTTTCAGACTCTTTTCAAGCTTTTTTGTTTTTCAAATTAGGTGTGTAATGTGTGTGGCTTTGCAGGCAAGGTTGCCTCGAACGCTCGCCATACTTGAAGCATTTCCTTGCCACATCGCAGCCTTCCCTCTGACGGCCTGGAAGCTTGTGGGAGGGGATACCGAAAAAGCACCAAAGACGCATCAAGCGCCAAACTTGTGCTGGCCACAACAATGGCAAACCGAAATAACCTGAAGCCGCTTTGTGCTGAGCAAAACTCACAATTTATGTGTGGCGCAAAGTCCTTTTTTTCGTCTTTTCAGAGCAACATTTTTGGTTCATTTGAACGGACACCAACGCTACTGCTAAAAAAAAAAAGAAGCTCTGGGCTTTTCTGCCTTTTGTAAGAAAAAGATCAAATAAAGATCGAAGAGGACAAAATGCAACACAAGGTCGACGGCTCGTCGGTTTGAAGGAAGGGAGGGTGAAAAAGTGGCGTTAGCGGCTGCACGGTGAGACCGCACCGTGAGGGAGACGCCTGATTATGAATTGACATGCTTCAAATCGCGGGCTGGATGCCGGGAAAGTGGAGTAAAGTGCAGCGGGGTGAAGGAGGAGAAAGGGTGGAGGAGGAGGAGGTAGAGGAGGAGGAGGAGGAGGGGGAGGGGGAGGGGGAGGAGGAGTGAGGGCTTGCTACCATCATGGATGGTTTCCCTAATAAAGGCTGACTGACATTAAAAGGCTGTACCCAATTACTGGATGGTATCCCAGCCCACACACACACACACACACACACGCACACGCACGCGCACGCATGCATGCCTAATGTGCACATGTATTTTCATAGACGCGAACACACATGCGGTCGTACTTGCCTGAGGTCTGCAAGACAGACTAAGTGGCACTAATGGCCAAACTTTGGAGCCAGCCTCACATTTCGAAGCCAACGTAATAACACTGCAACTTCTACAACTATTACTCTGACTGATAAAACGAAACACACCCGCGTTTGCGCCGCCCCGAGCCCCCACATCCACAGACGTGCGCGGTCGGAGCCGGATTCCTGTGCCGCGGTGCGTGCCCCGGGGTCGTGTCATGGTGACCGAGCGGCCGTTGCCTCTCCGGCCAGCATACTTTCACGTTCCAAAACAAAAACACACGGGTCACATCTTCCTCTCCACCCTCCGCTTTTCCTCCAGCCCTCTGGACCTCCCCGCCTTCCCACCCACCCCCCCGCCCCCCCGCCCCGTCAGAAACACCACAGGGCGACGAGAGCTGCTGCTGCTGACATCAACCTGCTGCGCGACAGCGCCAAGCCGCCTCGGGCCGCCGCGCTCGGCCTGCTGCTGTTGTTTTTAGGGGGTTTTTTTGGAGGAGGGTAACGGAGCGACTCAACACAGCAGAGGAGTGTGTTTTTTTCCCGTGTGACGTGAGGTGATATCGGACGAGATGTTCGAGCAGCTTCTCACCTCGTGATTTCGTGTGCCGGTCAGAGTTAGGAAAAGATACCAACATTTGGCCTCACCGGCAATCTGGAGGAATTCCAAGGATCATGTACATCCCTGGACGCTCTATCCGGATGTACAGCTGCATCAGTCATAGCCACATGTTTGAGATATTTCATGTATACTACTGAAGGAGAGAGCTGAATGTTTTAGCACACTGAAGAAGTGTCCAGGTGCTGAAGATCAGATCAGATTATTGCCATATTCCTGTCTGTGCAGTTATGTGCTGAAGGTGCTAAAGACGGGTGGGTCATGAACCCGCCATGGGGAAGGTCAGAAAATTGTAAATCCAGACTTGTGAGTATCAAACAACGTGAGAAAATGAGTCGGCGTGTCTTGTTGAGAGTCGAACGTGTCTCCTGTTTTTTGGTGTTTTCTGGAGTTTGCGTCCAAGCCTGAACTCCAAGCGTTCTCCTCCACCTTCTTCTTTGAGACAAGCGCACTGAAAGGTTCCGTTATAAATCCACGGCGTCAAATCACGAGCGGATCAACTTTGATCTTGAGGCCAAATAAACTTTTCACTTGGTTCCACACCAAAGCCACGAGCTCTCTTGGCCAGACCGGCATCTGCGGCGCATTAACCCCGCTCACGCCGCTCGACCGGGCCGAGTGACTGATTGATGGATGGCCTGAGCGGCTGAGGGGGAGTGACGGTCCCAATCCGCGCGGTCACTCTTCTCCTCCTCACCTCCGCCTCCTGCCCGGCCCCAATCCGTCCCCCCTCTCGACGCTCCCCGCCGCAGGCTGCGGATTAAAGCCGTCCCTCATCTGGATCTCATCAGTTTTAGGTCGGCCTCGCCGTTTTTATAAGTTATTTTTCACTCAGGAGAAGGAGGGTGGCGTTGGTGGGGTGCGGAGATCTCCGAGTGATTTAGGGCTACGCTGCATGGAGGCTGGACGAGAATAAAAGCAACTTGTTGTCTTGAGGGGGGGCCATGAGCGAGGCAGCGGGCATGCTCGAGCTCCTCCAGTAACAGCATGCTGGTTTTTTTTGTCGGTTTATTTTTAAGCACGGGAGCGTTTCTTTCCCCTGCGTTTCTTTTTTTTTGCTCCAGCGTGTGCAAGACGAGTTGCGTGTGCTCCACTTTTGGGCCGATCCAGCTCCGTTTTTCCAACTCTGATGTCCAAAACATGTGGCGGACTTGTTGCGGGACGTGCTCTACGGGTGTCATTTCCAAAACGCCATGCATCAGGTTTTTTTTTTGGGGGGGGGGGGGGGGGAGCCATTGCCAAAAAGTTGTTTAACAACACTCCGCTCCAGAAAACAATGCATCCAATGAGCTGACACCAATAAAAAACAGAGACCGTGAAGGAGCCAACAAGTTTATAAGTTAATAACTGAGTTGGGTCGAAGCGCTGGAACAGAGATGAAGAAAAAAAAAAATAAGCGCAAAGTCAGATCACAGGAGCCGTTCAGCAAACAGCCATCAGACTGCTGCAGTGACAACCCACTGAAAAGTTAATGGTTGTTCTTGGAAAACAGATGTGATGGAGAAATGGCTCCGATTCGAGCGAGCTCTTGTGCAAGAGGAGTCGCTTCATTTGTACAGTCGGAGTCAGTTTACAGAGATGAACCACTGGGCCCGGACAGGCTTCTCTCTCCAGTGTTCCTTCAGCACCTCCCCTTTATCACGCTGTAACGTGAATGTGACGCATGATGTCATCAAGCATAGAAGAAAGCAGGAAGCCCATATTTCCCTGCAAACATTCACTTCTCTGGTCTCAGTTCCATCATAAACTTTATCATTCCACTCAATAATGAAGAATCCACACTGATGTCAATATTTATGAGTTTTTTTGAGGCTCTGGTATGTTGTGGCCCAGAGGTGGGCCCTCCTGGTCATGCTGGACCAGCCTGGACAGCCCCATGACATATTTGGCAGACCCCTGACCTGCCCTTCACTTCACTGCCTTTTATGTGATAGGCCAGTTTTCAGTTCACCACATCAGTCCTTAGCCGGATTTCACACATCTCTAAATATGTGTAATTTGACACCAGCATCATCGCCTCACTGTGTTTGCACCTGGAGGAATTGATCTTAAAAGTGAACGTTCACCAGCTTCCTCCAAATCTTTGCATTGAAAATCTTTTGATCTCTAATTTGACCCTCCATCCACCTTCAGCATCAGCTACCTTATAGGTTACATAGACACTTGATCAGTCTTCTTAAACAAGGTTCTAAAAGACATTTCAGGTGATGTTTAAAAGTGTTGTCACTTGTACTTTTTAACCTTTGGTTCATCTTGTGTTTTTATTTAAGTTCCAAATTTAATGTTAAACTGAAGCCAAGCTAATTCATCATTCAGTCAAGCTCTGATATTCCCCTGCTCTCACTTTCTTCCAGGAGGAAATGCTGTGAAGGGTTCAGGTTTGTGATGGGCCAGTGCATACCTGAAAGTAGGTAAACCTCCCACTCCGTCGCCTACGCGCGCTCTCGCTTCCGCCTCACAAGCTGCTGCACTTTCCTCCCCCCACAGGAGCTCGTAGACGAGAACAAGCTGCGCGCAGTCGCGCAGCCGTGGAGAGCATGTGCTCTCTGGGTGGACCTCCAGTGTCGCCCCGATAATGTTGTTATTGTGGTCAGTCCGGAGTAATTACGTCAGAGGAGTCGCTTCGGATAAATTGCAGACTGCAGTGGAACAAACAACATAGCAGCCAAACAAAAGTTACTACCCTCATTTTTGGCTCGGGCGGCTGCCAAATCTGGCCGTTGTAAATAATTCGCCTTTTGTAATCACGGGCGGCAACGCTGGCGAGCTGCGCTGACAAACACGTTTAGGTCTTTACCGTGCTCACTTCAGGTGCAGGCAGCCTGCAACGGTGTGCGCATGATGTGCTGTTTGTAAACACTGGGTCAGGGCCCACAGGTGGGCTGCAGGAGAGTTTGTTTGGCTCCGTAAGTCATGAATTGAAACATCAAACTAAAGAAATTGGTGATTTGTGAGAGTAAAGCAGGAAGGTAAAGTCAGATATTAAGAAATAAATTTACAATGTAACCTCTGATGTGATCATGTCACTTTTGTGAGAAGGCAGGAACAAAATAAACAGTAAAAAATAATACTCATAATATTAGTTTGGTGAAACATTGCTGGAAAAATTGATTGACAGTTTGATCACCAGCAATAATCACTCATAAACCAACATTAAATTGTTCTTTTCAACAGACTCCTCTTTAATCGGTCGTGATTGCTAATGTGAAGCTGCTGAAGTGTACATAAGTTTGGGAAATACACGTAAAGCCGAGTGAGTCTGAGCTGGAGTTACAGTATCGTATGTGAGCCACTAGAGGGCATTGTTTCCCCACGCTGAGCAGCAGTGGGTGAATCTGTGCCTAAAAAACACCAAACGGAGTTCCGCTGTCTCTCGTTTCACTGCTTTCACCTGGACTTGTGATATGTTTGAATACAAAGCGGTTCTGACACACTCAAAGGGGCACGTCTGAGGCTCACTGTCCACTCATGACTGAACAAGTTTTATGTGTTTTTCCTTTTAAAGCTTGTTTATTTATTTTTTTAACAAGATGCTCAGTCTGCACGTTGCATCCTGTGTGTCTGCAGGTGTGGACGTGTGTGCCGCGTCGCCCTGCGAGCAGCAGTGCACCGATAACTTTGGACAAGTTGTCTGCACGTGTTACCCCGGCTACCGCTTCGACCGGGAAAGGCACCGCAGCCACAGGTCTCCTTACTGCCTGGGTCAGTGCTGGGTCCCCTTCATGTTCAACATCTGGAGCTTAGACCACAAGAGAGACGTTAAGCTGCAAACTTATCAGAACTTTAACAGAACAGTTTCATCAGAACCCCCCCCCCCAAATGTAGGATGAGCATCCCAATGACCATTTGCAATATATATATATATATATACTATATTAAATATAGTGGCTCATAGACACAAGATTAGAACTGGGATGGTACTCGGTAGAGCGCATACCTCTACAAAGCTGTCTGTGGAGGGTCTCCTTGACCCACACGGGGCTTTCGCAGCCTAAAAAACATTGAGTTCATCACTTCATAGTAAGTTTTGATGACATAATATGTAACTTTATCTCTCTGTCTCTTTGCTTATACTCAGACATTGATGAGTGTGAGGTGTCGGGCAGCAGCAGCAGCGTGTGCGATCACGAGTGTGTGAACACGGCGGGCAGCTTCACGTGTCGCTGCCACAGCGGGTACATCCTGGCTCCGGACCAGCGCTCCTGCATCTCTCTACACAACTGTAAGTGTCTCTGCATCTGCCTGCTCAACAACAGCTGCAATGATCCTAAGGGAGGCTGAGATGTCGGCCTGATGGTGGCGCTGTGGGCGGAGTTAGACAGATCTCCAACTCATTTGTATATTGTGATCTTAGCCTTTCTGTCCAAGTCATTGGAGAAAAACTCCAAACTGAACAGCAGATGCCAGCAATACCACCACACAACAAATTAAGTGTCATTAGGACTTGCAATGTGAATACATTTGCTGAATGTACACTTTGCAGGTAGCCACAGCATTGAGCTGGCTTTTATCTTGCAGTGAGCTCTTCGGGGAAGTCGGACACGCTGATGAGTGCCGGCACCTGCTCGTTCACCTGTCAGGACTTCACAAACATGAAAGACAGTCTGCTGCAGCTCAAACTGCGACTGGGCAACACACAGTCATCCAACCAGGTAACTCCCACAGAAGAAGGTCCCGGAAGCAAGAAGGTCCTGCACGTTTCAGAGGTGATCCTGCTCCAGCTCACTGTGCTGTAACCAGCAGTTTGCTATCAGGCTCTGCAAACCTCAGTTATAGCAAACTCAACGCGTTGGAGCAGCGATGTGTCTTTCCAGAGTCGTGTCACATAGACTGAAAAGTCCAATGGATTGGACAGAGAAAGCAACACGTGACTTCAAACGTCATCATCTGTTTGTCACTGCAGGTACCCGGCCTGGCGAACAGCAGCGATAAGCCGTCAGTGGGACGAGCAGGAAAAAGCCCTGACAACTCCTGTCTTTCTGGTTCACCTGGCCCTCCGGGAGCTCCCGGGGTTCCAGGTAACATGAAAGCATCTGCAGTGTTAGAGAAAGACTCGGACTGACCGCTGGTTTACGATACTTTAAGTACAGAGAGAGAGAGAGAGAGAGAGAGAGAGAGAGAGAGAGAACGTTCAGATCTCGGTAAGATCTCAGTTGTTGCTCAGAACATCTATTTGTGTGACTTTTAGGGTCCCAAACAAACTCCTTCTCATGATCACACACTTCGTGTTAAGGTGGTTTGTTTGTCCTCACCAGGACATCCAGGAGAGCCGGGCAAACGAGGGGACTCAGGGGAGCGAGGCCCTCCTGGTCCTCGGGGTCCACGGGGAGACATGGGGCCCATGGGTCCCGAGCCCGACATGACGCACATCAAGAGAGGTCGCAGAGGGGCCGTGGTAAGAAAGAGTCACTTGCCTGAAATCTGCAGAGCAGAAGACATCGAATCCAAGACATGAGAGTAAAAAACTTACTTCTCCTTCTGATGTTTGCTGGAAGAAAACTTTATACGCAAAAACACGCCCGTCTGTCACGAAATCACTGCAGCTCAGAGATGCCCGAGAAACACAACACAGATGATATACTGCCATCGTCCTGCTCCAAAGCACAAACTCCCGCTCCCACACTACTGATTGTAATGACTGGTTTGGTATTGTGTGTATATGAAACGTGTTATTAATTGTAAGTTTTTACTCTCCAGCTTTGCAGAGATGAGCATAATAACCATAATAATCCCGCTTGTGTGTAATTTTGCACTGATGGACCCACACACACACACACACACACAGAGTGTTGGTGTACTCTCATGTTGTGATCATTCCTACAGGGACCAACAGGGGCACCAGGAAGAGACGGACTAAAGGTAACAAGGGAGCTAATCCTGGTGCATGTTTGTGGGTTCGATGTGAGTTCACATCGTTGTCTCTGAAAACACTTCCTGGCTCTTGCCTGCTCAAAATCTACCATTTGAAACCATGTGACGGAGGAATCTTTACCTTGACCTGCAGCCTGAAATCCAACACAAAGACTGACTTCGGGAGTTTGACAGTGGCTCCGAATGTGCACTTGTAAACTTGAGCACTTGATGTAGAACACTTGAGTGTGCATGTGAATGTCGGCTCATCATCGGAGTCCCCTGCGACACCCAGACGCATGCTGCTTCTCTCCATGCACCCTTTGCACCATCGCCTGAGGGAACCAGCCATAACAAAACTGGTCTCGCTGCTTTTTTCTCCTTTGCAGGGCGACAGAGGAGCTCCAGGTCCCAGAGGTCCACCTGTACGTGTGTTGTTTTAGTCTTTAAATTCAATTATGTCAGAGTGCTGCACTCAGCGAACATAAACAACACCGCACTCAACCTTATACTCGCTTTATACCCATGAAATAACTTTCATCCTCTGAAACGCGGCCTGATCAGATGCTTCATTTGCTCCTCGCTTTGTCCTCGGCCAACAGGGACCGCCGGGCTCCTTCGACTTCCTCCTGCTTATGATGGCCGACATCCGCAACGACATAATAGAGCTGCAGGAGAAGGTGTTTGGCGAGCGGCGGGGCATCTCCCTGGACAGCCCCCCTCACGCCAGCGGGGAAGCTGACTTTGCGGAGTGGGGCTCGACATGACGAGGGGACGTCGCGTTCAACACCTGACCCCCCCCCCCCCCACACACCCTTGACGTCAAGCTCAGAGAGGACAGTCACAACCAAGCCAGCGACGCAAACGCGGAGCCCGACTCCTTGTTTCGTCGACTTCTGGCAGAGCATCAGCATGTACATAAATTCTGGGGTGATCGGGCGAAGAGCCTCGATTGAACCCTCCGCAAGCTGCAGAGAGGTCCAAGAACTACAGAGTAAGACACCCTTAAGCGCGGCGATCGCGGCGCTGCTTGCCTTTCATTTGTCCCGGGCGTGCGTGCGGGACGCCGAGCGCGAGAGATGCCAGCCTGAGCCTCCCTGTCTGAGTCTTTGAGCTGCGCCTCAGCGCTGAGCCACTTCAGACCACGAGCGTTATCGTCTGCATCTCTTCCTGTTCCCGAGTCGGTCCGCCGAGGCTCTGCTGTGCCACCGGTCATGTGGCTGCAGGGTGGCGGCGTTGAACACCCCGGACCTGCACAGTGTGGCCTCGCCTGAACCCGGAGCTGTGCAGCTGGCGTCCAGCAAGGTTCATGAATGGGGCATTGTGGGATTTGTAGAAATAAGTAATGCATCATCAATTTCAATTAAAGTTATATTGATATAAAAGTGGAGTACAGTCTGGTTGGATACAAAATAATGATTTTACAGCATATTTAGCTATATACAAGTTTTTCCAAAAGGCTGTCATGATGTGTGAGGTGTGAAAAAAATTCATCAAGCACTTATATGAAAATTGATGAATCTATGATACATTCAACGTTTGCAAATTTAGACATTTGACATTTTTTGAGAAACAGGGTTTGATTGACTCTGTGTGTGTGTGTGTGTGTGTGTGTGTGTGTGCGTGCGTGTGTGTGTGTGTGTGTGTGTGTGTCTGTGTCTGTGTCTGTGTATCTGTCTGTGTCTGTTTTTGTGTGTGTTTGTGTGTGTGTGCGTGTGTGTGTGTCTGGGTGTGTACGTGCATGCCTGTGTGTGTGTGTGTGTGTCTGGGTGTGTACGTGCATGCCTGTGTGTGTATGTGCGTGCCTGTGTGTGTGTGTGTGTGTGTGTCTGGGCGTGTATGTGCGTGCCTGTGTGTGTGTGTGTGTGTGTGTGTGTGTGTGTGTTTGTCTGCGCGTGTGCGTGTGTGTCTGTGTCTTCTTTGTGTCTGTGTCTGTTTCTGTGTGTGTGTCTGTGCGTGTACGTGCGTGCCTCCGTGTGTGTGTGTGTGTGTGTGTGTGTTTGCGCGCGCGCGCGTCTTTCAGCGAAATGCATATTGAAGGATGCGCGAATCACGAATGTGTTACAAATGTCCTTGTTACCCCATGTGACCAGCAGAGGGTGCTAAGCAGATACAGCTCACCTCTTTGAACGTCGACCTGACTGTTGTTTGCTTGTAAATCACTGCGTGTTCTTGACTCGCCGGCCTCACCGAAGGGAAGGTCTCACAGTGCGACAATTACCGCAAGCAAATATTCGTAGCTTCCCAAACGTGGGAGCTATGGAGAATTAATCAATCATGTTTACGTGCGAGGCAGGCACGCACACCTATTATCCGCGGGACTGACTGTTGAACCGTTGCGTGGCTGGGTGTGATTATAGAAAGGTGCAGGTATCAGGGGTCAGAGGTCAAATGCTTGTGGATAAACAGCTGGAGGGATAATTATAGACAGGGGCGAGGGGGCCTGTTTAGGCCTGAACCCGACACGGAGGACGGAGACAGCGACGGCTCAAAGCACAACAAAGGTGACGTTTGATGGGCGGTGTGGTCACGCTCACGCTGTCTGGGACAGTTTTGCTGTTTGACCGTGACGGTTCAATGTGATCCGCGAAAACAAAAGGAGCCGCCGTGTGTGGGAATTCGTGTCAGCGAAGGCCTGCCAGAGCTATTTTTATGTCATAAAATTGTTCTGGATGTGCGTTGCGTGTGTCCCGAAACTGGCGCCGGTTACCTGACAGGCTTCACGCCTCGCGGCTCCACCCCCCTCAACCCCTGCGCCGCCTGCCACTCATGGCGTGCGGTCACCGCACGCTGTGCATGCCGTCGCCGGGGCAACCCGGGATCAGGAAAAACAACATGAAACAATTTAAAGACCCATGGCAGCCAGAGAAAGGCGAGATACTGAGAGAGATTATCTCATTTCCTTCAGCACTTGTCATGCAAACTGGAGGCCTCGCGCTCCGCCTGTAGGGGACGGCAGAGGCGAGGTCACCAGAGTGCAGCTGCGTGCACAAAGTTCACATACCAGCAGCGACAATGGATCTGTCACATCCATCATAACAGGAGCAGCAGCGGGAGCAGAAGCAGACCCATTTTTTAACTGAAATAAAGCTTTAACTACGTCGCATAAAAAAAAAAACAACACAAACGCAAACGGAGTTCATGTTTGTTTGGAAAATTTCAGTTTGCAGCAGCGGAAGTCAAATGTTTCTGATTTAGAAGCTTCTCTCGCTTACACTCGTCTGCCTGACTGCCAGTGACATAACATATTTTGCGAAGCAGTTTCAGTCCAGCCCGCCGGTGAGCTCCGCTCCATTGATGGCGCGCCGCGAGAGGTGGGGGCGTGCAACTATTTCTCATCTTTAGATGAAAATAAAGATAGGACGGGTAAAAATTGGCCAGATGTTTCCGACTATGTGAGGAATTTCCACGCTGGCACACTATGGCCAGCCATAAATACACCGACTCGCACGACATGGCTGTCATTCCACAACAGTCTGGTCCTGCTTGGTGTGCGTGTGCGTGTGCGTGTGTGTGTGTGTGTGTGTGTGTGTGTGTGTGTGTGTGTGTGTGTGTGTGTGTGTGTG